>JANQDE010000115.1:165960-228162 GCA_037157785.1 Cephalotes varians | reverse complement strand
ACTAGTTTTCGAGATATTTGACTGGATCACTTCAGATGGTCCACCCTGTATATAAGATATAAATAAATTTTATGTATATTTTTTATATAAAAAAAGGCTCTTTACAGTTACAATGTAAAAAATATAATAATAAAGAGTAATGTGCCTAACCTAATTTGCCGAGTGCTTTTTACAAGACTTTGTCAAAAGCATTCCTTCGTCTGCATTTTTTAGCAATTATGATTCATTGTGCAACGCGCAACATAAGTAGCATTTAATGTGAACAAAGTAGCCAGCACTTTCATTACAGTTCACAAAGGTAATGCCCTATTGTTTGAGATGCCTTTTCGTTTTCACTGCAATGGTACCCTTTTCTTCGCGACTCTCTTATTGGTCGCGCTTTTTTGTCTCGAATACCAAACAAATATATGCTCGGAAAAATTTCTGGTACACAAAGCTTATTTATAACCTAACTTCGCGCACATACTAATCAGAAAAACGGATAAAAATGTAACCTTTTATTCTAATGAGAGTTTATGTGCAAACTTTGCGTGACAGTTACACCAAATTCGTGAAAAGTTTGTGCTGTGCATATGCGTCGAGTCAAATCTGTGTGATTATTTTGATGCTTATTTGACAAAGAGAATTTATACCGATGCAAAAGCAAAGATTTTTAATCATTTTAATTAACTAATTGTTTTGGCTGAGCGGGAGGATTACGAGAAAGATAGATATTCGTTATTTTAATATAAAAATTTGGAAAATTTTATTCGATATATTTGAAATCGATATATTCGAAAATTTTTATTCGATATATTTGAGTAATATTATTAATTATTCGAGTATATATTATATCTACAGTTTTTCTATTACATATTAATCAGAGGAAGAGGGAGGCTGATAAGCAATCGATCTTCGAGTTGAAAACTTTATCAAACTCTTCAAAACGCTGTTCTTACTTTACGCGGTTTTCATTCCCTTATTAGTACTTCGCGAAAGCCATTACCTACGTAACATTGTCGCTAAACCCATTTTAACTGACGACAGCTGAACCAGAATTGCAAATAAAGACTAAGATCGTTTCAGCTTGTACCCGATGAGTATTCATTTTTATACCTCTACATAATTTTATTAATTAATTAACTAATTGCTTCGGCTGCGAGGGAGGATTCTTTAGACTGTCTGAAGTGCGGTAGTGTGTAAAGAGATGAAAAGAGATGGAAAGAATTGAAAAAAGATAGAAATTCATTTAATTTTTTTCGTGGCTAACGAGGTCAATGGGTTAAACAACTGGACCCATTGTATAGTGTCCCGGATTCTCTTTTATTCTAGAATATTTCTATGAGTATTTTCAACCTCATAATATCGTTTCTTTTATATGCTAATGTAGAATCTGCTAGTACCAACGTTATGTAAAATTAATAGTATAGCATTGAAGTTACAGCTACTAAAGACATTAAATTATTTTAACTTTAGACGCCATTATATAACTATATGTAAAAAATTTACAGTCTTTTATTTGATTAACAATTTGACTTCGCATAACAGAAATATCTCAAATAATATATAAAAAAATATTAAATATAATAAAAATATTAAAGATATATCAATTATTTATATTATCTCAAGATTTTGCCTGATCGCTCATTAACAAGCATCGATAATATTTTCACATTAATATTGCGAAACTATTGCGTCTTAAAGTGATTTAGCACCATTTGGATACTTCTTATCATGAGAGGGGCATTCACGATGCTGTGAAATGGCTGCAGAATTTCGCAGCCAGTTTCTAACTACTTATTCATGAATTATTCTCATAAGCACGCTATAAAAATACATTTTATAATTTTTTAAAGCGCAACTTAAGATATAAAAATATATTGATTGGTAAACGGATTATGTATATTAGTCAACAATTAAAAATGTTAAACAATATTATTATAATAAAAAAAGATATTATTTTTCATTCTCAAGATATTTTTAGATATTTGTATCTCGATTTCTTGTGAACTAATTTCATCGAGGTTTTCATGGAAAATGTGTTGATTTATTCAAAAAATAAAAAAATAAATTGTATCAATGATTAATTTTTTGTTAATGGACACGTGAAAGCGTAGATTTATTATAAAAAACTTTAATTATATATTCATATTATTTAATATTAATTAAATGATGTGAAAAACCGATTTTTCAAGAAATTTGTCAAATATAAAGATATTGCAGCAGGTTTAATTGACACGTTAAAAATGTGCTACACTTCAATTGGAAAGGATCGATCGGTGGAGCGCTATGTATTCACATAAAAATTCGAATTACCTTGTATCCGGCGAGATCTTGAACTACGCAGGAGAGAATAGCTTCTCTTCCCACCGGTGCGGTTACGTTGGCTATTGGCTCCTTGAATTTAGGATCTAAAAGAGAAGATAATATTGCATTGTTTTAGAAAAATATGTCAATCAACATGTCGTAATGAAAGAATTCGTTTATTCTTAAAATAACCAAGCAGAATAATATAATATAAATATTCGAAGATTCTTTAAATATATCGATGCATTGATGTATTTACATTAATTCATTACAAATTACAAATATACAATGCTTCTAAATATGTTTTGTCTGTATATATTCTTAACTTATATGTAAAACTTGGTGAAAGCAATTTTGTTTTAATTTATGCAATTCTAATTTAGAATAAATAAAAACGAAAATAATTAAATTTATTCTATCAATGTTAATATTCAATGTTAATTTATTTTTTCGATAATTTTTTTTTAGGTTATTAGACTTTCTATTTAGAACGAGTAAAAATCTTTAAAAAATTTGTTTATATACTGTGAGACTTAAAAAACCAAATTGAATAAATAACTTTATTTGTTCATTAATATTGAAGTCAATAATATCAAATATATTTATCATTAAGTTTTGATATAGACAGATTCATTCGATATAAATAAAGAAGTTTTACCAAAAAAGACAATCTTATTATTTTACCATCATATTTCTTGATTAAAAAACTGAAAATTTCTTAAATATCTCTTATCTCTAAAAAACCTTTAAAAAAAGGAAAAATATATACCAAATATACGCGTATAAAAAAAGTATATTAAATATTAAAAATTTTAAAAATTTACAAAAAGCAGTGAGATCTCTCTCTCTTTCTCTTTCTCTCCCTCTCTCTCAATACAATTAGCCAAGTATATGTAGAAACAGTTAATGCATCCAAAAATATATATGCAGCAAAAGTTTAATGCATTCGTTGTTTCTTTATGCAAATTCTAAGTCACATAAAACAGGTTTTTAAAATGACTAAAGTGATCAACAAAATCATAATAAAGCAAAAAATTTGGCATTCCCAAATCATATTGCATTCTTGTAAATATATTTATAATGATTTCTATGATTTGGTCATTTTTAGTGTGTTAAATTATTAAAAATCTTGTTGTCATAATATCAATATTAACCTGTGAGATCGTCACAGTTTTCTATCCTCTTTAGTTCGATACAATCCATTGAAAATTTAAGACCTTTATCTTTATATTCTTTCAAGCATTGTCTTACTGAATTCTTAAATTCGTGGAAATAATGTAAGTTTGTCTAATTCTTATCTAATTCTTGTACTTATATATACCTCTTATATTAATCTTATACTAATTCTTATCTAATTTAGATTGGTAATAATTAATCTTCTCGACTTGTATAATTTTAGTATCAATTTTGGATATGATTTTATAAATTGATTGAACTCTTTTTATTTTGATTTTATATTTTTGATTGCAAATATACAAGGTGATGCTTTTAACTTGAGACATTCAAATGCTATCGATCTCTACGCTGAGCGTTTTCCAGATAGAATTMGGTCACGTGCTTCATTTTATCGTATTATCAAACAATTTACTACCGATAGAAGTGTTCAACCATAAAAAAGGTCCCGTAATCGAACAGTCACGGGAGAAAATAATGAAATTGCTGTATTAGCTGCAATTGYTAATAATCCTCATGTTAGTACACGAGAAATTGCTCGCAATTCCGGAATGTCTCAGAAGAGTGTTTTGAAAATTTTAAAACGTAATAAATATCATCCGTATCATGTCTCTTTACATCAAGAACTTCATAGAGAAGTAATTAATGGGTAATAAAAAATAATGAGAAGTTTGTTTTATGACTAATTTCGAGTATTAACAATGAAAACGTAATATTTTTATTGTAAATTTATTGCAGAATCGTAAGCATGGGTTCTCAGTAAGAGAAATCGAAGAAATTGAATTTCGTCGATTACAGCGCCATCTATCATGAATCGAGAAAAATGTTTCAGACAAATTGTATGTGGTTTTAGCCAAAGATTCCGAATATGCAATAAAAAATAGGGGTTCCTATTTAAGATTTCAAACTTGCCCCCCCTCACCGCCCAGGGGGAGGGGTAGGGGGGCTGATTTTAACGTCATTGTATGTCCCCCTCGAAATGATGAAATTTTGATTCTTAACATTTTTTCGTAGTGTGCTCATTTTTTGAGATATTTGAATGTCTCAAGTTAAAAGCATCACCCTGTATATTTTATATAAAAAAAATTGCAATCTTTTCAGCGAGATTAATACTGTTTATGATGACCATTGCATCTGTAATTTCATTCTGCGTATTAATTGATTTAAATCCATTTACTTGGTAATATTTTTTTTTGTTTATTTTTTTAATCTTATATTATGATTGATGTTGTTCATTATTTATATTTTAAATATAAATCCGAATTATATATTTTGAATTGTCCATATCATAAAATCTATGTAATATTACTTGCGGCTGATAAAGTTAGATCTTAACTGCTTTTCACACATTTGATTATGTAAAATAAGATTTTAATTATAGAATATCCTTATCTTTAATATCCCTAATAATTTGCGTTTTCGGATTTAGATTATATCTAGTTTATGTTTAGTTTAGTTTTTAATATCAATATTTTATCAAATCATTTTTTATATCAAATTTAAAACGCAAAGCGAAATTATATTTATGTGCATACAAATAATGGTTTTCTCACTTGCGCGAATGTAGATAATGCTTTCAATTCATCCATGTTTGTGTGTTGTAAATTCCACGATATAATTGTCCTTGTATAAACAGTTTTTCTTTACATTTTTTTTGAAACTGTTGATTTCCTAGAAAAATGATAAAATATTTTTTGCTATTGTCTGACACTTTAGAGCAACACTTTATGTTCAAACTATGTAAAACCGGTAAGAGTTAAATTTCAAATCCTTAAATATTCCTTAAATAAATATTCCTTAAATAATTCTTAAATATAATCCTTAAATATTATTATACTCTTCAAGTATATTTTTTGTATTTTTGTAAGGTTTTTTGTAAAGTTTTTTGTATTGGCATATATTTTTTTTTTTTTTTAAAATATTTTTTTAGAGATTTCTCTGCTTTTTGTAAATTTTTAAAAATAAATATATAATATATATAATAATAATATAGAAAGAGAGAGAATTTAAATCTTCTAAAAAAAAATAAACACATTATTAAAAATATAAAATTATAAAATTATTTTTTGTAAATTTATTTTTATTTAACATTATGTTGAATAATATATTGATTTGATTTAATTAATTTATTGATAATTTATTAATTAACATTTAATCTAAGGAACTCTTTCTCTCTCTTTCTCTTTCTTTCCTTTTGTCGCTCTTTGTCTCGTTCTTTATCTCTCATTTTTCTCTCCCTCCCTCTTTCTCGATCTCATTATTTCTCTCTCTCTCTCTCTCTCTCTCTCTCTCTCTCTCGCTTTCTCACTTTCTTGCTCTCCCCTTTCTCTTTCACGCTCTTCTTATTTTCTTGTTTTTGTTCTTTCTTCTTCTCTCTCTTTCTCTCTCGCTCTCTTTCTCTCTCTATTTCTCTTTCGCTCTCACGCTTCCTTTGTTTGTCTGTCGCGTACGTACATACATCAATAATTATTACATGTATATTAATATTCACTTACATTGCTAATTTTAATAATGTTGTATGATATTGCGAAAATTCGCTTTGCGGATAAACCATGTATGTATTCATATGTGTGATTGAAAAAAATCTGAAATCGACGAAATGATACATTTCACGGATTTGATCTCAAGATTTCGGTATTGACTGTGCCCATTTTATTTGAACTGGTCAGAAAAGTTCGTATTAATTATATAAGAAAAGTGTCATTAGATTTTTGATTGCGGTTTTAGTTTTTTTTTTTAGTAATTTTAATAAAACATTTGTTGATATATAAGAATTTTTTTCTCCCGACAAAACTATGGTAGCGTCGTGAATTTAGTAGCGACACAACATTTACACAGTAATGTTCACTTGCGTCACGCGGTCTGTCACTCACGGAGTCCATCACTTTTTTATATAGTTGACGTCACGACGCTTGAGATATTTAGACATTTAATTAAATAAATTTTAAAGTGACGAAATTTGCCACATTTGACCTTATTTTACTTTAACGTTTTTCAACGTTTACTATTAGATATTGATATGTACGACATATACAAATATACAGAGTGGTTTAAATAAAATGTTACAAACTAAATAATATTTAACATTAATATCTCAGGAATCATTAAAATCAATAAAAATATATAATTATATGATAATTTTCTTATTATAATTCTATATTTTAAATGTGTTACAATTGAATTTTGGGAATCCTTTCAAAGAAGCGTCAGAGAGAATTTTTGAACTTTTAAATGATACCTTATGAAAAAGTATTATAATTAGATACTACGTTGAAAACCAAGCAACTTTACTTCAGATACTTTTTTTTTAAATCACACTGTTAAAAAGTTATGAAATGTAAAATAAAAATTTATTGTATGGTATTAGTTGATTTATAAATACAAAAATTAATTTTTTTTCCAAACTTATTTTATTAAACTTATTTTATTATTTTATTTTATTAAATATTCAAAAAGGTATCCCAAACTGTATTACATATAATTTGAGCAAATTGTATCTTCAAATATCAAGTATAAAAACTCTAATATCGTATGGAAACCACACGGAAAAATTATATGTAGTGATATAAAATATGACATAGGGTGGTAAAGGGCGCCGGGGAGAAAAATGGCTACTAGCACAGCGTGAAAGATAAATGCACGTTTAGATTGCCCGTTGCAGATTTATTCCCCAGCAATTTAATGCGATATTATTGGATGCACTTGGCGCGCAATATGATCGGTTTGTGCGTCCTGCTTGTATCTATGGTACCAATAAGGAGTAAATATCGTCGTTGCGAATCATAATATGACTGTTGAGCGTAGAACATGGAATAAGGAAGGCGAATATCATGTTTGCGGAAACGGAATCATCAACGGAGACTGGGTGCAGTCCGAGATGCAAGTTAGTTATAGGCAATTTGGTAACTTCGGACCTTCCATCAAACGTACACGTGGACATTGACCAAGTACAATTGACCATCCGTAATGTCGAACGAAGCATATAGGACGCGCAATATCTAGAATACAATCCGCATGTACAGTTTATGACAATGACCTACACAAATTTCAATTACGACTCCTGTGAATCGGAGTACGTTATATCAATAAGAATTTTCGCAGCGTGATAACGCACGAAATTGAATTTGATGGCAAATTGTATAAAGTACAAATTGATTTTTATTCAATAAGTTTTATTATATCATCGTTATTGAAGTGAAATAAATTGGTTAACTTGAACATACACGTGTAATCGCTGAAAAAAAATTAAATTAAATTTCTCCGCGTTGGTGTATCTTTACAAAATATGAAATACGTTACGGGAAAGGTACACGACGCAAAAAGAGTGATCAGTGCAAATGTATTCGATTAAAACGAATTCGGCAAAGTGTTTTTATCTTGGTGTGCGTGCATGCGTGCGTGCGTGCGTGCGTGCGTGCGTGCGTGCGTGCGTGCGTGCGTGCGCGCGCGCGTGTGTGTGTACTGATATAATCGCTCTTCTGGTAACAGAATTGTAAATAAAATACAAGCTCCCGCGCTGTCACAAAGGCATCAACTGTTCCTCCATTGACGATAACGCGTAAATGTCAGCATCGATCAGCGGCCAAGGATATCGTCGGCCGCCTATATGAAATTATTCTGGCGACTGCATTACGATATTGTCCATCAAATCTCGCCCGACGCGCGTGCGATGAACGCACACGGCCGTTCCAACGGCAAACGTGGCTTCTCCGAGCGAGAGATCCATTAAAAGGTCAACATCCATCAAGAGCCAAAAATGCCCTACGGAGATTGTTTGCGAGGATCGTGAAGCGGTCAGGGAAGCGGGGCTGAAATCGGCGCGAACATAATCGTGAATGGCTCCATAATGGGAGCATAAGGGAACCATAATTCCGGTGGAGAGTTTCCCGTCGGCCGGCCATGGTGTGGCTCTCGCGGGAAATTCGGCCGGTACTAGGATTTTCGCTTCGACGGATATTGATGGATCGGACTTACCCGTAGAATACCCGAGTCCGAGATGTTCCGGCCATCGGAACACCTCCGTTGCGACGAGAGGGCGAACGGATCTTTTTTTCTAGTGAACAAGAAGCGTGGCACGACTTCTGAATGACATACGACTCTCACCGTCACGCAAATATGCGAGTGAAGAGTGCGTATCCGCGAGCTCGAGTTTCATCCGTATCGAACCTCTCGATCCACGTGATCAATTGGATGAAATTGCGCGGGAGACAAGACTACGGAACGAGTATGCATATGACGGATCATCTTCCGAGCATAAGCGAAATATCTATCGTGTTCTTATACTCTGATAACAACTCGTTTTTTAATCAAGAAGAGCTCTCAGCTAAGAGCAAAGTAACTAATGGCTGTGAATGGAAAATATAATCGATCTTGGTGACAGCGGCAGAGTAACGTGATATTTATTCTTACATTTTAAGATTCGCAGCGTAGTTCAATTTCTATTGAAGTCTGCGGTTTTGCTTCATCATAACTTAACTTGTTGCGATCTATCTTCTGATTTGCGTAGTAAAAGTTGCATCACTGCATTTACTATCTTCATCATAAATTTACATTGCAAATCTCAATGATAATGAACGACTTAAACGCAACCGCCGCTATAAATTTTACTAGAAGCATTATTTACGATATTTCCCGATTAATTTCAGAGCTGAAGACAAAAATGCGTCTCCACTCCGACGTCGACGATTCAGAAGTAACGTGGGCTTGCATTTTTCACGACTCTTACCCGCTGCTTCCCGCATATTGTTGGCATGGCATGGCATTTTAAGTTACAATCGACGAAGCGTATGTAAGTAATCCAATAGTCGACCATTTCGAAAAAAACGAGCAAGAAACGGCGAGCACGCGAGTGTTCGAGCACGATAGTTGGAGGACGATAAAAAATATCACGAGCGTTCGCCGATGCACATCGTCACTAATGCACTTTATGGGACGAACGTCAAAATATCAACATCTGGATTTCGAGTACGAGAACCGACTGCATTAAAAAAAAAAAATTCCAATGGCCCCATGACATTTACGATTCGAAATAAGTTTTCATTTATGATCTTATTTATCTGTACGATCGCTGGCACACAATTCAAACAAAATATGCAGTATAAGCGCGTACATCATTGTGAGAGAAATTTATTTTCGATATTCGAATGGTATAGAAATGATATATGATGAACACAAAAACAATGTAGAATTAAAAATCAAAGACAAAAATAGAAGGTAAAAGGTAAAGCTTTGTTATGAGCAAAATGATATTAATGTCCTTATAATTAATCTCTTAAGCGATATTAATCTCCTCGCATTATATTAATAATATTCTATCCGTAAATAAACCGCAACCTTGTCTATCGCTACCGTGAAAAGCCCGCATAGTCGAGAACCAGTGAACCGCGATAAAACACCTCCGCAACGTGGCATTTCTCACCTCGACGACTATGCTCCCTCGATTTTCGTCGCTTCGGCTTCCGAAGTGGAAGCGCGCTCGGAGCGAGGTCAAACGGAAGAATACACGAGAGACGAAGGATCGTGATGGTTCTCCTCGGCGAAAAGAATTCGGGACAACAGGAAGTTTTGGACTTCTCGTATGATATCGAAATATTATTATCGTGGATGCTGGAAAATCGATGTAGTTTCTAGTCATTGCGCGGTTACAATAACGGAATAACAAGAATTCCGTTTGGTCCGACAACGCGCTCACGCTTCTATTTATGGTTCTCCTCTGGCATTTATGGCACAGCCGCTGACAAATACACATCGCAAAATCCCCGAAGCGCGAGATGCTTTATGTTACGCGCGTTTCCCTCCCTTTTTTGCACTTGTTTGTCGTGCTTCGGATTCTCGAAAGCTCGCCTCTTTCGCGACTCGCTCGCATAGCCTTCCCCTGCTCGATCCTCACCCTGGTCGACATCCGCTCTCATTATCCGACCTGTCGCGACTTATTCGAGTTGATTCGTGCTATCCTGCCACTTCCTGCATTCCGTGTGCATGCTCTTTGATTCTGGTTTGCTGTCCATTATTCGGAAATATCGCTAGCGTTGAGAATTGCTCGCTTTCATCTTTCTGCTCCTATTTACATGACTGTATTTACATATCATTTTCCATAATTCTTATCGAGTAATAACTAATCGTTTACAATCTAACGATTTACACTTAAGTAATGTTGCGAATATAAATATTACATAAAGTAAATTATTTTTTAGAGCTTATTTATGACTCGACTAGATATCTCGGTTGGATAATATCGACACACAGAACAGAATAGGAAATTTATTCGCTTCCTATTTCATCGCAACACCAAACTCTCATTTCTTCATTCTCTGTCTTTATTCTCAGATAGAACATTCCCTTTCCTTTATGCATCGTCTAATTCAGCACTTGGACTTCGTTTTTACCCGCCGCTTCTTCCCTTTCGCACCACGGTACGTCTCTCATCGTTTTCCGTCCCCTTCTCATTTTCTCAAGACTCAGCGCCTCCGTCGGTCCCGTCCCCACCCGTTTCATTTTCATCTCTCTCGCTCCAATATTTTGCGGCTCCTTGTGAACCCACGTGGTACAAGGCGTATAGCATAATAACGAGCCATGAACAGCGCAACGCGTCGGCCGCTTTATTTCACCATTTCTGGAGTCTGAAATATCTCGTTCCTCTGAAATCACTTCGCGCGAGCTAGCAACTTCCCTTCCGCGCACGGCTCTCTCGTTGCAAACGGCTTAATGCCTGCAACGGTAACTCATTCGAAACTCATTTCTTGCGAGAAATAGTTCGTGGGAGTCTACGAGAACACGAAGATAGGATCCATGTCCAATTTGTTGTAATAATAGACTATGGCGTCGACCACGAATTGATGCACCATGGTTCGCCAGAAATAAACGATGCTTGGCGACAAAAGAGCTTTTGAGTTTTAGTCACCATTAATGTTAAATGTTGAGCCACGAAGATTGTTATGCATCTGAATCTATCCTGCTAACATAACAGTTGCCGGAGCTTCAGTGTCAATTTATATGTATTTAGGTTTGACTGGGGTGAGACTAAATAGAAAAGCATTTAATTCTCGTAGCGCAGAACAACGAACGGTGACCGCGGGAAATCATTTCATCTGAAGAAAGAGGTCACTGGCGGAACAATTAATTATTCCAGTGTCATGTCGTACAACGGGGCAGTATGTTTGTCCGCGATATCACTTGTGTCGCCGCGTTTCAGGTTTATTGCCATCGGGATGTGTTGGCAAAGAAGCAGCATGTGATACTTGTAACAGATTGCATTTCGTGTCGGGACACACTTTGTTATCTGGGTTTACACTTTCATGCACTAGGAACGACCTCACGTTTCCTACCTCGGTGTCGGTCTATTTATTTTGGCCACTTGGGTTTTCAAGGTGCTGTCGACGTGTTCGTGACAGCGGGCTCTTTTCAAGTTCAGCAATCCGGCTTGCAAACTATTGTTGGATAATGTCAGCTGATATATGTAAGGTTGTCTGCAATAGCAGCGTAGAAAATATTCTCAAACTATGCACACACAATGCTAGAAATGTTTTTATATTATTTAAAACGCTGTTCAACGCCTTTCTCGACATCGTGCAACCGTGTGATATTATGATTTATATATTATAACCATTTCGGAAGAGTTAACGTCGAATTCGATAGCAAACATCTCTGCACTGTTCATAATTTTTTAACGTATATTTAGAGTGAAATGTTGTAATATTGTATTATAAAAATATTAACAGAAAAAAAAATTAATTGATTCATTTTCCGCTAAGCAAACTTATAAAGCTACGCGAGTATACATTCTCAAATAATTTTATCACACAACATTCTATTTTATTAATTTTTTTTTCATATCTTTTCATTTAACATTTTATATTCAACGGAAATTAAATGTTAGATGTACAATAATTACGATATATTTTTATAACACAAGCTATTTAAAGTATCGTCAGGATACCTCAAAGCATCCAGCATGTCCGATCTTGTGCACTTATGCTTGTGATGGCAAACCTATAAGCGATAAAGTTTATAAATAAATTATCCGAGACACAAAAATATCACACTTTATACGTTTCGCATTTAATGAGTAATGATGGCATCGTAAAAATTTAGGTCACCGATTCTCGCGAGTTTATAGAATAAATTCTCGATTCTTTCTTTTTCAAAGAGATAACCATGGAAATGTAGTAAAAGTCCTTCGATGAAGAATCGAACAAACGAACGGAGATTCAAATTAAAAGCTCGTTCATTCGATTTAAAATAGCAAGTGAGCCAAATAAATATAAAAGTTTAATCACATTTCGACATTTAATCGATTTGTCTTCATGATAAAATCATGGTAAAATACAGACACTATTAGCTCTTGCATTATTTGCATTGTAAATAAATCAACATTTTGGATTAAATAATTTAAGTTTTAAGAGAACAGCATTACCTTTACTATTATATTATTATAAAATCTTAATTATATAGAAAAATTTATATTGTTAGTCTAATGAATTCTATATAAAATATATGCGTATATGTGTATGTGTACTTTTACACCCCCCTCCCTCCTCACACACACACACACACACACACACACACACACACACACACACACACACGCACGCACGCACGCACGCACGCACGCACGCACGCACGCACGCACGCACGCACGCACGCACGCACGCACGCACGCACGCACGCACGCACGCACGCACGCACGCACGCACGCACGCACGCACGCACGCACGCACGCACGCACGCACATGCACATAAAGAAACTCGTATTTATAGACTTTCCTTATTTAAATTTTGTAGAATAGTTTTGTTAATAATCAATATCTAAATTTGAAACTTAACGACATTCAAACTGTTGTTCAATTGATTCTAGATTTAAAGTTATGAAATATTTAATATTTCGTAAAATGTTATTTATAAAAATGTAACGACATTGCATAATGGATCGAAGACTAATAGGGATAATGTGATCTCTCTACAAAAATATATTTAAAAAATTGATTTTGTTTAAAAAAAAAAAACAATATTTGGTTATAAAATTATATATATATATATATATATATATGTACAAAAAAATTGCAAAAATATCGCAGAATGTATAAAAATGTATATAGAAATAACTTTTTTGTATATAGTGTCAATAATCTAAAAATCTATAGTATATGTACTAAACTCTAGATTAGTAGAGCTACAATTGTAGTTTATCGAATTATTCTCTGAAAATCTCAAAAAAGGATCATATATTATTAACACATTTAAAGCTACATTAATAGGTTATTTAACTATGTATAACTCAAAATGTATACAGCCAAATACAATGTTAAATAATTAATGAAACATTTAAGTGTACATATATTTAATATAACACGTTTAAGTTTAAGAATGTACAATTAACTATACAATTTCAGTCGTAGTACATTGAAAATACAATAATTTTTGCACTTTTTATGGCCTTTGCACTTTTATTGACCTTAACTGTATAAATTATAACCGTTTAAATAAAATAAAATAAATGAATTGTTTTTCATAACTTATATATTTGATAATTAATAAGATGTTACAAACTTTTCACATATATTTCTTTTGTCGTTAAAAATGTCGAACATGACTGTACATCTTCTGCTTGAACGTAAGTATCTATCTATTCTTAAAAAGAATAGTAAAAAGAAAAGTATTGATCAATTATGATGTAGGATCAAATTTACAATATACCTAAATATGATAAAATGCCAAAATTCCAAACAGTAACAGAGGTTAAATAGCTAGTTGTGTTATACAATTGCTTAGTTTTTAATTAATATTTTTGTAACAGTTAGTAAGCTAGTAAATACATTTTTTTTCTAAATTAAATTTAAGGTCTTTGACAAGCAATTTAAAAAAATTTTAACAAGCAATCATTTTTTAAATCAATTTTAGTGATTAAATTATGTCACAGTTTTTCGCGAGATTTCATAAAAAATCATGTAATTTGTTCTTTGTAGCTAAACTAGTATACATTTACTAGAATATAGACTGGTATGTGAAAACACAATAAATAATTAAAGGTGCACTACGCAGTCAAAGCTAGATCTTTGTGCAAATGTTTCTTACGTGATTTTATATACATTTGCAAGTTCATCAAACAGCGCGCGAATAAATTTTCGTCTTGAAACACAGTCTTAAGTTGAACAAGAATAGTAATATCATGATATTAAATTAATAATCAATTTAATAATAATGATGCTAACAAGTAATCTGTTAATCCCTATTCTCCCCAAATACTGTAAAAAATTTGTTGCGAAAAAATGATTGTACTGAAAATGAAATAAATATATATTTGAAGTTGGCGAAAGCAAGAAAGAAAAGTTTTAGTACAGTCCAGTGCAACTTCAATGAGCAGGCCTATAATTGATAACTTTAAATAAAATAACTTTTAATAGAACTTGTAAACGTTTTGAACTCAACATATATACACGGAAAGAACGATTTTCCCGAATAATCCAAAATTTTAGCTTTAGAATTTAGATCAGAAAAGTAATTTTGTTGAACTCAAAATCTATTAAAATAATTATGTAGAATACTCAAAGTTGCTAAAATTTTTTGCAACATTGTTCATTATTTTTAAGGTTTCAACAGAATTATTTTCAAATCTAGCAAAATTTTAGATCCCTCAGCAAAAATCATTCTTTCCATGTATTTACATGCCTAAAATCTATCTTAGTACATTTCATTAATCTCTATTTTTTATCTATAGCAACTTTAAAAATGAGGAAATATATATAATTTAAAAATCTAAAATGTATTTTGGAAATGTTTCGAATTGCTTGAAAATAAAAATATAAAATATGTTATAATGATATCTATTTTGTATTGGCATATGTTAGCATCAATACACAATAAATACTATTTATTGTGTAATGGCGGGCTACTAAACAAATGATTCCATAAATAATCATTAGAATTCGCCATCTCTAATAGCGGAGATATTAAGAAGGGCCATTATACTTATTATGACTATAATACCATCTATGTATTTATATATAAATACATATAATAGTATGTAATTTTGTGTGCGTGTGTGTGTGTGTGTGTGTGTGTGTGTGTGTGTGTGTGTGTGTGTGTGTGTGTGTGTGCGTGTGCGCGCGCGCGTGCGTTTATTCTTTTTTCTTTATTGATCCTGTATACGCTTCTGAAGTTTGGACATTTAAATTCGGGATACTCTGACTGTGCGTGCGTGCGTGCGTGCGTGCGTGCGTGCGAGCGTGTGTGCGTGTGTGCGTGTGTATGTATAAAAACTGTGTTATATCATATTATCAATTATGTTACTAAGAAAAATAGATTTGTCTTGTAATTAAAATAACAAGCTGCATGGGATGTATATTCGTTTTATTGAACTAATTATAAAATAAAAATAATCATAACTATTAAAATATATATAACTATTAAAAATACCCTTTTCTTGACTTTACACAAATTTTTTTTAATTTTGAAATTTTCACGGTACACAAAACATCAATGAATATCGACGCTGCCTTATCATTAAATTACTCTTTAAAGCTTCGACATTTTGATGAGATTTAGAATAAATCTCTTCTAAAATTTAAAATGAAAAGGCTTGTCCTAAATCTCATCAAAATATCGAGATTCTGAAAGCTTTGATAAAAAATTTGATGAAAGTAGTAGCGTCGAGATTCTACGTGCTATAGAGTTTGTGAATTCTGACCATTTAAAAAAATATATGAAATGAAAAGATGGATATTTTTAATAGTTATGATTATTTTTATATTGTAACTGGTCAATTCAATAAAACAAATATACATTCTATGCTGTTTTTTATTTTATAAAATAAATCTATTTTTCTTAATAACAGAATTTATACGATTAATTATAGGTATATACATAGTATCTCGAATTGTCTAAATTTTGAGAGTACGTAAGACACCAATAAACTAAGAAAAAATTATTAGAGATAGAAAAAAGTTTTTAGAGATGCTCATTTTTGTTTTGAAGAAAATCGCAAAAAAAAAGACAAAATATAATTTTCATTTTTGTGTTTATTTATTACTTCATTTATTACATTCACACTTATTTATTCACGTTGTCATTTTCTTAATAGATATTGCTTAAAATATGGGCCTCTTGCAGCAATGACTGGTTGTTCCGGTATTCTTCTGTTTGAAGGAGGTACTTTTACACCTCCTCTTATCGTCGCAGAAATCGTATACGAAAACAATAATTTGTTTACATTTCTGCCCGTCTATGTATGTATAAATTTATCAGTTACTCATCAAAACCCATTGAATGAATCTTGTTCACAATGCTGTGATACATATTCTAACGTTGAATATGCTGACATAATTTTTGTGTATGATTTTTGCAACGGTAATGCTACGGAGATAGTGCGAAAATATGCGAAAGAATGAAAATTATATATATATTATTATTATTATTTTGTCTTTTTTGTGATTTTCTCCAAAACGAAGCAAAAATGAACATATTTCCAAGATTCTTTTTTCTTTATTGATCCTGTATATACGCTTCTGAAGTTTGGACATTTAAATTCGGAATACTCTGATTGTGCTTGCGTGCGTGCGTGCGTGCGTGCGTGCGTGCGTGCGTGCGTATGCGTGTGCGCGCGCGCGTGTATAATAATGTATTATATATCTATTGTTGAAAGAAAACTACGTAAGAACTATCAGATAAATGCATTAAAGTGAATTAGATTATGCTACTTTGAAAGAGAGAAAGAGAAAGAGGCAGATTCGTTTTTTCTTTGTTTTTCCCTTCGTCGTTCTGAGAAATGAAGAATCTTAGTTCGCTCGCACAATTCAATTACTGTCGAGTTCAAAAGCCGGCGAGGGAGCCACCGAAAAAAGATTACCCACGACAATAAAAATACCGCATCGAAAGCATCCATAGCCCGGCTTCGGTGAGACGGTATTCCACGGTCGACGATTCGCATTTCTGAGAGACCCTTCCCGCAGTTCCCAACCTAAGATGATTTACATTCCGTCTACCCGATTGTACTCGTCAGGAAACCATAACTAAAGAAGGAAAACGCGCGATTTCTAACGCATCTTTCTTCCCTCCCTCCTTTTTCACTCTTACCTCTCTTTCTCTTTCTTCATAAGTTGAAATCTCGCGGAAATGTACATCGTGCATGCATTCACGACGTGTACACAGGCGCGTTTACGTGGAGTATTCAAGATACTACGTGCTATAAGTTATACACCTAGCGAACATTTGTATAATATGTTGTATTTTCTATTCCCCAGCGTCTTTTCCGCTATCTGCCCCCTCCGTTCCTAATTCATTCAGCGCGTACGTATTTCGCCCGAACGATTTTCATATCGAGGGAAATCGAGCTTCATGAATTCTTTTCGGTCTGCCGTAGTTCGCTTCTCGGCAAAATTATAAGTTCGTAATGACCCTTGCCCACTTGGCTTTCACGGTACAATAAATGTATAAAACTAAAAAGAGTACAAAAATAAAGTAAAAAAAAGTAAAAATGTATAAAAATGTAATAAAAGACAGAATATGCCGTTCCGCGATTTTACGGCCTGCAGATATTTTCTTACAGTTAATTCTGAACGAGCAAAACGTTCGCCTTTTCACCTTATTACACGGTAATCCCCCGAGACAAAATGGAATGGAGCACTTTATGATGTGACAATATTTGAATTGGCGTAGAAAAAAAAGGTTATTACATATCGTTTATGTATGTTCAGAAGGGATTTGCTATCTTTCTGAGATTATTGAATGTACCACCTGCTTGTGGACTAAGTTCATGTAAATTGTTATATTAAGATTATATTAAGATATCCGTGATTGTTATTGATTCAATTTGAACATTTATTATATTATATTACGTTTGATTTTTGCTTATTACCAGCTTATGTATTTGCGACAGTTTTTCTACCGATCAACTATTGACATCATGTCTCATAACAAGATATTTATTGGAATCTATAAAAAATTCCCTTAAAAAATGTTCGGATTTTCCAGGCATTTTTATTCAAAATTTCCGATAAAATTAGAGAATTTTTTAATGCAACTCTGAAACAATTCGGAGTGTAAGTAACACAAACAAATTATATAATATATATATTGTAAATTAATAAAAGATAAGGATTTTACGATGACTGTATTCTTTTCTGCAATTGAAGCCACGAAACCTGTAAGATAGTATACGTAAGATGGTTCACTTCTATAATATAGTATTGATGAGATAGAAAAGACGTCAAACAGAGCCGTTGATACAAGAGGCAAGTTGACATTGTGTTTATGTATTTATGATAAAAGAAACAATGGAAAAGTTACTGTAAAATATCTCTTTTATAACATAGCTACTTTTTCCTAAGTTTTATTTGAATCAAACAAATATTATATATATATAATATTTGTAAATATAATAAAAGAAGAGAAAAATCCGATTCAAGAGAAGGCAAGAAAATTCTTGAACATTTCAAAATTTCGTATAATGTTCTTCAGCTTGACAGTAAATTTAAAAATGATATATTAATTAAAAAGAAAATTATTATTATACGATATGTTATTTCGAGTAGTAACAGTAATTTATCATAATAAAATGATTGAAATTAAACGTATGTAGAGAAGGGTAAGGATGTTGACTCGACAAGCTTGACTGTTACCGCGCGAGAAGTGTGAATATTCAATTACAATTTAACTCTAATAAAACTCTACTTTATATTTAATCTTTCTATATTGAAACAAGCTAATAAAGCATTTAAAATAATTTTGTTTTTCTGTAATAGCGTATTGCTATTCGATCATTATAAGATAATATTAAAAAAAATACAATCATTAGATACAATCATCAAGAAGTACATATCTGTGATGTTTTTATTTGTATTATTTTAATACAGAGTTTGTCATAGGCAACTTATATCACTTATTATGTATCAACTTACTTCGCTATTAGAACAAGCTGGCTACAATACAGCATGTTTGTATTTCACTCATTACAAAGAAACTATATGGTATACAGAATTGTTCATCGCGTGAAAATGTAGAGAAAAATTCTCTCTATCACGTTAGAGTACATTCTCTCTATCATATTAGAGTACAGTTTAATCATAATAATTAGTTGTTTAAAGAGTCGAATGCCGAAATTGCAAAAACTGTCAGCAAGCTCCGGATTCCCCTTTTTTTTACTGTATATTATCTTCTACTCAACCTGATTTTTTTTGTAAATTCACGAAACACACGAGAATGTGCGTGAATGTACGCGAATGTGCATACTTATTGCTAACCGATTGTTGATTTTGCATTATCAAGAAAAATGATCAAAGAAACAATATTTTCAAAAAGAGAATTTAAATTTAAAACTAAAATTTCAAAAAAATTTTGCTGAGTACTAATAAAATTCCATGAAAATTCCTGATTTTCAAGAATAAAAAAGAGATTTCCTAAAAATTCTAAGTTTTTTAAAGAAGATACTACGAAATTACCCTGTATAAATATTTGCGATTTTGTTTTTCCTTCTTTTCAAAGATCACTTATTGATATACTTCGATTTTTGACCGATTTTTGTCAATTTTCTCGAAATAAATCGAAAAAGCGCATCTCGAGTCTCTATTTCTATAATAACATCTTCCCGTATCTTCTCTGTAATTTTGATGTTATCAGTTAAATCGCGGATCTTTTTTACAATCCTATTTCAAATATACACAGAAAGAATGGAAAATTTTGCTGAAAGATTTAAAATTTTAGCTGGATACAGATCAGAAAAGTAATTTTGTTAAATTATTAAAATAATTATATAGAATGCTCAAACTAGTTGTTAAAATCAAAATTTTTTGCAACATTGCTCATTATTTTCAACAAAATTATTTTGATGGTCTAACAAAATTATTTTCAGATCCGGTCCGGTTATTCAGTAAAATTTTAGATCCCTCAGCAAAATCATTCTTTCCGTAGTATCTTTTGTACTATTGTTATGTATATGTATTTATATATAATATATATAATAAAGTTTTTCCTGAGAAATTATTTTGCATAGAGATTACTTTTTAAATTAAGAACGGGTCGATATACCGATTTGCATCAAATTTGGGATGTCAATCAATATTACGTTCCACATAAATAACGGAAACAGTAGGAAAAGCATTAATTAAAACACGAAATATCTTGGAACTTTTAATGAACCTCGGGATAGCTATGATGAATGATTAATCCGTTACATTTCTGCTTTTACGATCGCATCACGAATAAATATTTCAAATTTCATTACAGAATTTTGTTATTTAATAACGTGTAATTTAAATATTAATTAAAATAATGCATATCGTATTACTTAAAAACCAGTACGCAGATTGCAAATTACGATACGTCCCGCGTACATATCGCATTGTATAATATCAATTCGAGATAAAATTGAAGCGTAGCGGATTGAATACCGAATACTGAAAATTCGCATGTTATTTTAATTTCACACAATTCCATAAAACTCTCTAAATCAAAGCCACATTAAAGAGCTTTCCGGTGAAACAGTCAAAAATATTTTGCAATGAAACTTGATCCGTGTTGTATACTAATGACAGTATTACATTATCGAATATGAAATCATTGGAAATTCTCGGCGCCGCTCAACACACGCTATTTTCGCTGCAAGCTCAATTGAAATTTCTCATCAGATGCGCGCCGCTCTTTGGCTCGAGTAACAAGATCGAATTAGCGGGCCTCTTCATCCATCGTATCGACACGCGTTGGCAAACATTCCGTTTCGATGCCTCGTTGCTGTACGAGAAGTTCGGCCCTCTGACATCTGCCTTTCCCATCCTCTAATCCGCTCCACAGCCGTTTTCACCAGCGAGATTCCTCTTAATTGCATACGGTAATTATTGTTTGCACGCTAAATACGTCGACACGCACAGCTGAATCGTCTCTAAATCTCTAAAATCACGCTACGAAGTCTGTCATAATGCGCTGTAAACGCCAAGCTAAATTCTAAAATAAATATAACCATACAACATAGTAAGGATGTATAAATGATAAAAGAGTGAAAAACAGATAGAAATATTTGTAGACTTATGTCTTATATTGAGTCTCTCTCTCCTGATGAAAAAAAGTTGATTGTCTAAAGTGGCATTAATTTTAAGTTAAAAATAATTAATTTGCACGTTTAAATAATTAAATTGGAGAATTAAATAGAATATCTCTCTCTCTTTCTCTCTCGTACAACGCTAATTGTAAGATAATTGTAGATAATATTGATGGAATGTGGAATTGTCTCGTGTTTTATATATATATATATATATATATATATATATATATATATATATGTATATATGTCGTGATATACATATGCTCGATGCTTTCTGCCAACTTCGAGTTTCATCCCGCTAGGAATAAAGCTGCACTTAATTGCATACGATAATTATTGTTTACGCTACAAATATATCTGCACGTGGAATTCGTTGGTGGAATTCTGCATCTAAAGTCTGCGTGATAATCTTTGCCTTGTAAAGGATGTTGATCTCTCTCTGGAGGAAGAGAAAACAATAGATGAAACGCAATGACGTAAATTCGTGATTACAGCTGTAATACTTATTGTTGTATAACTGACGTACCATTGTTGGTAGTGGGTACCTTTAGTGGGCACGATATTGATCTATGCATACATACAAAATATTTATTTAACGTTATCATCACTTTTATCAAAAAAATTTTACAATATATATATATATATATATATATATATATATATATATATACACATATATATAAAACGAGTACCTATAACACGCAACGCTCGACACAGCCGACAGTTTAATGCATGGCGCGACTAATTGTTCGTAATTAACGCTCGTGGATATATCGCTCCCTCAAGCGCCACGTGACGGAGCATCGCGAGAAATGAGATCCATAAAACGGTGGCATGAGGAAAAAACCCGAGAAAAAAAATGTAATATAAATCGCAATCGCAACGGTCATACATGTCGCGTTACACTCGCAGCACGTGAAGTAATAAAACGCGCGCACCCTTGCCAGGCCCGCAAGGCTTCTCCCCTGTTTTACCGTTCTCCATTCGAGCGGTCAGTCCGTCGATGGCGTGGAGTCGACGGTGTCCGTTCCGCCGGCGTCATTAAGCCCGAAGTACAATGGCCGGCTGTAAGATTTAACCGCGGCGAGAAAAGATTACGGGCGTCGCGCCCGAGGGGGAGGCGACATGCCCGCGACTTTGTTAACGTCCATGACCATTACGACGGGGGCATTTGTTCTCCCTTTGTTCTGATCTCGTAACTCGCTCGAGTATGTAGGAGGAAAAGGGGAGCGACTCCGTCGTATGCCCGTTCAATGGATAATGGATACAGGAGTCTTACGAAGTAACGAATGTAAGTAGAGCTACGCTGCTGCTTTCGATATTGCTTTAAACACCACCTTTAAACATCGCCTCGCGATTCTCAAGAGAAGTTTTCCGATCGGTTTCTTATGTTGGAGTCTCAATTGCTCTTTAAAAAGCAAAATCTTGGCGCACGTTCTTCCGCACTTTACGTCTCATTTCTAAAGAGCACAAACAATGCGCTCGAATAATGCACAATTTCTATAAACAAATAGCACTATCTTATCTAAACGTCATTGTGGTTGCCGTTGCACATTGTGGACTTTACGGACATCGTTGTTTGTATCGTGAACATTTGATGACGTTAGTATTGGTACTGTTGACGGTACGCCGCTGCGTTGGTCTTCGTGACGAGAGGTCTTGGCCACTTCGCGGAATCGTAGTGAAGAGTTGACGGAAGAAGAGTTGACTGCAGGAAGGACGAAAGAGGGAAGAAGAGCGGGCAAAGAGGCTGACGAACGGAGGAATTAGAGCAAAGTTGAAGTAACTCCCTTCGAAGAACAGACTAAGTTACTGCCGATAGAAGAAGGTTATTAGAGGGTTATACGAGAGTTTTATTTCACCGCTATTTTTGTGACTGCACACGTAAGAGTTAAGATACTAAGATATGTGTGTTGGCGGAAATGGATATCATGATACAACTACATGCATTTCTCGCGAATGCGATTTTATATTCTTGGAATGATAAAATTATCGCAATAGGATATTTGTGTGATTTGGATTTTCTATTTTGGTTGATGATTAAGAAATTGTTTCACTCTGATTTGAAATTGTTTTATTTTGACCGAACAAATATAATTAAGAGAAGGCTGACTCTCTGAAAGCAAAGTATTCAAGTTTTTGTTTAATTTGATTTCTCAATTGCTGTTCCAATGAATAAAATATTTCAAATATGCGATTATTTTGTAAAACATACACACACACACACACACACACACACGCGCGCGCGCGCGCGCGGAAAGAACGATTTTGCTGAAGTATCTAAAAATTTAACTAGATACAGATCTGAAAATAATTTTATTGGACCAAAATAATTATGTAGAATGCTTAAGCGTTAATAATGCAGAAAGTTTTAACATTCTAGCAATCAATTTGAACGTCCTACATAATTATTTTGATGGTCTAAACAAAATTATTTTTAGATTTAGCTAAAGTTTTAAATACTTTAATAAAACACCATGCACATATATGCATACATATATACAAATTAAAGAATTATTTTTTATTTTTTTTATTTTTCTTAATGAAATTCTTATAAGACTAATATTTAGAGCAATGAAATGACTATTGAAAAAAGAATGACACAGATTTTAAATGGAAAGAACGTTTCTTGTGGAAACATCTAAAAAACTTAGCTAGATATGGATCTGAAAATAATTTTATTGGAGTATCAAAAGAATTACGTAGAAAGTTCAAGTATGATGAGCAATGTTGTAAAAAATTTTGAGATTCTAGTAATCATTTTGAACGTTCTACATAATTATTTTGATTGTCTAATAAAATTTTGTATCTAGAAAAGTATTTAAATTTTTAGATACTTTAACAACTGTTCTTTCCATGTGTGCGCGCATAAGTACATCAATCATTATTAAATAATAAAGTGTTTGCGATAACGCTAATAGAAAGTGTTTATTATTAAAGTACTTTTTATGTACTTTGCATTACAATATATTTTTTGTACACAGAAAGAACGATTTTGCTAAAGTATCTAAAACTTTAACTACGTATAGATCCAAAAATAATTTTGTTGAACCATTAAAATATATTTAAGACACTTAAATTGATTGCTAGAATGTCAAAATTATCTACATTATCATTCGATCTAGTTTTTCAGATCTAGCTAAATTTTTAGATACTTCAACAAAACGTTCTTTTCATGCGGGAATCAGCAGAAAATGTCAGGTGAGACAAACGTAGTCGTGAAAAATTTACTTTAAGAATCGGATGTTTTTCTACTAGTGTCCTACATAGAAAACCGTTACAGTGAAATTGTTCAGCTCTCGGTGCTTTTAAAAGGCTGCGGTAAATGGAACCTACAGTGAGCAGTTTAGACAAACGTGCTACGTTTCGGCTGAAGGAATGTCTCTTTGAAAAACTCGGGGATTCGTTTCGTTCCCCACATAAAGTACCCCTTTTATACGAATCCATGGCAAACAGGGAAACACTGTTTGAACGGACCGAGTCGCACGGTCGAACAATAAACGATAAAAATGAATCCACAAAACTTTCTTGTGTACTACGTTTCTTCGACTCAACTAGAATTGTACAGAGAAAGTGTAATGCTCTTAGAAACATGAATTATGGGTAATATTTAACTGTCACGATATTGTGATGAACAAATTCCTTAACAGAAAGACTGCGCGTAATAAGATACACCTCAATAGAATTTAACAAACATAATTAATAAACAAGAAAGCGCGATTCATGTCTAATGATCACATTCTTTAAGCGAAGATCAGTTATAATTGCAGCCAGTTAAGGGTAATAGACCTATAAGAAGATTAATTACATGACGTCAGACCGAAGCAAAATCTCTTGGCGAACAGGAGTCTCAGCTATTTCACGTATGAATTGCGGGAGCGTCGCGCTCTAAGAGGAATTTATTAAAAGTGTTCCTCACAAAAGCACACTTGCGTCCGAGAAGCGTAATCAAAGCTCGGGGAACATTTTGCTTCTTCCTTGTCAGAGGTAAAATGAGTTGACGACGCGCATACTCGCATACGTAATATTAATAAGACATCTTATCATATCTCCAAATTCGCAGTCAACCGTGAAATAACATCGTTAGACGATGATTAAAAGCGACCGCATAGAGCACGGGTAACTTATTGCGGCTGTAGCATTTATTGGTCTTCGGTATCACAGAGCTTATCCATTAAGTAAACGATTGTGCGTTAGCTTTATTGTCCGTTGGATAATCGTAAAGATGTAATGACTGCGATATACATGTGCCGCGTGCCCGAGTCGATTTACGATCCACGATGCATTACGCAAAAGTCGTATCGTAGATTGTATATGGTACAATGTTAGGCGATGGTAACCAATCGTGTGATACTTGGCCGCATCCGCGGCCAACTATCGGCCGTTGTAACTTTGATCGCAAATGTTTATTGAATTACTGCAGAGAGTTAGCGCTAATTCGAGGGATATTACGGGATAAATCCCATCTACATGTTAATAAATTGACAATATTGCAAATATCATGTATTACTATGCATTAACGTTTAGATATTGCATTTATGTAAAATACCGATATATTATGCCGCCGAAATATATTTGTATCATACGTATTACGTTGCCTGCTATTAATTAATATGCAATGATATTGTTGAAGTATTACTTTGAAATTTTGCAAAATGAGATAGTACAAGAATTAATAGAGATCATGAAACAGAAGCATAATATGATGCTAGAAAAAAAAACCGAATGAATTGCCTCAATCAGCCTGAATGGCTCAAATAGCTTACAATCGATCGATCCTATCCAAACCTTGTTACCTACGTAATGCAATAGCCCTTAAAGGATAGCGCAGACATATACTATAAGTATAACAAAGATAAGCATATTAGGGGAAGATAGCTAAGGAAAATTGAAACCGTAACGCCGAAAGAAAATAACGTACGCGAGTAAACCATATAAGCTCGAAATAGAAAGGCGACTCACCTCGGAATCCATACGATACGTCAGATATTTCAACGTCGAGAAATATTATTTATATGAGAGAATAACGGCGGAAAAACGTGACAGATGTTTAATAATTACGCTGCCGATCTTAGCTCTTCCAGTTGCGGCTGACGCACGTTTTAATTTCGTACTCGATATCGATTAATCGGCCGCAGAAAAATGTATAATAGGTAACATAATACCGCGCATAGGTTTGTACGAACGTTTTAACGAATGTAAAATTAATGGAACGGAAATACAATACATCTGCATTAATATATAGCGCGCTTTCGTTTTATGATGTGACTTTCGTTCTAGCGAGCTACGACAGAGACGTGAGGTGGATGGGATCTTTAGATTTGATGAATATAATGATGATGTGAGACTGACATAAATTAATTCATTAAAAAATTTTATATATTCGTATAATAACCAGTTTAATTTAGCATATATACGGGTATTTCAAATACTACTAAATATTTCAGATGACGATATTAGTGTGTCAAAAATAAAATGAAATTCTACCCAAATCCTAGTTGAATCGATCTATGTTAGAGTTGAAATTAATAGTTTGTAAAATGTAATAAGAAAGTGTGATGTTATCATATTATTATATTTTCATTTCTTTATTTTCACAATTTTCAGTGATTAATCGAAGTAAGTACAACGTATTATAAAAATAATTTTAAAAATAGTCATTTTTTAAATAATTTTATGCGGATTTCGCGAATATATATTCATATTTTTTACTTCCTTATTTTTAAGAAATTTAAGGAACCGCATTTATTTCGAAAAAAGTTAATTTATTATAATCTATTATTTATTATGATTGTTAATTTAACCACACATTTATAAGAAATTTTATGCGTTGTTATATGTTAGTGAATTTGTGACTTATTATGAATTTACTTATTTTATATTATTATTCATTTGAAACTATTATATAATAGTTAATTTGTGATTTTTCTTACATTAGTTAATGCTTATTATGAGCGGAAAAAAATAAAGCGTACTAAAAATCATAAGAGAAATAAGTACGCATAAAGTTATATTTAATTTTAAATAAACAAGTATGACTTTAACACTATTTTTATTCATTTTTAGCATTAAAAAAAATATAGTTATATTATCCTTCTGGTCTCGGATAATATAGCAATTTGAATTTTTAGAAATATCTTCCACTATTTTGATTTTTTTGTATATTTTTATAAAATAGAATTTTTATATTATCGTCTCATTGTTCGTTTCTTCAAAAATACAAATTTATAGAAGATTGAGTCATTTTAATTAAGGGTGGCTATAAATATCCGNACACACACACACACACACGCACACGCGCGCGCGCGCGCGCGCGCGCATAAAAAGTATAATAATATTATAATAAATATAATAATAAATAATAAGTGAAAATCAACATGTGAATACATAAATTAAATATTGACATTAATGAGCATCTTTTAAATATTAAAGAATTTAAAAATATATTGCAAAAAATATCATCTCTCAAGGATATGATTGAACCTAGAATCTTCCTGTCTTTCTGGGATGGTTGATATTACTATCGTGATATTATTATTCATGATATTATTAGCCTAATTCAGTTCAGGATATACAAATTGTGTTGCAAGACCAAAAAAGTATTTGATGCGCAATTTGAGGGACTGGAAAATGTATATAAATTTACGCAGAATTATAAAAATAGCACTAAGATTTAGTTCTGATCGAATAGGGTTTTCTATATTTAATAAATTATACTTAATATATATATTAAATTTACTTACAAATTTATTTTCACGTGTACGTAATTTATTTCATAAAATTATTTCTAAAAGAGATATCTATGTTCTATGATTATTAAATTGTTAATTAAATACCGTATCAAAACGGATCGTGTGTATGACGTCATCTACCACAGGTTAAAAATAATCCTGAAAGGCCAGAAACGAAGAAGATTATTTTGCGGTTGCGATTACTTTGGCTTCCTTCCGACGCATTCTGCGTAATGTTTATCGATTCGAGTCAAGATATGCCAGACTTGGACGCTCAATTGGTAGAGAACGAATTGTTACTGCAAATCGACCGAATTGTTAAATATTTAATTCCAATTATTATTTGATATGAAGAAAATAATTAATAGAACATTATTATCAAATCTAATATTATCCGTGTGTATTTCATTCATATTACATCTATATAAATTTATCATGTAAATCTCGTTCACAATATTAAATAAATTACAATTTATGGTCGCATCGATTATACCGCTCTCGAAATATGCATTTGACGGTTAAAAGTGCGCTACGTATAAAGTGCAAACGTTGTGTTATATCGTGTGCTGTGTTTCGATAATCAGATGAAAATCCAAATCCCGCCGGAAGCGATCGATCCCACATTCTCGACCGGCAAACACAAAGCGGCTGCGGATGCGGAAGACGCGGAAGAGCGACGAACGTTAATGCCGTGTCTGCACTTGTCCGGTTTAATTAAACGCACTTCTTTCACGTTCAACGAATATTTTTGCTCGATTCTCGTTCGTCTCATCTTTTCGATCTTCTGTTCTTTTCGCCTTCTCGTTATCCTTTCACCTTTATCTTGTTCGTTTTCCACGTGTATTCAGCCGATTTTTCAATGGCTGCGAATTTACTCCCGCACCAGACATAGCACTCGCACGAAACTTTAACGAGTATTTGAATGTCGTCCGTCTTGTATACTTGTTATTTGTCGTACGACGAATGCACTGTTAAATCCATAATATCAAATTATATTCAATTTGAGTCATTTTTAATTTAATAAAATAACAAAAATAAAAGCTAATGAGAGCAACAGCGCAGTTATTAGAGAGTGCAAGAATTTTTAATATAAAATAAATTTACTTAAAAATTAAGTTGTATTCGAACGTTTCTGTTTATTTTTAAGCCATCTTCAGCGATTTCAATAAGAAAGAGAATAATTCAATTATACTCCTACTAAATAGTGAATAGACTCATTTCTGCAATATCTAGGAAGAGAAGTGATCTCTCCATATCTTTAAACTGATGAAATGCATTTACGCATCAAGAGCACATTACAATCATTTTTATGCCATCGCTACTCAATATGTCGTTAATTTAACTATAAAACAAGACAGAATTAAACAACTTAACTCAAGAAATTAAATTTAACTCAATTTATTATTTACTAAATGTATACATATAGACTTTTAAATTAAGCAACTCAACTATAGAAATGGATTGATTGGATGTGATATTTTAAAAACATGTATTAAAATAATACAGTTTGACATGGAAGTTAAAAATAATAAAATGTTATTTAAAGGAATTAGTTTAAATTTACTTTTTTTGTTATTTAACAGTATGCTCTTTCGATCTCGAGAATAATGAGTTGTTGTTTATTTTGAAATATATTTTAAAAGTTTTCCGGTTTATTTCCACCGAAATTATCGATTTGGTAAGAAGATTCCTCAAGGTACGCGAATATTCGCGAATTGTCGGAAACAATCAAGCATATTAAAGAATTGGATCAAGCTCGATGACGAATATAGTTTCCTCTTAACGAGATGTTTATTGATATTAATATTAAGAGAATTACTGAGAAGTAAAGATGATTAAAGTTCTCGTCATTTTTCGACGTGATAAATTAATGCATTTGTTGATAAAAGTACCTCGTCATTTTAAATAGGAGTTTAATTGCGGCAGGTAAAGAACGCGGTACGCAAATAGCATAAAAGAAATTTAACGAGATCAATTTATTGGGAAACTTACCGTTTCAAAATTAATTATTGATTGTGACTTTTCATTTGTTGACGATACTTCACAAAGAAGCAGCATAGTTGAATAAGCAACAACGTAAATCGATTGTACAGTTCGATCTACCATTTTTCGCTTCACGATGCAATGAAAAAAAAAAAAAAATACGATACACTGCTGGTAAATCGAGAAATACAAGAGGCTGAAAAGGGGAGAATTTCCAAGGACTTGATTATTACGAAGTTGTACACCGGCACTCCGGCGGTATACAGACCGAGGGTTCTCACTTACCGCAGAACCGTGATAATGACTTCACTTCTACAGCCTGTTCCTTCTTCGTTTGTTTCAACCATTTTACAGTATGAAGATTCGGTACGCCGATGATTATACCCTACAATCTGATAGTTTAGAGCTTTAGATTTACAAGAATAGCGCAATTGACCGCCATTTTTGACTTAATCTGGATTCTTTTCTTTAGTTCTTTGTTGAAATTAAATGTTAAAAAATTACTGAGTGTTGATAGATCAATTCGGTTAGTTAGATCAAAAATGGTTGGGATAGTCGATAGGAATTCGATTGTAGGCATTTGTTCAGATAAAAGAATTGCGTTTCTCTTGTAATATCCATAATATAACTCAGTAAAATTACAATAACATAAATATTATAATTTCCTATTTGGCAATGTAATTGTTACATAACAATGTTATATTGTTATATTGTTAAGTAGGAAATTATAATATTAATGTTATATAAGTCTGGATCTTTGATAAGTGTAGTGAACTTTACGTCATAAGAAACTGACTAATCACAGTCGAATATGAAGAAAATAATCGAGTATGATTGGTCAATTTGTTACGGTTTAAGGCTTACACATATAGATCGAAGTTTACTGTTACTTGATGTTTATTAAGAAGAATAAGATATGACGTTGCGCATAATGGCGACAGACTAACAAAACAATCCAAAGAAATCAACAATCAATCAAATTTTTGCCCTAAAACAGTTGGTTTTTACAATTTGGGACAAATTTGAATGGCTCAAAAAGCAGCCATAGTTGGATGACTGCGCAGCCTCGGGAATGTATCTTATATTCTTATATCATGGTAATATCTAGAATTCTAGAGCTCCATGACAGCTTCCCGCATGTCGTCTCTTTCGTGTTGCCACCGTCAATTTCATCGACAATCAGCTCACACTGTCGTAAAATTATTCGGTCGGAAGAAACGTACTGTGAATCTCGCGAGAATGATCTACCGACTTTATGATGAGTAATCGAGATAAAAATTTGACGATTTTTGCATAAGATGAAGAGTGTTACTAGCGGAAGATACGAACGACTCATCGCGGTACAGCGGCACTCGAATTATTATAATGTGGAATGTCGAGGAACGACATTCCAAAAAGAAATGTTCGAAATAGTCCGAAAGTCGCGCAGATAAGATCTCGTTTTTTACTGCAAACCAAGATCAAATAGATTCTTGCATATTTGCTATGTATTGTATTTCTTTAAATTAGTCTTCATGATGATAGAGTATATTAAACGAGTATCGTATTCCTGGCCGTGGCAATCTCTTTCATTCCAACCAAATGTTTTAATTTATAATCTAACAATCTGCAGAGAGGGAGAGAATATTTCCTTTCCTCCGTCCAATCTCCATTCATATCTTGCATTATTCCCATTCTGGATTCGACGAGTCGAGTAGTTTGCGAATTGCCAAGTTACATTTAATTAAAGACTGTTACGTCAAATTCTGAGCGAAGCTAAAGACAAACTATTTTACTTAATTCAGATTATTAGATTTTTGAAAAAAATCACATAATAAAAGACATGTGGACATGTTGTTATCAAATACACAAAAGGACTAGAATATTATTAATGAAATGAAACAATAGTATGCAATGCATATTCTTCATCGAATCTTTAAAAAATTCATCTTTTTTCAGTATCTCATCGGATTTGTCTGAGAAAAGAAGATCAATAATTTTATGATAAAAGAATCTCTTCAAGCAAAGTGTTTGAAAAAATTAAAATTTAAACAATCAATATCATGCTCTTCCAATATAATAATATCTTAATCATTACAATGTCAATTATCTTGGAAGATAGAAAATGTGCAGAGGGAAGCGATGTGAAAATAAAGCAAACCAATGATGCAATCGTGAGATCTAGCATCAATAGGACACATCGAAGATGCATCGAGCGTCTGCAAAATGGTAGATGAAACGTGAATAGAAGATGGATGCAGACAGAACCGATCATGTAATACATTCCAATAGTTCCTGGTGCCCGAAATTATTTCATCTTGCTGGACGAAATTACTCTAGGAATATATTGATCGACAAACGCCAACCCTGATAGCGTGTATATATATTTTAAAAGAATAATAAATTCACACAGCAATACGAATTCAAATTTGATTAAATTGTATGATGAGTGAAAATTCGAGACGTTGGTTCGCAATAATCAAACGAAAAGAACAGTTTTGCTGAAAAATTTTGCTTTAAAATTTAAATAGATACAAGTCTGAAAATTTAATAATTTTGTTGAACTGTCAAAATAATAATGTAAAACGCTTAAGCATTGATAATAATACTGCGAAAAGTTTTAACATTCTAATAATCAGTTTAAGCGTTCTACATACTTATGGTCCAATAAAATTATTTTCAGATTTGCATCTAGCTAAATTTTTAGATGCTTTAAGTAAAATCGTTTTTTCTCTGCACGAAAGTTTTCGGATAGATGTGAAAAATTTCTTTTTTGTTTTCATCGATTGTAAATAGATGTTCCGCGTTATATCCCGCTTGCTTGCGCGCTTGCGGAAATTAAGTTCGATTCCACCGTGTGTCAACTATCCGCAGTTTTGTTTATATCGAACTGCCCCAAATATTTACAAACTACGCGCGATGCATATGACCAAAATTTTATTCGCACGCTCGCACTATTTGCGAGAGTGCGTAGGTTGCAAAAACAATTTATAACAACAACCCTTTAACTCCAGCAAACAAATAAAACCTTGCGTTACAATTATTTCAAAGGTACGTCGTGGTCTCGTCAACGACAAATGCAAGATATTTCGAACATGGCTGAAGTGCAGGATTTAATCGTGCCGCGTTTCATGTTTACGGAGAACATTGTTCGCAATTAAAATGTGTTCTGTAGCTAAATTTTGGCTCGCTGGAGTACACCATAAATGCGTTCGAAGGAAACAATATCGACGAATGGCCCGATCAACGAAGCGCGACAAGAAGGGATGTATTGTTAAACTTTAATTAAAACCAATTTCAAGCGTTACTCAAAGGCGAACGATCTTACCGTGAAAAAGTAACAGATGTTAAAAAGAAGATTGGAGCTAATTAGTGCCTAGCTTGTCGTCAAATTATACACGGCTGTCTTGCGAGAGCAGCTGAGGGCGAAGCGACTTATTAGTGCGAACCGAGTCGACTGTGCGAGGAATCTTGTATAGAAATGAATTATGTAGATACCGTACAATAAAACGAGTTTTCGATATTCTTTTCTTTTTTTTCATTTACCTGTAGTTTAGTGATAGATAATCTTTCAATTTGAATCTTTTGAAATTTTCTTACTGACTTTTCTCGATTCGGTATTCACAAATTCTCATCGTACGCAGACAATTCGATATCTTGATCTGGTCGCTGCGTTTTGATTCGCGACGTAGTACATCGATGCATGCGATTGTTTGCTGCACCAAGCCGAGCCGAATTGAGCCGAGTCGAGAGCCGAGGCCGTTCAAATCAGCCGGACAAAGTCTTGCGTAACGAACTGAGCCACGTCGACACAAATAATGGAGGTTTTGTTTGACGAGAGGGGTAATTCGTTTATCTCCTTTTTCCAGCGATCTGTCAGGCGGGCCGTGCCACCGAGACCGGATGGAGGGACCCATCTCGAATCAAGCGGGATTACGCGCATTCGTTTCAGTTGATCGTAAACAGTTATGTGTTAACAACGCGTGTCCATCGTTGTACACGCGTACGTTTGCGGAAGCGGACCTGTTTGATTGTACAACCAACGACGACAATTTGCAATCGCGACGGGACTTTATCGCGATGTCGGTCAGTTGACCATATGATTCTGACCTCGACGTATATATATTACACATACAATATTATTTTTCCTGCGAGCCATCGCGACTCTGATATGGCGTTCCTATTTATTGTTTATGCTAATTACTTAGCAAATTAAATTACTTGTCAAGTACAATTACTTAGTAAATTAAATTACTCGTTAAATACAATCAAACCTCTTTAATTATTTAAACTGTTTCATTATGTTTTCAAAATGAAGTTTTATATTTATCTTTAATTTATGCGCTCGCTTTTCTTGGTCCTTTTTTTCCCTACTTCTTGCTATTTAATTCGAACCTCCATAACTTGAAAACTTCTACAATTCAAATTTTTATTTATTTCTTATGTGGAAAATTTCTATATGAAGAAAAATAGGAGATTAATTCAAAATAATTTACAAATACAAATGCTGTTTATATAATTTTATTTCTAATTAAAGAAGGATGACGAGTTTGGCTCATAAGGGGTCACACGACTTTGCACCCATCCAGCAATTGCTTATAGGCTATGAACATCTGTGCATTTGTCCTTTTTTGTGTTACACCTTGGAATGCCTGAATATGGCCTAAAAATGGCCTTGACCTATGAAGCTTAAGGAAGTCATACTAAACGGTCAGGAATCACTCCGTTTCTTATCAGATGTGTGTGTATAGTGATGTGAAATGTATGTTCAAGCTATTGCAGTAGCTATAAGAAATCAAACGCGCCTAGATATTTATCCTTTTTTAATAAGCAAATAACTAATGGCTGAATATATTGATTATTTTTATGGCTACAGGAACATCGTTTTACAGACTCATCTCCCAAGTGTGATGAAACTCTCTGCCATTTTTTCCATGGTAATACCTTAATGAAACGCAAAACAGCACAAAAGCGTTATTTTACGTGCTTCACGCAGATCTGATATTAGACACTACTGTCTTTCATTGCACACTTTTTTAAGATAAAATGCTGTTTTCTTAAAGTAGAGCATTGATTATCTCAAAAATGACTGTATGTTTATCTTTCAGGCAAACTGCTTAGCTTTTTCAAATAACTAATAAACACAGATAATTGTACTTTCAGCGTTCAAGCCTCGGAGATTTTACTTTTGTGTTAATGTTTTTTTACTTTACCTACATGAAACCACTTAAGTTGATAAGTCGCACTGATTTATTTCGCACTGATGAGATCTTCACGTCTTTACCTCTCATATCGCATGTTGAGGTGACATCAGAGAAGCTGTTGACTTGATTGATTCTGGATTTATATGCACTTAGATCATTTAAGATAGCTTAGCTCATTTGAGGCCATTTTCACATGTGCCCCAACGCATTCATAGCTTGGTACTATTTTATATAGTCATTATAGGCTACAAACTTCTTATTTGTGGGTGTTTCATCGTGTGACTCCGATGGGCCAAAATCCCTATATTTTCGGCATCCTCCTTTGAATTATTTTAAAATTGATCTCTATATTTCGAAAAGAGTCTTTATAACTCGTTTAAATAATAAATTATTTATAACTCAGATATCATCACAAAAGAAATTCTATATTATATAATTTTTTTTTCTTTTCATACTAAAACAAATTTTTAATAAGATACAAAACTATAGTATGTTGTGTGTGTGTGTGTGTGTGTGTGTGTGTGCGCGCGCGCGCGCGCGTGCGTGCGTGCGTGTGTGTGTATTCTTCGAAAGTCTATATGAAAATCTTTCTTTTTTAAAATTATTAAGTTAACACTGAAGTATAAAATATAATTTTAATATACATCGTTATATAGATCATCAGTAATGTATGTTAGTGTCATGTTAGACTGTGACTGCGTTCCGATATTCACTGCCAGAACTGAAAATCTACAGTACACATTACGTATACTACAGATTTTCAGTACTGGTAGTGAATATCGAAAGCCTATATCTAAGTTTCTATCCCTCTCTCTGGAACCTCTATAATTATATGCTCGAAATACACACTTTAAAATATACAGTCGCAAGAGTCAGTTCGACTGTAATTGCAATAGAAAAGCTTTGCTTTGGAGGAACTGCTTTCTTGATCATAGTAGCCTCTGCGCCTCTAACTTTTTCTCCTCCTCTACACGAAAAGAACAGTTTTTGCTGAAGTATTTAAAAATTTAATTAAATGTAGATCTGAAAATAAATTCGGACTATCAAATTAATTATGTAGAATGTTCAAACTGATTGCTAGAATGTTAGAAGTTTTTGCAGCATTGTCATCAGTCCTTAAGCCGTTCTACATAATTATTATATTTTATGGTCAAATAAAATTATTTTCAGATTTGTATCTAGTTAAATTTTTAGATATTTCAGCGAAACCATTTTTTCCGTGTATAACTCTCTGTAACTCGAATCATTATTTGTTCCTTTGGTATTCGAAAAGTCTGACTGTTTATGAAAACGCGTCTATTCCACTTATGTTCATTTTTACTAATGTAGATTAACTTTAATCTATGTTTAACTTATTTTTTATCTTCTTCTCTAGTTTTAAGAATTAAAATGATAAAAAGTAAGTTGAACTGAGATTATCAATCTACATTGGTAGAAATGAACATAGGGGAGTTCATTGGTACGAGAGGTAAGTTAATATTTCGTTTATATACTTATGGAAAAAAAACCAACGGAAAAGTATCTCTTTTATATAAATATTTTTCCTTAAATTTTATTTAAATCAAATAAGTATATTATAATAAAAAAAAGAAAAATTTGATTTAAGAGAAGGCAAGTAAATTTTCGAGTTTCAAAATTTTGCATTAATGTCTTTAGCTTAAGAGAATAAATCTAAGTGACGTATTATTACTTAAAAAAAAGTTTCTGTTAATATATGACATATTATTTTGAGTAAATAACAGTAATGTTTTATAATAAAATGATTGAAATAAAATTTATGTTGACTCGGCAAACTTAACTTGATTATTACTGCACGCGTGAAAAGTATGTAAACGTGCAATTACTTATTGAGTCGAACCTCAAATCGGATCTCGAGTTGAACTTATTGTTAAAAACGAGCCGAACTTCTTTATAGATGCGTGTTCTATCAAACTAAACTTCGTGAGCATCGTAAGAATCTTTATAATATTACGATTACGATATAGTGACTTCAATTGTATGTTTTACAATTAAATATATACGAATCATAATTATGAATAACTATAAATTAAAAATAGTTGCTACAGGTTACATAAATTATCAATACAAATATCATAGAAGACTAAATTTCGGTCTTGCAGTATACACTGCGGCGGATCTTGGTGCCCAATTATAATTTTTAAAAATTATAATTGGGCACCAAGATCCGCCGCAGTGTATACTGCAAGACCGAAATTTAGCCTTCTATGATATTTGTATTGGTTTATTTCAAAGTCGGTCCTAATCTCAAATATAATACATAAATTATGTTGTAAAAAAAAAGAAAGATGATGAACTGCAAATTCATTAATTTTTAAAACGGATAGAATATAGTAATTACCATTTGGTTAAAAACCTAAAATTTCAAGAAAGTGGATAAATGAATAATATAAAAACTTTATGCGAATGTCAACAAGTGATTTTTTTCAATATCTCATTAATTTGATTGACCTTAAGATGCAAAAATAACATATTATACTATTAACTATTTTAACTTTTTTAACACATTAACTATTTTAGAGAAATTATAAGTATGCAGGAAACTTGCACTAACATTATGATTTCTAATAACCAGTAACTCTTATACAGTCTGCAATATTGTTTTTAAATTTCTAAACAATTCATTAGCCTTATAGTGCCAGAAATTAGTAAATTGACTGCAGGAATTTATTCAAATTTGAGTTTTAAAAAAATTTTATTTCTATTATAAAACGTATTATAAAAAAACCTCTGAAATATAAAAGAATCTTAAGAATCTTAATCAGTAAAATTGTCAAAAAATCGATTTTTCTTTTTTTTGCTTAAATGATGCATTAGGATCTTAAAAATGATATTCAATTGGTTTTATATGTAAAAAAAATTTTAAATGATTTTTAAGCCGATTTTCGAAAGAGAGTCAAAGTGTTTAATAGTTTGGAGTAGTAAAATAAAAAGTATGCTATAAAATCAATATGTGAAGATCTAGGTAAGCAGCGATGATCTATTGAACCGATGGCTTGGAGGATACATGCAAAACTTGATCGAAAGTTTTAACTCGTTTGGTCGATTGCTCCGAAATCGTCAAGTGGAAAAATTGTTGATATAGTCTGTAACCTCGCCGTTTCTATTTTCAATGATGGTTTTACAAGTATATTGAAGATTATGCAAGTGCTGAACTTGACAATCGGTTCAAACTGCTTTAATTTTTACGTTGAATCGGATAAGCCTTGTCAGATTTTCGAAGCGCTCAATCACCGAGAAGACTAAGAAAACTCAGAAACCCTCCAGATTATCCAGAAAAGAAGAAAATGAGGAAAATTTCAATCAAAAAAGGACAATCATACGGAACAGGAATAGCTGAGTAAGGATAAATAATAAATTTTTGCTTATAAATAAAAAATAATGTCACTCAAAACTTTAAAAGCGTTTTTCTCAAAACCATGTTTTTAAAATTGGCTTGTAGCATAACAAATTTTGACCATTTTGATTTGAAATTTGAACTGTAGCTTCTAAATTCTCTAGAGAAGTACATAGAATTTTTACAATCGGTTAAAAACTTTTTTTATTTTAAACAATTTTGTACAAGATTTTTTGGAAAGAATTTGTTTTTCAAATGTTCAATTTTTTGTAATATTTTAATATAATCCTACGTACTTTTCTAACAAATCTAATGTAGATTCAGAAAAAATTTGGTTTTGTTCTAGGTGAAAATGTACGGTAATTCTGCTGCAAGTCCCGGAAGCCTCCCAGAAAAATCGCCTTCTCTTTGCACAACTATTGGGCAATGCCGTTTTGTTTCTAAAATTAAAAAAAAAATTTTTTAATATTTTATTATAAGAGAATAAAAATCAATCCAATTTTCCATTTATTTCATTGTTAGCCTAAAAAATATCTCAAAATTTCCTTACTTTTTCGACCGTTTACTGTGATGTTACCTCTTAAAAGGATTTTTGTACATAAAAAAAAAGATTACAAACATTTAACTAAAGCTCTTTCCTTGATTTCCTGATTTTTTTTTAAAGTTCATTAAAAATAAAATATTCAATGAATAATATTTGTTCGAGAAGATATTGTAATAAACTTCTATTTAATTTTTCTATATTATTATAACTTAAATTAATATTATTATGTTATAAATTCGTTATAGTGAATTTGATGAAATAAGTTGCACAGATTCCTTATCGAAAGTAATAATGTTTGTCACAGGAGGTGTTCAGATGTTTGAATTTCGCGTCTTTTATTTATCGTTATGCTAAAGTGTAACACTCTACATTCTAGAGGAAAAGAGAGCGCGCAAGTCGATTTTTAGTTAAGTTGATAGGTCTAAAAGATAGGAGGCAAGAAGTTGGTTTTAGTTAGTACTTTTACGAAGTATATCTCTTTTTAGGACGTTAAAAAATAAAAAAGTTTCCAATTAGATCAAAGGTTGTTAGTCTAACTGAGATCGCACTTACGCAAACATGTATTAAAGAGAGTGACGTGCGTGGCAAAACTACAACAGGAAAGTTGTACGGACGTAATGGGTAGGAGAAATAATGAGAGAAGAATGTGCTGTATTTGATAATAATGAAGCAGAAAATTTTGAAATTGTACTTGTATTTTGTATATGTGTTTTTTTCTAATAAAGTGTAGATATTTGAAAAGAATTGATGGAATACTATAAACCCTATCAGTATTTAAGAATATAGCTAGAATTTCATTTTGGATAATATTTTGTGTTAATTTATTGTATTTTTAAAATTTTTTTGCAACAAGATTTCCAAAATCTTTTGTTTTATCATTATTTGCTGAAGTTGTAATACATGTTTTTAAAATTTCAATTTTAGCTAAATATTAATCTTCTAATTTTATCTTTTTCAAGGATGCTTTTTCGGAGAAATTATTAGAAAATTATTTAGATATTTTCTTTTTTTTGGATGGATTATTATTTTCCTGAGATTTTTCATCATCCAATACTTCTTTTAGTTCTGTTTGTTTTTCTTCAAGTATAACATTAGAATAATCATTATTCCTTTTAATAATGTATTATTTTTCAAAATAATTTATTAGAGAAAGGTTCCCAGTATCGACATATCACTTTATTTTTGGACTATACTTAGTCCAAAAATAAAGCGGTATGTTGATGATCTTTCTTCATAAAATTAAATGCAAACAACTCTATTTAATATGCAACAGCTTAATTTAATATGAGTGTTTTTACAGTTTTTTAATAAGATACTAGTAAGATACTAAAATAAGATACTAATTTTAAAGTAAGAGAGACCGGGCAGATTGTTATATTGGTTGTCAAAAAGCTTATAATCAATCAATATATACCAGAAAATTCTCTTTTTTATATTGTATTAGATTACTAATGCAATAGTAATTTATGGTGTAAAATGGTTTGCGCCAAAAGCATCGCGTATATTACTTACAACAACTTTTAAGAAAATTAAGTTGATGAGTAAACTTTTCTGTAATCTTCTATTTTATTTTTTTTTGTTAGTTTTTGACATTACTAATCACAATTTCGCTGCAATCGTAAAAAATGTCTTAGATAAATTTTGGTTGTGTTAATTAATCATTATTGTAACAAAATTTGTAAATATAATGTCTTTTACTAAAAAATGGCCAAGTGAGGTAGATTGTCCTAAATGAGCCGGTATTAGTTGTCACAAACAGACAAAAGACGCAATTCTTCCGAAAGTAGATGGAAGAAATATATATACAAAGAAATGTATGTGCATTTAGTGCAGCCCATACACGCTCCTCTTTGTGCGCATCTATTCTTCGAGGAAGCGAATTTTATCTGGCATACTTTTAACAGTCATGTTTAGAGGTTATATAAGATTAGATTTATTACGTTCATCATCCACCAAAAATAAGGTGCAGGAAAAATAATTTCCTGCGAGATCCAAGTTCAAGCTTCACCGCAATGTGATAGACAGTATATATGCTTATAATTAATCTATTTTATATTGTAATTGGGACTGCTTTAAAAAGCAATTTTTTTTTAACTTTTCATTCTTAGTATATCTCTGTACAATTTTATTTATTTTTAGTAGGTTATTATTTGTCATAGAATAAATTCGGGTAACGAGTATAAGAAGTAATATAATGTTACGTATTTTTGTTACAATAATATTTTTTTATTTATAATTGTACTTACATATGTTACTACTATTAAATACTTATGTTAAAAATAAAATTGTTACAAGTTACTTGTAAAAATTTGTTTAACTGAATGAAGAAAAGCGTCATCCAATTGTGGGTGACTGAACCCCCACGAAAACATAGCCATCAGATTTGGATGACGTGATAATCAACGTGTTAATTATGGTATCAAAAAGAGAGAGAAAGATAGATAGAAGTAAAAGCGCCAGATATTGTATTGAAAGCCGTTAGAACGGTTAGATTAGATTAGATTAGGGTAGAAATTACATAATTTATTCATCTGACAAGTTGTTTTAAAATTTAATATGAATTATTGTACATTAAGTAATTATCATAAGAATTATCATAAGAAGATTCCTGAAGATGATTATTTACACAAGAATATTTTTGTTGTATTCCAAGTTGTTATTCCAATTCAAGGCTTTGCTATCAAGGTGCAAAAATGAACAGATTTTCATTAAATCTCAAAAATAGCAATTAGTTGATTATATTCTACATACTTCGGATATTTATTTTGGTCTTTCTCCTAAAGAAGTCAAAACTTTGGCTTATAATTTAATTTACGTTAACTCATTTCAGATGCCTATTATTTTATTTACATCAATTTAATAGTTACTATCATTTTCTAAACTATAAAATATTAAATTAAAAACTATTTTTTGTATGTTTTAAAATATGTAACTGGAATCAACTCTGGAACGTGTGATAATCAATTTCGAGTATGGGATTAATTGTCACATTATTACAATTTTATTTAAAATTAAATAATTTATTTGATATATATAAGAATAATATTTTTTTTAATGTATAAGATGTATTTTAACGTAAAAATTTTAAAATCCATTTTTTTCTTAAAATTACTAAACAAAAACTGTGATCCGCCCCGGTCTCCTCTACTATTATTCAATTTGTGAAAAAAATGCCAAATTACATTTAGTAGAAATTAGAGACATAATTAAATATTTAAAATTAAATATTTATAAATGATTTCTTAATTAATAAAATGCGACTTTTTCTGGTAAAGTGAAGTTTATTATATCTCACAACGTTTCGATCGGATGGTTTCCAGTCCAAGTGTTTCTATAAAACCATACAATAATAAGTAAACAATTTTTAATAATTTTGATGAACATCAATTAATCTCTACGTTAGTACATACCAATGAAAGTGTAACGGGGACATAGGTCACTAAATCATTTCACATCACACTGGACCAGTAAGTCCATAGGATTATGTCAGTTATCTACATCTACAGACCAAGAACTGCCCTTCATTAAATCATAACTTCTTAACTTTATTATTGTTTATGACCTTGTTTATATTATTATGCTGTCATAAATCGGATTCAAATTATCCGTGTCACTCTGTAAATTTAAACTCGTTTTATTCTTGTTAAATTTCTTAATGAAGAACATTTCCGCAATCTCTCTTTTACGTCTGTTTTTCTCCTTGTGTAAAATAATTGGTTCGTCCCACTTAAATGATTGTTAGATAATCTGTGGTTAGTTACCACCGAAAAATTACCGGACGCATTCCTAATATTATTTCTATGTTCTTTTACTCGTGTCTCTAAATAACGTTTTGTCTGCCCTATATAGACTTTCTCGCAATCCCTACAATCTATTTTATAAACTACGTCAGTATTCGATTTTGTGTCTAACCTATTCTTGCCTCTTTTAATAAGTCCAATTTTTTAGGAATTGTGTATCTCACGTCAATAACTTTTCCCACCACTCTCTTAATGCCTTCACTGATTCCTTTTATGTAAGGAACTATTAAAACTTTGTTTTGATTAACCGAATTATCCTTCGATTTTTCACTAGCTGTAATCTTATTCTTTGTGATTGTGACTATTCTTTCCTTTATTTTTCTATTAATCAATTCCCTTGGGTAACAATTATTGCTTAAAATATCTTTTACAATCTCTAAATTAGCATCGTGGAACATTTTATCAGACAGCAAAATCGCCTGGTCAACTAGGTTAGTTATAGTATTAAGTTTATACTGTAAGGGATGACATGAGACAAAATTAACACATCTACCGGAGTACGTGGACTTCCTGAACCAATTCGTTATCAGTCAAGTAAATATTTATAATATTAAAAAAATGAAATTAAACTAGTTATTTTCTTTCTGCGTATTAACAAATTGATAAAATAAATTAATACGGTATATATTTATAAATACGATATACACTTAAATTTGAGCAAATAATAAGTTACATTAGACCAATGTAAATAATAAATAGAGAAACCAAATACGATTAAAAATGAATCTTGGTGATGATGAATCTAATAATAAATTGAGATAATAATTTTTGCAATAAATTCTTTGCAGTGATTTTAACATGCTTATTAACATTATTATTAAATTAATAACGATTAATTTAATTTTATTACTTTCAACTTCAGTTTATAATTGTATTTCAAGTCTGACAATCGACGCGCAGTTTATAGAATTGAAAAAATATTGTTACAGCAAGGTTGTTATAGATCAGCAAGGTATTAAGCAAGTTCGCAAGGAAAAAGAAAAAGAAAAAAAAAGAAGAAAATGAAGACTGTCTCTCCCATGGTTTTTGACCGTGATTTTCCCGTGAGACATAGGGCAAATGCCAAGACGGGGACTTGAAGTTTCCCCTTAGCGAGTCTCTTTAAGGGAGAGACGATGGGTCCACGGAAAAGGTGCCTCTGATGTAATAATATTTTAAACAGTATTTAAAAATATTTTACATAGAAATATTAGATATCAAGATTCAGCCTCAACCGTACAGAGAGATTTAATCTGAGATGTAATGTCTATTTTGTTATAATTAATGGAATAATATTCATATTTAAATGATTTGTTTTACACATTATAGATAGGATAAGACCGCTCATGAATACGTACTTTTTGTTTCATGCTACATAATGCTTTTGGATGAACCTGAGTTTGAACATTGAAATAGTCTTAAATAATTTCTTATATTTTAAAGTTAAAGCTGTATTAATTTTAATATTAGTTTAATATGAACATTCATTATAAAGCATGACTTTACTGAGAAAGTGAAAATGCAAACGCTTAAGTGTCTTAAGAATAAATTTTATAAGCACTAAATTGTATAAGAGTATATCCTATAAAGGAAGTGTCGAAAAAGTGCACAATATCGCTTAAAGAGAAGAAAACATTTATTTAGCACAGATAAATGATAAATAAGTGATAGATAAACATGTAAAGATAAACATGCGCACAAATATTTTTATTTATTTACGCATCACCTTGCAAACTTAATTTTCTTTTCATTGTCTTTCGCTTCGGTTTTTTGTTAATAATTGCCACGAATTTTGGTTTGAAGAGCCTTCAATAATTCTAAGAGTATGCATCAAGTGCGTATTCTTATACACACTTTGTGTATATTCTTAAGTCATCACCTTATTTTCCACTTTCAACAAAACTATAAGAATTATTACACATTTATATATTAAATAAATATATCACTAAATATATGCAAGATATGTATGCCCAGTATATAATACAGTTTTATAAAGCAAAAATATAAAAATTGGTCGATTTATTTTTAAAAAATATAATAACAAAATGATGAATCACAAAATTTATCCTTCTCTCATTAATGCAATTTTAACTGTCTTGTGCGGACAAGTTGGCTAACCTAAAACTCTTATTCCCTGTGAATGGCAGCTACTATAATCTAATGAGTGAAACATAAAGCTTAATGTGTACTTTTAAAAAGTTTTTTTATTTTGACCAGTCAGAAAAATCGTTTTTTTTGCATTTTCTTATAATTTGACATATCAAAAATGTATTGAATTGAGGAAAAAGTTTCTTCGTATTCTAATACAAAAGTGAAATAAATTTTTTTCATATTTTAAATGAAATTTATTAAACCAAAAATGTGCCGTTTTGTTTGACCTTCTGCCATTTTTGAAGTAAAACCATAATCCCGTTACTGTAGAACTTCTGTGATTTCTGGGCGAAAAACTATGACAAGTGACTTTCACAGGCCTCTTTTGAAGTCAACTTTTTACACAATCAAGAGAGTTCTGTAGAGATCGAAACAAATGGTAGTCTGATGGTGCAAGGTCAGAACTATAAAGTGGACGCATCAAAACTTCCCAAGTTCTTCTCTCAATTTTTGACGGGTCGCCAAAGATGTGTGGGGTCTGGCGTTGTCGTGATGGAAGACGACATCTTTCCTATTAATTAATTCTGATCGCTTTCTTTCGATTGCTTGATCTTTTCAAGTTATTGATACTAGAGGTTAGAATCAATCGTTTGACCGAGTGGCAGCAACTCATAGTGAATGATTTCTTTTCAATTCCACTACACACACACATAGCATCACTTTTTTTGGCGTCAATCCTGGTTTTGTCACCGTTTTTGCGTTTTATCTTCAACCATGATCTTTTGTATATTATTGTCGTACGTGATCCATTCATCGCCCATAACGAACTTGTAGTGATATGTCCACTACTGGTCGTCACAGTCTTGCCTTCGGGATTGGTTCACTATGGTCGTTCTCTCTTGAGTCTCTAGTGAACGGTTCTCCCGATCAGGGGAGTGTTTTTTGGTTCGTGAAGGTCGAAGGCTTGTTATGCTATTGAAAGAGAAAAATATTGTGGCGCGATGAGGCGGAACCTAACCTGGATCCTCCGGAGTGTAGACTATCGCACTAACACTGTGCTACGGCCACCTTGTATTATTATTGTTTATGCAAATCGTATAGTATATAAATTCGTTAACGACGAAAATATGGAGACGGTAGTCCCACAAGCTGTTTCAAAAATAGTTCGATTTTATTCCGCTTTAACAATGATTCGCAAATGGAAATTTGATTCATTAAATTTTTTACTGTTAAATAATGTGGTACCCAAACATCGAGTTTTTTTTGTATCCAGTTTTCTCCAAATAGTTTAAAAAAATAGTTTTGTGGTCGATGTTGAGTTCCTTACCGATATCATGACTGCTAATGTGCTGGTGTTGCTCAATTTTTTCCATGACTTCATCGACTTTTCGAGTGATCGGTCGACCAGAGCGAGGTGCATCTTTGACATCAAAATTTCTAGATTGAAAACGCTTGAACCAGCTTTGTGTCACATGTACTGATACTGCATGTCCATAAACATCACAAATTTTTTTTAGCTGAGTCGCATTTTTTTCCTTTTATAATAAAATTTCAAAATGTATCGAATTTCTTCTTTATGTTCGCTAATTTTCAAGACACAACTTCTGACTGAACAAACAACCTTTTTTTTTTTTTAATTACTCTATGATATGTCACCTTTCAAACGCATGCAAATATTGTCAAATCCGATTAATATTACCAGAGTTATGCAATCCTAAAGCCATCTACTGGGAGAACACGAAGAAATTTTTTTCTTAAACCCAATATATTTTTGAAAATATATTCCCAAAGCCTTGGAGCTGAAGAATTTGAAAAACTGGCAACGCTATAAGGCTTGATAGATAGCAGCGCGAAGGTAGAAATTGGAGCGCTTGGTGCTCTCGTAAAAAAGAACGAGCAACTTGGAAAAATTTTATGAGGAAGAGGAAGATATACTTTATAATCTTGGAATAGCTAATTAATTATAAGTATGATTAATTGCTTGTATACTGTAAAATATACAGCATATTGCTATATACTGTAAAATAGTATTTAAATCTTTACGCGTTTTTCTTGAAACAACAATTTTTTAAGCTGGCGACAGCGATATTTCAAAAACTGAACCAAATGACTTAAAATTTTGATAATATGTTAAGAATGTCTTGTTTTTATGTAAACTCATAATTTTCAAAATTCGAATTTTGTGGCTCAAAAACTAGCAATTTTTTTCAAAAATTTCAAACTTTCTTCAAAAAACAAATTTTCTTTAAAATTCTGTAAAATTTGTTTTTTTCAATATTTTTAGTTCATTTCTAGTTCATGCCATAACACTCATACAAATTAAGAATCTGTTTGTTTCTTTTGTTTCAGATATATACAATGGACGGAATCACTGTCGCTATGGACACACGTTTTTTTAAAGCGTTTTCAATGATAAATTTCTTTTCGATCGATATATGAAAACATCAAATAATATAAAACACGGCCAACATATGGTCAAAGCTAGGTGTCAGTGCTTAATAATAATTTTATTTTTATTTAAATTAAACTATAATCTAGTACATTCAAACTACGCGCCGAACACAGCAGATTATATAACGCAGTTTTAAACTAGAATAGAAATAAAGTCACAAATAAATTTGATCGTCAAATTAATGCATGATGTTAATGAGCATTTTTAAAACTGTAAAGAACTTATTGCGAAAAATATTACCTCAGCCAGGATTTGAACCTGGAATCTTCTGTCTTGCCGGGACAGGCGTCTTCCCAATTAGACCACCGAGGCATATGGTAATATTTATCGCAATAACCAATATCTATTAAGGAGTAACGCATTGTGAGGCCAGCGTGTTTTTCGCAATAAGTTCTTTACAGTTTTAAAAATGCTCATTAACATCATGCATTAATTTGACGATCAAATTTATTTGTGACTTTATTTCTATTCTAATTTAAAACTGCGTTATATGACCGGCTGTGTTCGGCGCGTAGTTTGAATGTACTAGATTATAATTTAATTTAAATAAAAGTAGAATTATTATTGAGCATTGACACCTAGCTTTGACCGTATGTTGGCCGTGTTTTATATTATTTGACGTTTTCAATAAGTTCACTAACCTCAAATATGTTCGATATTATTATATATAAAAAATTAAGTATGATATATATGATATATATATATATATATATATATATATATATATATATATATAATTCTGTATCATTCAAAAATTATAGCTATTGAAACAACAAACCGTGATATGTTATATACTTTGTTGACACCTATTATTAAAAAAAATAGTATTTGATTGTTTATATGTTATAATTAAAAATGTTAAATATTAAAACATGTATATAGTAATATATGCAAGTGCGCGCGCGCGCGCACGCGCACACACACACACACACACACACACACACACAAAACAGTTTTGCTGAAAGATCTAAAATTTTACAGGATACAGATTACTGGATACAGATCAGAAAAATAATTGTGTTGAACTATAATCAATAAAAATCATAAAGAACGTTCAACCAGTTGCTAGAATAAAATTTTTGCAGCATTGCTCAGTATTTTTAAGGCTCCAACAAAATTATTTTTACACACGCGCGCGCGTGTATTCATTTATCTTTTCTTGTTCCTGTATTTTTTTGATTTTAGCTTTCTTTTTTCATAAAAATGCCAATAACATTGTTATTTTTTTTTACATATTTCAATATTAATTCCAAGTTTTTTACTGATTTTTCTCAAGCATCCCAAGCATCATTTCTTTTTAGTTTATCGAAATGTTGAGAATCTTTAGCATTCCATAATAATTCTTTATGTTCACAAGCACTAATTAATTGCAAACATTTTTTGGACTATCTGTCCGAAACCATTCTTAAGAAAACTATTTTATAATGCAGACAATACGTACATATGAATGTCATCACATATGATTGATTAGGCATTTGTTTTTAATTTTGACGCTTAGTTCGTAATACTGTTACCAATGAATCGAACCCCGTAATGTTCGAATATTCGAGGCTTGGCTTGAGATTTGCTAATGTGGACGAATGCTCACGATCGAGTTTCGTCTTGATAATCTAAACGCACCTTTGTGCACGATGTTTAATACTTTTATATTGAAGCAAGCTACATTTAAAATAATTTACATTTGTTTTTCTGTACGCGCGCAGAACGGCATTTTGTTATTCAATTATAACAAAATAACATTAAAAGATATAATCTTTATCAAGAAGAACATATCTGCGATCTGTTTTTTTATATTTATTGTGTTTTCATTAATTTAATATAAAGTTTTGCATGGGCTTACACCATAGTACATATCGACTTATCTCACTATTGGGGCAAGCTGGTTCTAATGTTTGTATTATAAAGAAACTATATAGTATACAGAATTGTCCCTGGTAAAATGAAAATGTAGAGAAAGTTTTCTCTATTGTATTAGTATAGTTTAATTGTAATAAAATTAGTTGTTTAAAAAGTCGAATATCGAAATTGTGAAAAGTGTGCCAACGAGTTCCAGTCTTCAAAAGTCATTCATTGTAGGAAAAGCAATCGTCAAGAACTGTTGACAATAGAGATATTGATTTAAAAAATACACGTGCTGCCGTTTCTCTACTAATACGAACAAACTATTATTCAATCCAAATGATAAAATTATAATCGGTCGTGTCACTTGGTTGAACTCTCTGATGATAAACGCTCAGCTAATCCCGTTGTCCGGCTACAATGTTTCAATGCCTATAATTATATGTTGTTAGTTATATCATTCGATCAACGCGGGACGTTCCGATGATCGAATTCATCGGCATAATTGAACGGACACGCGTTCGCTCTCAGTCGTGGTCGAATCGCCCCCGTCCGGACTGGAAAATAGAAGGGACAGCCCCGGTCGCGGTGTCAACCGCGCAAACGTCGGATGTAACGCAATAACTGGATACAAATCTACCCTTTCGATTTCCTGGCCTAATAGCTCGTTCGCGATTCGTCCCGCTACACTATTCTCGACACTTCGCCGCCATGATTAACGCGCGGCTTATTGGCCGATCGCAGCAGATTCATTTTGACCGGATGAGTCTGCACTGTTTGATAGTCGACGTACGCAAAACACGCGGCCGTGCAGAACGCAGGAAGTCCAACGTAGGAAAGTCGTGTACGAAAGTCGTGCTCCGCCGATTAAACCGGTTTGAAACGTATTTTCGACTGTCTATCGATCGCCCTAAATGGTAAAGACCCATCACGTTCATTCGCCTTTGGTAAACTACAGAGATATTTTCGGTCGAAACGTTTCGGAAGATCGAAAGGCACGCGAGTAATGTCTGGCAGCCCGGCAATCAGATTAACCGTCAGCTAGACGTTCGTCAAACATTTCTGCATGCCGGTGCATGCAAATAAAGAAGTTCGCGCTCGCAGTTCCGCTATTGTCAGGATAATGGGACCGGCGTTCTTGTGTGTGCAGCGCACGCTACAACACATATGGCCTCGCGCATTTCGAGTGTCGCCTCATTTGTCGTTTTCGGCATTTGCTGACTGGCGCATGGTCCGAGATTGGATCGTCCACCCTGCGCGGCACATCCACGATTTCCACTCTGAATTATAGCAAGAGCAATTTACAAGCATCGACTGGAAACGAGTGCAAAAATAAATTGATAGTTGCGAGAGTGCCACAACCGCCGCCGCCGCTGTTGGTTGGACATGGCTCACAGGACATGAAAATTGCGAACGGTGCGGGAAAAAACGTGCGTTCCCGCTGATAGGCTCTACACTCGAACGCGTATGATCTTCATTTGACGTGGACCTATTGCGAGGCGATCCCGAGTTTTCAAGATAATTTCCGGTTTAAGGATCCCATTATTCGAAATCCGACACGTAAAAAGAACGCGACATTATTTTTGCGTCTGATCTAAATTTCGGATTTAAGATTAACTGCGAAAATCAGAACGTCGTATTGATCTGCTCAAGAATTTGCAGCGCAGTAATATATTATAGTATATATTTCAGTATATTACGATATTCTGATACTTATCTGGGTCATTCTTTGGAGAAACAGCGTTCCGCGGAAATAGACGATGAACAAATATGAAATAGGTTTGACGTCACGAGAGATATCCGCGCAGAAAGTCATACGTGGTGTGATAATGCTATGAAGACGAGAGTGCGAGCGTGTTTATCGAATTCTGATGTATTTATTGATGAGGATTATTTGATCAAAATCGACTCAACGTAGCAAAGACGAACTTAGTACGAACGTACCCGTTTTAAAACATGAATCTTTACGAGAAAGCAATTTAACTGCAGAAAAGGTCTCAGGGGTTATTCATCCCTAGTTAATAAACTTGAGCTTCTGATTACGATATGTAATTGTTCGATGCAGCGTTCCTTCACATCAACGATCCTTCACAACGCATTATTATCGATTGTATCGTGCAGCTTTTTAGCGTGGCCTAAATTTTGCACAAACGCGATGAATTTCGCAAAAACGCACGCCGAACGAATACGAAAACAACAGTTGATATCACGATTGTCATCGAAACGAAACGCTGGGCAGAAGATAGTGCACGAGTGGAGATCGTGAAAAGAAGTGGAGCGTGCAACTCGAGAAGCGCGTAATCAAATGTGCATCCCGTCAATCTCTGAATGCAATAATGCATATCCCTATTTAATTTATATCTACGCGTATCGCGTACGCCTCCAATTATCGATGGATTACACCGTCGCGGTATTATAATTAAAACCCTAGCAATTACGTTAAATAATTGTCAGTATTATAATAAATTAAATTGCATTTCTGGTATTTGATTCGGCTGTTACGGTCGGTTGTTTAGAGAGCCTCAACTGCACGAATTTTGAAGAAAATCCCGCGTAACGAAAGCTTCGATAGAGAAAAAGGAGCTAAATTATTGAAAAGGAATAGTGGAAACATTTGTCTTATAATGACTTCTTCGCTAGCGGAAGCGGAGAAAGTTTTCTCGTTATCGAAATGATCGCTAACAAGAAACATTCTTCCATCCGTATCATTAGAACAATATAGAAATAATGTATAATTGTTGGAATAAAAAATCGTTTTTTATTAAATAGTACATGTGTGTGCATGCGCGTGTGTATTAATATATGTACAGAATATGATTCTAGTAAATGGACTAACAATAAGTATTATAGCTTTCTTCTAATTCAAAAAAGTGATAGAGAAAAAGCTTACACTGTTTAAATTATATATAGCTACAATTCTGTGATTATACTTTTTGTTGAACAATGCACCGATGCACTTGCGAGATGAAAAAAATCACACTTTTTTTATAACTTATATTCTCTTATCTTTTTACTCTTCAAAATTATATATTCTTTTTAGCGTAAATTATTATTAACCATTATTCTGCATACAAGAGTATTAGGGTGAGGAAGATTAATACTTTAAGTATTACACATTTTATATCATTCTTTCATATTATATATTTATAATGACATATTTATATATCTACATACAATATAATAATAACTTCTTATTATTGGATTTTCGTTAAATTCCATAAAATCGTATAAACGTAGTTAAATTTGGAAATTAAATTATACAAATAGTGCATTGTCGCATCCAAAATATCTAATTTAATACCACATCGATTGTTAAACACGTTTTATATGAATTCAGAAATGGCTTTCAAAAAATTATTCGAAGATAATTCGTATGCACATTCAATAGTAATAATAGATTTATATGAAACCGCTAAATCAATTTCGACAAAATCAGATAATCTCATTTCGTCTGTGAAATTGTGAATTATTTTGATGTGAAGATGTGAACTACTTCGGATTTTAGACTCTTTCTATTTTTATATCATCACAAGTTGCATATATAAACTCCTTGTGAGAAATAAAATCTCCTATGACCGAGATATTTCTGTTTATACTACTAGTCACGCGTCAAGAAGATTTGGAACGTGATCGATTCGTTCGAATAACTTTCTCTCATATAAAAGTTATTGTCAACTATAGTTATTCACAATATGTATGCGTGCGCAATAATGCACATAATATACAATTAATACTAATTGGAAACCGGATCAATAAAATCATTTGTAAAATTGTTAACTGTCGCGACAAACCTGTGTTCCATGCACACATCCACAAATGTATCCTATAATTTCCTCTTGTTAACGCTTTAATTATCGCCGCCATTTTATTCGTTTCACTTTGGATAATATTGCTGCATGCAATTTTAAATGCACTTCTCGATATGATGTACATACGTTTGCACGAAATGGCGATGCACGTGGTCTGGTCGAGTATGATGGCACATCGTAATTTATTAGCCAGCGTGCAAAACAGCCTTTAGTTCGTAATAATTGCATGTCACGAAATGCTGGTGCGTGGGCTGACGTTGCGTAACGCGTGCCACGCGCGTACTTTCGTCGACGGAATGCACACAAGCGTGCATGGGCTTCGTGTGATGTTCATTAAAATCTACCCCAGCGGGACATTGCGAACTATTTGTTGATGATTTGTAGAGGCGGAAAACGGAGAAAGAATTGCATACAGAAGAAAGAAAGAGAACGAGGGAGAGAGCGAGAGCGAGAAAGCATGACGGACAAAATGAAACCTCATTTGGTTTCTATTGTACCGAATAGAGACACAGACAGCAAAAATATACATTTTTTTTATTACACAATTTCGTTTGTCGCTTGTAGCTCGATGCGATTTAAATTAATTTGTCGGAAGATAATTGCCTATATAATTAGAGATATCGCGTTTCGACGATGCGGTTAAGTCACGCGCAATAGATGTAACGGTAATTTTACAGTTTTATGAATTGTGTATAATTCGCCACCGCCATGTGGTTAATTAAACCGCATTAAATTCTGCTGCCTCACTCCAAACGGCGAGTAGAAAGATCGGCGAGCACCGAACGGCTCATTCACGCGTCGCGGCGATTTAACTTTGACACTTCTTTCTTCGTAGACAAGATAACGCGTGTAAAGAAGGGCAGAAGAAAGGATCTTGGTCGAACGCTCTTTTTCCACGCTCGCAATTAAATTTCTTTGCGGGGGATTTATGGAGTGCGGTCACTCGTCCCGGCATTATCTATACGACCGGCGAGAGGGAGCTCGTGCCTCGTTGATTTAAATCTCTCCATTCGACCGTTGCGCCGTGCTTCATATTCAAAACGCGTTACGGCATCCCCGCTGTTCTCCTTCTGTCCCTACGCGCGCCTGCGAACTGCACGCGACTGTATCCATGTCGATTCCAGCGCATACCATTATCGCAGGAAAAATATTTCATGTTTGGCAAAAACCGGACCACTGAGTGTCCGATTTGTTATCGCCGCTAACCCTCACCCTCTTTCCACTTCGTTTTTTTGTCGGCGCGCTTAGGTCCGCGTCGGTAAGCGTTTTCGGCACATTTCTATGTACGCGTTGAGAAATGTTTCTTTTTCCGACGCTTCAGTACCACCGCGTCACGTCCGCCACGAGCGAGTTCATGCAAACGATCGGCGGAAATAACGCTAATTATTTTTGACGAGATAGTTTGACAGCGGTGTTTATTTAACCGAATATTCAGACGTCAACAATCGGTTTTCTTTCGTTCCGTGCATTCGGTGAAATTAATCAAGTCAATTGCGCACGGCACGATAGCTATCTTCCGCTGACAATGTTGACTATCTCAGCGGCAGTAAATTTTAGCATGATGTCACATTTTATTGGAGGGTAATGCACGGGAGGTAGTAGCAAATTCCATCTACCTCGCTTATATGGCTAGTTCGCTGTAAAACGATGCAAGATTGCTTTAGGAGATACGAGCGCGAAACGATGCTAGTTAATGGCTGCCAGCTACCTTAGGATTGATTCACAGTTACTGACCCGATGCCCTGCTGAGCATCAAGGATACACGCAACCTTTTCAAAGTTGAAGCTAATGCTACATCAAATATTCAATTCGTCCAGCGGTAAAAATTAAACATCGGCGAAGAAGATTGATACTCCGTTTCCAAACGTTCCCATACGTGTATCGTAAAATATAACATGTTCTCATTATTATTTCGATAATTCTCTCAGCGCATTTTCAGCGAAAGAGTATACTAAATTTACATTCACCGCTCCTCAGTTGCAGTTTAATAATTTCTTATGATTTCGAACATTTCAAACAGGAAAGCTGTAATGAATCAACGTAACGAGAGTTATCTCGCTAACAATAACTTATCTCATAACGAACGACTTTGTATTAAGCGACGTGGAGCATCCTGATCTACGACATCACTCATCATTTGCTCAGTATTCGCCTAATAAATTCACCTCTAATTAAATAGTGCGTTCCGCTCTGCAGAGAAAAGAATTCTATGCTGTGTTTCTTAACCCTTTCGCTCTTAACGCCGACTATAACTGACATTCACGAGGCGATCCGTACAGATGAACGCCGGCAATAGCCGGCATTCGCGAATTAATTTGTAAATAGTAGCTAATATTAATTACTAATTTGTAAATAAACTACACGATTTGAATATTCGTATTTGTTGTTCGTCTTCTGTTTTTTGAATCAGTTTAAATATCACAGAGCAATAATTAATTAACAATATTACAAACTTTAAAAAAGAGAAGTTTGAAAGATTTTTGTACGTCCGCCTGCGTTCTAAAAGTACTCTTATTTCTTAAAACTATCTTATTAAACTATTTGTTTTTTATTTCAATAAAATGATTGAGGTTTTACTCTTCTCAAATTATAATTATCTTGTTTTAAGGAAAAGTATTTTTTCTTCCAAAAACATGTCAAGGCGGCGTTGTTTACACATATAATGTAATTTCAAACACCAAAGACTGTCCACGCATAATGTATATACTTTTGGCGCTAAGTCCCGTTCAATGATGATGTTCCGACGGAGCAGACCGCAGTAGGGTTAAAAGTAAAACGTTACAGTTTGCGAATCCATGGCAATGCGCAATCCGAGATTGGCGGAAGAAGAGTAAACGGAAAAGAAAACAATTTTTTCCATATATAAAAAGATCGATAAGACTTAGATTGCACGTACACTTATTCGAAGCGTATTTCCAGGGTTGACCGGTGGAAAGTTTACTTTTTGCATGAAACAAGATCTCAAGAGTCCGCGAAATTCCATGGGGAGAATAGCTTAAGTGATGGAGTGGTCGGCTACTCCATCCGGGTTTAGCAAATACGACACACGAATAACCCAGTTGGTGGCCTTTTACCAAGGGAAAATCTATCATTATCCTTCAATAACCATGGTCACCCGTGCTAATCTAATTAATTAAACAAGCGCTGCTAATTTTACATTATTGTATAAAGGATAACGGTAAGTTTTCGTCGACTTGCTGACTGGAAAAAAAGATGAGTACGATAAGTACTGACACTTGATAGACAAATCTCATAACGCAGAACTGTTGTCACAATACTGTAGGATAGAATTTTAGTCATAATGTAAAAATTCACACGTTTTATATTCACATTTTATAATTATTACAGAAAGAACGATTTTGAAAAATACCTAAAAATTTAAAATAATATAAACAGTTAAGACTTTGTAGAGAATATAAATCATAAATATATAAACATGCTAATAAGAGCTGATGACACTAATTGTTCATGTGTGTACATAAATTTATTATAAAAATAACAAAAAATAAACGTTTTGATCCTAAATTTTGGATCCTTCTCAGTACAAATTAAGTCAGTATTATTTTATTTTTAGTAAAGCTAGAACAATTATATAAGAAATATATAAATCATATATAATAATTTAAATAGAAACGCACAGAAATTACGATAAAATATAATAAGGTCAAACAATTAAGATTGTCAGAAAAAAAATAAGTAGTCCAGAAATTAAAATAGAGTAGTTATCTATCGGATAAAAAGCATTTCGTAAGATGTTTGTATTATCATGTAAGTGATGGTTAACTGTAACAGATAGTAGATATTAAATACAGGAAAAATGTGTTTTACTGAAATAATTAACCGTACCAAATTAACAAAGTTAGATTTACATATATTATTGTGTCAAAGATTAAAGATGTGAACCGTATGAAATGTATATAGTGAGAGACAATTATTTAAAAATTTAGCTAGGTAACAGATTTGAAAATAATTTTATTTGACAAAATAATCAAAATAATTATGCTCAGGCTGATTAGTAGAATGTTAAAACTTTTCGCATTGTTACATAATTATTTTGATAATCCAAAATTATTTTTAGACCTGTATCTTTAGCAATATTTTTAGATATTTTAGCAAAACTATTATTTTCGTAAATATATTTAGTACTAAGTAAAGTTAGAAAATCTACATAACATAATTGTATACAACACATTTATATTATCATGTAAAGTTAAGTATTGTTAAAAGTATAATTTCTTAAGTTTCAATTTTCATATTAATTTGCTTTTCTAACTGTATCACAACTTATTGTCGTATGATTTACTAAAATAAAATAAAAGTACATAATAATAACTAAACTTTACTTTTATTTATATTATCGAAAATGTTGATTATCGCGTTCCGCTTTTATAAATAAATTCCGGGAGAGCTGAAACTTGGCCACGAGAAACTTGGTGGTTGGCAATAAGTCTAGAATATAATTACCTTCTGTGTTTGTGTGTTTTATATAGTGTCGCAAACTTTCCTGCCGTGTAAAGGTATCGTGTTGCCAATTATACCGGGTTTACGCAATTATTAAGGCCCGCCATTACGTCTAACATGCAAAAAGAAATGCGCGACCGCGAGCAGTTTATTCGCCTCTGCGACGTCATCGTGGTAATTCTATAAATCACTTGGTAAAATTCTATCACGTTCGCGCATGCATTGTAAATTGCGAAAAAAAATTATCTAATATCAGCTAATAATGCGATACTATTATAGTAACAGATATTGTACTTCTTATCTATAATATAATTAAAGGCGGTTTGTCGCATCAGATCTCATTAGCTAATTATTAGTGATTAATTATTAAGGAGACTAACTGTGTTAATTCTCCCGGAGTAGACATAGCATTGTCTTTAACTCAATAAAGTGAGACATCTTCTTGCTTTGAATTAATTAGTGATTCATAATCCTCGTCAAAGATCCAATTAGAAGAAGATAGAGTCTAGATATCCGTTCAAGACAGATACAATTATTAGCATCGATTTTCTTTCCGCGTAGAACGTTTGTTCTTACAAAAGTATGTATAACTTTATAAACACTGATGCATAAGAATGATGTGCACGATAAGGTAAATAATTAGGCGATAGTAGATTAATTAGATTAATTAATGCGGTCGACATTTATGTAGCTGTAAAAAAGCAGAAGGATTAAATTTATGCTCCGGGAATTTGTACGCGTGCTGGGGATTACGGGATGTGTGAGGAAATACAATAAAAAATACGAATTATATATTCGCATAAAATTCAGGAATTAAAAAGACACTACGATAGAGCAATTTGACCGGTCGCGCGTACATAGGTCGGCTTTAATTCACATTTGGCTTTCATTACAATATTCACAGTGCGGGTAAGAAATTAATAATTCGCTGCGTCACTTTTAAAATTTTCATAGAACTCACTCTGCGCGGATTCGCATGCACATATGGTAGGACGAAAAATTCCAATAGCGACGGACTCACGATTAATTCGAAAGTTATTAAAATTTTAATTTGTCCAGTGAATTCTAGCCATGCAATTGACGATATATAAGATATGAACGTTTCAGCTATTCTTCATTGCTGTTTACAAAATGTTTACAAAACGGCATAAGGATTAAAAAAAAAAAGCAAAAATCAGCGAATGTGGGGCAGCAGCTGCGTGTATTGAGCAATTGTAACGTACGTTATAATTTCGACTTTTCTCATTTGCACATTATGATTGTAATTCATATCAGCATGATAACTTTCTGATTAGACCGATCATCACGTTCACATTGAATTACACGCAGGTTTCATCGTTTCCATCTAAACATCGCTTTACTAAATTGTATTATTTGCATTATAGTTTCTACATGTTTTTCATCAAATATTATCATTCACGTTGTAATAATTATTACACTGACGAATTCCAAATGTTATACAGATCATTTGTAATTACGTGCATTGATTGAAATAAATTATTTCTCGACAAACTACGAAATCTCGGAATAGGAAGCCCGATGTAAATAGTAAACTTCGTAATAAAACAAAGTGTAAGCATATCGAATGAGACTCAATGAAAACGATGCGGCGCAACGTTGCGACTGAAATAATTCTCGATTGCACGACGTCGAGTAGCGGGGATTAAATATTTTTTCATCCCCCATTTTGTCCGGCTGAGTTAAATCGGTTTGTACGGGGTGTAGCGTACCGAGCTCGAAATACACATCTTCATGCACGCAGATGACTACAAAGCGCGTAAGAAGATTAACGACCCAGTGACGGAAGGAGTTCGATAAATCACTGACACGCGCGCGCGCGCGCGCACACACACACACACACACACACACACGCGCGCGCGCGCGCGCGCGCGTACGCACACAGTAATCCTATCGTCTAAGGTTTAGCTTTATTGTTAACCGGCGAACTTACGGTCCGGCCGCAATATAATTTAAGAACATTAGGAATAAACGATCTGAAATGCAGAAACTTATTTTCCGCGTGGCCCGCGCTCATTCTTAACTTGCCGACCGCGTTATAATCCGCGAGAGAGATCGAGCCGCGGATAAGCGAGATTTGGATACTTATAACTTAACAAAGTAACTTTGCCGTATCTCAATATAACGTCTTATCGCTCGCCAACAGCATGATATTCCGTTGCAAAATTCTGAGGAGATATATTAAAATTTAATAAAATAAGATATAATTATACCTTATTTTATTAGCGTGTGTAATATTTCTTATCACACACTCTATATCTTATAGGGTGGTAGTTAAGTACTTTAAAAAGATTTTAAGAGGTGATTTCTCATATTAATTTAAAACAAAAACTTCATATCAGCATATGTCCGAAACGGTTCAGTTTTAAAGATACAGGAAGGACAAGTGCATGTTTGAATGAGGATGGTGAGGTAAACAATTCAACAAGTGCGAAAAAAGATTTTACCGAATCTGTCTTTAAAGATAATATAGATAGTGGCATTGTTCGTTGTTTAATACGACTTGCGACGCCTTTTTGAAGCTGTTCGTTGATTGCTTTTTCAAAATATTCACTGTCAATCGTTATTATTTATACCATCTTCAAAGTAACCTATTCGGTAAAATCTTTTTTTTTATACTTGTCGAATTATTTACTTTACATCATTTTCATTTCAAACATGCACAAAGTTTCATCAAAGTAATTCGAGTGGTTTTCGAAATTTTTGGAAAAAATGAAATTTTTCCTTCAATTGTGATACCCTGTATCTTCAAAAGCGTTGTGGACATATGATTATATGAAGTTTTTATCTTGAATTAGTAAGGAATTACCTTTTAAAATTTTTTAACGCATTTAATTACCATCCTGTATATATCTTAGGTTGATATAAATAAGATATAAATAATTGCATCGTCTAATTATAAAGAGCAGATTTGTAACAAGTGCGTAATTACGAAGAGGATTATTCCAAATTCAACATTTTAAGCTTATTAAAAATCTGACATTACAGGATTCTGAACTTTTTTATCTGGATAGCTTTGTATTTAAAAACGATGCAATAAGTATTCTGTGGATTTGAATTATTAATGGAAACGAAAATCAGAGCAAATACAGAGATAAAATTAAAGATATGAATTAGTCAAAAGTTACATTATATAATATTCTAATCCGAGAACGCATTATTAATTTCTGGTTTGTGTGTTAAATTATTAATTATTCGAATAATTATTATTAATATAAACGGGATAGTATTATGCAATGCTCTAAAAATATTTTACAGATTTATTGATTCGGGAGCAGCAGTAATATCCGCTGTTAAAATTTCAATGCGATTATAATCAGAATCGATATAAGCGACGACACAAGTAATAATGCATATTTTATATCTGAAAATACGCATTATAACTAATCATCTCAGTGCGTACTGTTGTGTAATAAATCTAATATGAAGCGGCAGATTTTAATTTAATTCCGATTGAGAAAAATCTTGGTATTGAGACGCAACGCGCATTTATATTCACAGCATGGTGGTCAACGATGTTTAATGGTAAATTTGCAATTATGCGGCCGATTTCGCGTAATACCACGTTACCTGCAATATGGAAATTTCGCGCTGCGTGAGGATAATACCCTGTCATACTCATGAGTGCTGCATAATATCATATTGCAATACATTATAATCGTAGTTGGCCACATCGGCCGCGGGGCGTTCAACCGGCACTAACCTTCCGTCGGGGCCGACTTTTCTCCATCGGGAAAACGCGGCCAAAGGGATAATATCTTAATTCCTTGATAGATATCCCGGTATAAGTCAAAGGGACACTGCAATTGAATTTATCAAGAGACGCCGAGTATTCCTACAAGGGCGGGATTTTGCTAGGAAATTCGACTGCACTTCCTTTTTGCAGTTTGAAACCAGGTACCTCTCCTTCCGACCTCGTGCGAGGTAATGAGTTTTAACAGGTGGTTTCCTCCCTTGAAAATTCAGTTTGCTGTATCCAGAATAATCTGGACTAAAGGTAGATACGCTTGCTCCTCACGCAGACTTTGGACTCGTCAAACTTCCGCCCAGGTCAACCAACCAAGAGAGAGAAAGAGAGAGAGAGAAAGAGAGAGAGGGGGGGGGAGAGAGAGAAAGAGAGAGAGAGGAAGATATTACCTACTAAACTTCACTTTAAATTTATGATGAAAACGGATCCGCGCGTGAAGATGTTGAATTTAATTCGTGTTTCAATTAAGATGAATAATAACGAGCGTACTCGCGTATCAGAATTTTCCCCCGCGATATACCTTGTTCTATAAAATTAGTAAAGCGTATTACGTGGCGCGTTGTTACGCAACGTTTCATATCGCAGAATTTACTTTACAACTTGGACCACGAGTCATTGTCGTCGTTACAGGTATATTATTTTATCCGCACTTAATTTGCCTGGAAGGAATTTCGATATAATGCGAGCAATGTAAAATATATATATGTATGTGCGCCCCCCCCCCC
>JANQDE010000115.1:146634-165930 GCA_037157785.1 Cephalotes varians | reverse complement strand
ACATTGCTCGCGTTATTTCGTGTCTGAATTTTCGTGTCATGTCAGAATTACGAGAAGTGATGTGATAACAGACTATACAAGAATATAAATTAATATTCTGTATTTTAGTTTAGAACCACATAAACTTTTACCATAAATTAATAATTAGTAAAGAAACTAAATAACTTCGCGCATATGCATTCGGTGTGAAGTCATATGCGCGTTTCGCTTCGCTACAAACTAAATAGACCCGAAATAACGACTCGTGCGCGCAACGAGAAGAAGTCGGAATTTGGACATTTCTTTGAAGCGGTCGCGAGTTTTACGAGACTTAATATCGGTGTTTCGATGGTAATTCTTCACAGCCGTCGGTTATCGTTTGCGTGGCATCATGAGAGGTTCGATAAGGACGATGGACTCGCGTCGCTTGCGTGCCGTGACAAAGCGCGATCCGCATGTAAGATGTGCAAGATCAGCGGTATCGCGCGAATCCGGTTGATATAAATGAGGTGTTAACTCCCGTTGGCCCATGAAGGGATTAAACGCTAAGGGATAAAAGCGCCTCGACATTCAATGGAACACAGGGACACTCTCGCCGATCGATATCGAGTCGTAATATCGCGAACATTAACGTTGATCCTTTTTATACAGGGGTTGGCGTTTTCTATGAAGATAAGAAAAAATTGTTAACGTCTCTGTTGTTTCCACTTTGAATATGTCGTCACGTCTTCGCGAGGTTCGCTTCAGAAACAGAAACGGAGGCACGCAACGCGCGTGTACCTTATATTCCTTCCCTTTCCATTAATAACCATACTTAAACCTTTTCACTCGTATACCGATTTCACATGAAAGAGCAATTATTTGCACACACCGCGTGCACATGTGCGCCCCAGTTTGCGTATTGTTAAAGACCGTAATCTGATTGTTTAAAGCTAAATAATAATAATAATATCGAGACAGCATGTGGTAATATGCGAAATGAGTATATTGAAAAGATACAAGTATTGCAAAATCTTGATGCGCGTAAACTTATAGAGTCCGCGATGAATTTATGATCTTTGAAGGAATTTGAAAGAATTGAAACAATCCAACGTCGTTCAGACTATGTTTTTTATCGCGCGTACACGTAGGTATAATTTAACGGCTGGTGAATATCGCTGTCGATGCGATACTCCATCAGAGTCGATGTGTTGCATACAGAAATATCGGTCCTTGGTCAAACAAACTGCGCTTACCACGCTGCATCAAAGTATGCAAGATAGCCCGAACCCTAGTTTGCCCTCACCAAATCACACGCAAACTCGAATTTCATCACGTTTGTGCAGTAACTTAACGCGCGTTCGCTTTGTCCAGAGCGTCGCCGAATATTGGCTAAACACGAACATCCCACTGCTGTTCGCGAGGCATTCGTGATGAAGCACAGATCTTTCCGGCCGAATTTAAATTCCACGGAACGATGCGCGATTTCCATCCAAAGTTTTGAGCGCATTCGTTGCACGGAAAGAACAGCTTTGCTGAAATATCTAAAAATTTAGTTTCAAAAATATTTTTATTATAAACTAAAATAATTATTATAGACTAAAATAATTATTACGTAGAAGCGTAGAAATGTTGATGATAATGCTGCAAAAAGTTTTAACATTCCAGTAATTAGTTTGAGTGTTCTACATAATTATTTTGATGATTCAAACAAAATTATTTTCAGATCTCAGCAAAACTGTTCTTTTGTGTGTAGGACGCGTGTAAAATTATGTAATAATTATTATGTAAAAATCATCTCATCGGTATAAACTAAAGCGTAATTTTCTCCGCCAGTCCACGCAGAACAATTCTCAATCGCCGGAGAAAAATAGAATCGAAACTGTTTTCCTCCCGTTTCACTTCGCACTAATCCCTAAAGCTCGATGCATTTTTTTTCTCTCGTTCTCGAGAGTGTGATATTCATATGAATGACCGGGCAGTCAAAGTGATAAGATATAAGTCGACGGCTGGTAGCCATCCATGGCTATTTGCATAATGTAGGCTCTCGTTATGTACGCCTATTAACCTTCGTGCCTCCTTCTTCAACGTCCGGTCGAATTCGTTGCCGACGTTTCCCCTGCCGAGCCTCTCCGCCGCCAATTCTCCCCATGAAATCCCTCGACGAGATCCTGCAGACCATTTTCCACGCGCGGGCCACTCGAACGAAGAGTTTACACCTCGCTCGCAACCCTAATGCAGCGATGTTTTATCGCAGCGCGGCGGACTCTCTCGGGAAATCCGCATTATTTTTACGCGGTTATTATTATTACGGTGTAACGATACGTGTAGAGGCATATATACGGATGATGAAAGTGGGCGAAACTGTAATGTCCCGTAGCAGTAGTAATTCCGTTCCTTTTTCGAAGGCTTGTTCGAATACAAGGAGTCGAGATTTATCAGGAATCGTAAAGGGAATGTACTACCTTAGAAAGAACTATTTTGTTATCCCCGCGGTAATAATACTACAAAGACATGTTATGGAATTATGTCGGGCGTTTCTTGTCCTTTAGTTTCCATACCAATATAGAGTGCGTCTTACGTCACACATTAATGAAATATCCCGTAAAATGATGTTAAAAAGTCATTCTTGACACAATCATTGCGGACGGCAATTTTAGAATGCGCGGAACGAAGAATGTATTATTGCAATACTCGAGAGTCACCACGAATGAGAAGAGTTTAGGGATGGAGATGATATCTCGGCTGTACGTAACGGCCTGCGGGAAACAATCGCCGTGAGAAAATCTAATTTCTGGCCGCGAAACGCTCTGCTTTAATCTCGAAATTTCTGCCGCGGAGAAATGATATTTTGCTTGGTAATGCAATTTAATGGTTGTTATGAAAAACCCACGGAAAATCGGCCGCGACGCGATGCAACGAACACGCGGTCGTTATGCGAAAGTGTCAATTTGTATGTCGATATACTCCGTTATCACTGGTTTTGAATGCATTTATTACCGGGAACCTACGCGGCGTTTAAAGAGGAGAAAAAAATGCGTTCGGAGCGCGCGACTCCCGCGTGTTATATCACGTTTTTCTATAATAAACAAATGATTATTGTGTAAATTAATCAAATACACTAGTAAAAACAAATTGGTTTTGAGAAATTTTAGAGAAACTGGTCGAATGGTAGCAAGAATGCCGTTTTTAATTTATTAGTACTACGTCTAATTCTGCGATGACGTATTCGCGATATGCTGATATCGTATACTTCAACTACTCTTTTTCCAATACTGTGATGAATTGTTGCTGGGGGGCTTTTTTATGTTATGATTGTACCGCAATGTCGAACGCGATTGAAGACGTTCCCCGGAGTAACACGTCGCACTAACAATTTTTCCGTTATTTGTCGACGGAACTTTTACACGATTTATAGGATGACAAAATATTTAAACATTTTCATGCTTCTCTAGTAAATTCGAGATTGCGTTCGTTCGTTGCTGATACATTTTTCTCCAATTCTCTGTCTGATAAAAGATTGCGCTTTTTAGGTATATTTACGATCTTCTAAAAAGTTACAATAAATTGCCGATAAATTTTTCGCTTGCTTCACCGAGAATTCCACCAATGATTGCCTTGTCTCCGAGGAGCAGCCACGAGTTCCCGGCTAAAGAACCAAAGAATGTCCGCGCTCACGGTCGCACGTGCAGGCACGTCGCGTTAGCGGATATAAAACAGCAAGGGAATGAATGGGCTCTTTAATCGAGATTCCTTTCGGAGCAATTAATATAGAACATACTTATCTCCCGGCGCTTAAATCGCCATTCCAAATCTCTTGTCGCTGTTGACTTTTCCCTTAGAACGTATTGTTCTGTACGGAAGGCGACCGAATCTAAAAAAAAAAAAAGGAATGGTGCGGGAGTTTATTATTTATCTTCTTGAGTTCCTTCCATTGTTTCCGTTTAACTCCCCGTCCCGGCCGACCATAATCTTGCGTGCCTCGAACGTAGTTAGCGCAAACAATGCTGTGCACCGGAAACAAAACAAAACCGCTAATTAGAGGAAGCGGCGAGAGCAAGCCGTTATAACGTGAACGGATTAACTGTATTAAGAAATTTGGAAGTTGGTAGACACCGTTAATGCCCTTAAAAGTAAGCTGAGAAAATAACTTGAAAAAAATTTTTCCTTTCTTTCATGGGTAACGTGTATCATATCTTTAGTTAATTTTGAAATAGGCACGTGAATTTGACTAACTACGTGAATTTAATTAACTAGTAGAGTTAACTAGTATTTAATTAGCTAGTTAACTATTAGTAATTAACTATTTAATTAACTAGTATTTAATTAATTCGATCATTTTAACCAAAATGTTTTTGCATATGTATGTATTTTAATTAAGTAATAATTAACTTGTTTATAATATTACTCCGACATTCTCTCAAGAATACTATATATAGTTCACATTTCTAACTCTTGATACAGATTAACATATAAACATGTAAGTTTATATTTTAATTTGTATAATTTTAATTTTTTGAGGCAAACTTATTTATTTATTTATATAATTATTAATTTATTACTATAATTGGCTATTAGGTTGTGATAATGAGAGTATTTCTACGAAATATTAATTATTTGATTGAGAATCATCAATTCTTTATCTGGCAACACTCATCCTTTACGTTTTAATGTTTAGTATGACTATGCTCTTCATTCTGATTTTTGTAAAATTAATTCCGTATATATTATGTAATTTCACTAGAAATTATTGCATATATTTTAAACAAATAATAAAATTAAACGGAGCTATTAGGAATCAGCGCGGTAAGAAATACGCAACAATTGATTATAAAGAATAATTTAATAAAATAAATATATATTAATTTTGATAAACGTTTTGGCTAAATTCGCTATCCTCAGTGCATAATATTTGGAGCTGGTCAACAACATGTCGATACGCACCCAAATGTCAGATGTGTCTGAGTTGGGAATGCCTCTCAAAATGCTCCAAACAAGAAACGTCATCCAAACAGTTTCATAATCGAATAAAAATTATTGTTTTTAATACATACTGAAGAAGACCCAAAAAAAGAAACGAAATGTTTATGTTCTTGTCATTCAACAATAAATTTGTGTATAGACACAAATACTCATACGAAAAGAATAGTTTGCTGAAAGTTTTGCTATAAAATTTTATCTAGATCTGGAAATAATTGTGTTTGGACCATCAGAATAATCACGTAGGACATTCAAACTGGTTGCTGAAATGTTAAAACTTTCTGCAGCATAGTCATCAATGCTTAAGCGTTCTACATAATTATTTTGATGATTCAATAAAATTATTTCCAATAAAATTATTCATTTTAAAATTATTACAGATCGGCATCTAATTAAATTTTTAGATATGTACACGCGATGTTTAGCTAATAATGTTAAGAAAACAAAATCGTAATTGCGTGCTCTATGGTTATTTAGATCGACTATGGCAAACATGTTAAACAATTATAGAAATTTATAGAAAATATTAATTAAATATTATAGAAATAAGCGCATTTATGTTTATTTCTACTTTTATTTCTCCACACTACGCGAAGAAGTATTAAGGAAAATTTACATGAAAAGAATAATGCTAATAAATTGGGAAATATAAATAAAAAACCAAAAAGTGCGACAAATAATTAGAGCGTGACTCCCGTATAAACTGCATATTCCTTCAAGTATTACGTAGTTAAAAAACCAAGAAAATAAAAATTTAATCACAGTCACGTTCACACGCAATCCTCTTCGTTAATCAGCAAAATTATTTAATAATTATTTACTTTCGAAATTACTTAATGATTCTCTCTATTTGATTGTTCCGATTCATCGGGCAATAAAACTTTAATTCAAACTTAAGAAACTTTCGTAAACTTAATGGTATTTTGAAAATGCGCATGCATTCCCCGCTCATTCCGCATACCTCTACGCCTCGTTAAGAGTTTCAGATTATCAAGATCTACAGCGTTAAGATTTCTCATAAAGTTCGACAACGAGAAGTTATAAATGTTAGTTGGGGAAGGGGAAAAGTCTTTCGCTTAGAGAATTTTTTTTCTAAATTAATGGCCAATGTTCTTTTGATGGCAAATATAGAATAAAACTTCTCATTCACAATTTTTAATTCACAACAAATTGATGAAATAAACGTTGCAAAAGGAAAAAAATTAGCGGTATATTTATATATATATAAAATAATAAATAAATCGATTGTAATTAAAACGAGTACAAAATGAGCGAATTATACAGGAATATTTCACGTAGGTACAAGTTATTAATATTGTAATCACTTCCGATCGCGATTTCCATTTGCCGGAATTTTCCGTAGTCTATGCATTTGTTTTGGCTCCTTGAAGGGTAGAATGGCGAGACGCGAAGTCAGCGCATTTTTTCAGAGGATATGTCGTAGTAACCGAAAATTTATGTGGGTCAGCGTTCGTTCATTTCAATATATACGATCTTTCCGCGCCAAACTTTAAGACTTTGCACTTCAACGAAAAATAATTTGCGTTCAAGCGTGATAAAGCTTCCAATTTCTTCAGTTATTCCTTTAATTATTAATTTTTATGCTATTGTTACAATAAATGTAAAATTAGACCAAAGAATCTAATATTATGAAAAAAGAAATTTATGCGGAAGATTAATTTAAAATATTCACTTTTATAATATAGATTAGCTTTTTTGATATAGATTATAAAAAAAAAGAATGTTATATGTGAAGAGTGCAATAAAAATGCATACAATTTATAATTTTATGATAAAGCAAATTTGACATAATTATCTTTGATATTAAATCTAAATTGCTAAAGTATTGAAATATTAACTTTAAAATATGGCATCTTTTCTCAGCAACGGGAGCGAGTCAACCTCCATCACTTAAGGGAAAACATTAACCTTATTAGGACCGCTACTTTCTTATTACGCCTTATTATTTCTCATTCATCTTAACAACATTTCCATATCCCAAATTGTGATCCGTTACGACTTACGAGTTTCCGTATAACATCGGTACTATAATCTTGTATACTCACCTGAAAAGAAAAGAAAAAAATACACTTTATAAAGATGCTATAATAACGTAGATTATGTATAATGAAATACGATAATTAAAAAAGATTCTTAAAATCAACATCAAATCAATATGAGTTTCAACTGTATTCTTTATGATTACAAAAGCATTGCGCTATACTCGTATACCTAAATTTGTTCAAAAATATTAATATATATACCCGTAAGAAAATGAAATTACTGTAACGTTTCAGTGGTGCAGTTTTTTGCAGATAAGTATATATATATATATATATATATATAGATAAATTATGATAATTTATATATATATATATATATATTAATAAATATATATCAATAAATTTTTATGTATATGTATATAAAAACCGCATTTAATAATGAAACACTGACAACGCAATTATTTTCCCTTTTAATAAATTATAATAATGTATATATATATATATATATATATATATAAATTTATTAATACATATATAATACATGTAGCAATAAAATTTTAGGTATATGTATATAAAAATCGCATTTAATAATGAAACATTGACAATGCAATTATTTTCTTTCTATAAAAAAAAGTATGATAAACGTACTAAAAAAATGTATATTTACTGTTTCGAAAAATTATTCTTTTGAAAAATGAATATAATAGAATGGAATTTGCTGAATAAAACTTAAAAAAAACGTATCATTTATAATAACACAGCGCATAATAAACGTAACTTTTATTCATAAAAATAAGATTATAAATCAGCGAAAAATAATAAAATATACAGAAATTGCATAATATTGCATAAACTTCGGTTGATATATAATATATGATGTATATTTTTTGGTTTTCGATGCCGATGGCTGAACTTTCGTGGTTGATAAGCTTCAAAATCGCGTTCGACGAGCGTGCGCGTGAATATTTAACGGAATTAAATGCAGTTCTTACAGCCGGTGAAATTATAATCCATGAATTTTGAAACAACGTTCGATGCGCGCGTATTATCGAGAACACGAATAAGTTTTGAATGAAACACGGAGCATCGGATTAATTCCATCGATTGGACGACAAAATGAAGCGGTAAATTAGAACGTCCCTTTGAATAGCCATCTCGCTCTCACGCGGTCTACGATAAGTAAATCCTAAAATTATATTTGTTTGTTTCGCAAAACGCAATAAATTCACATTGGTAATTAATAATTCGTAATATTTACAATCATCACACGTACAAGAGCAATCGTCGAAAGCTGAAATACGAAATAATTATCATAATTTCAAAATATGAGTTTCTCTTCGAAGCTCTTTTAACGTGACGCTTAACGTGACGATCGAGACAGATGGAGTTAGATAATTTCGTTGAATGCATTGATGTAAATGTTGAGTTAGATAACAGACAAGAAAAAGAAAATTCAAACGACCGACGACGTCGCGGAGAAATGGTGGACAAATGACGAGGCGAACAATAATAGGATTGATCGAGACGCAAGACGAGATTTCATCGACAAGGAGGCAAGCCTAACCTAACACTCGATAATGATGCCCTAAGAATGAGTCAACGATTGGGGTTGGAAGCCGAACCGAAGGATTAAAGCGGAAGCCACCATACATTCACGCAGAAGCTCGACTAAACGATACGGAGATGAGCGCGGCCTCGATTATAATTAATTTTACAGCGCGATCAATTAGTATCCGTATATTTTGCATATGACTGTACGCGAGAATCGACAAAACGCGAACGGCATAAAATTCAATTCGAAAATTAATGGAGTTACATTCGTTCTAGATAATAGAGAGAAAATGCGTTTGAAGTTATAACAGCGATACATACACCGATTAAGCGGATTACATTAACATTATGTAATTGTCCTCGTACGGCACTCATACAGAACTAAATGTAATATTAAAGCATATTTGCATAGAAGACTTTTATACTGTTTGTTAGATGGGAAATATTGTACTTTTATTCTGTCAGGTGTACTCAAAGGTATGTAAATATTTACATCTGTAAATAGAAGAGGGATTGTAAATGTTACATGTACGTTGCATAGCGATGTTTGCATGCAAAATATACGACTATTTACCAAATTCCCCCGACGTTCCCATAATTTTGTTACATATATTTTAACAAGTAAAAGCTGCCCGATATATCTTCATTAAACGTTGCTCCGGTTTATCTGCCACAATAGCATGTAACAGCTTTCATGAAATAATTCTGTAATTAAAAAACACGTGGAAGAGTTTTTGGTTGGAAAAATTCTTATTACAGTAACGCATTAAAATTACGTTTAAAAAATAAAGAGAGTTGTGTTGCACGGTCGTCGCATTTACATCTCCGTCAAAATTGTTGTCATTAAATATTAAAATTATTATTATCGTGAGAATGTCCAGTTTGCACACCTTTTTCAAAGCAACGCCTTAATTTATTCTTTTGGATAGATTTGAATTCACATACGGTTTTCCATGTAAGAAGAGCTTGTATCTATTATAGACTATCGTTGTCTCTTATCATTCGCGGTCGCACCACGTATCATATATATGCCATCGATACGTTTCTTTCGAGAAAGCCGAGTTCGGCCCCATGTAGACGACGACGCCTCGTTATTTATTTGTCGTAGCCTCGTAATGATAAACTTCGGTTGCGGCGGTACGTGACCGTACCATAGCTGCTTCCGATACAAGAGAATCGCAAAGACAAACATCTATAGACATGCAACACGTGTCGGTAAGTATCTAACGTACAGATAGACAAGACGGTAAATAATTTAGTAACCCTCGGCCGCCCGGCAGTCTGCCGCCCTGTCTGTAAATCCGCAATATACTATCCCTTGCAACACCCTGTCTCACGTTCCACCCCCGCTCACATTCTACGTCAACTGACTTACCCTCACTGTTTCCACGAAATCGTTCTTGCACCCTTCGCCGACGCGAATCAATTACGACGCTCCCTTCCTCCCCCTCGTGCGTGGCGGTGCGTAATTGCGCGACTAATTGACACGAGTACTTTTCGACAATGCCGATAAGCCGCGCGACGCGATTCCGGATTAACAATAAACCCGGAAACATAGCGCGCGAAGGTATTTCGTGTCTTCGCCATGATTGCGCACGAATATATTGTTCGTGTTCGATGCGTGGCGCTTAACTCTTCGTCAGAAATCAGACGAGAGCAAAGGCGAGGCACGGAGTGCAGCCAGCTGTTGCTGTCGCGTACGTATCGTCACGCGTTAATAGAACGCATTCGCGCGTTCTCCGGAGCCAAGAGGCAGAAAAGCTGGCACCCTTCGGCACAAGCGCGCCAAAAACCCTTTTGTTTCCTTCCGCGAGCGAGAAACGCCAGATGAATTTCCTCCTCTCTCCGCGCGCGCGCTGCAGTTAAGACGTTACAGTTAAGACGTTATTACGCTACAGTTATCGCGTGATATTAAATTCCGTAAATTTCGCAAGGAAGCGCGACGCCGCTTCATGTTCTATCGCGACTTCGGCTCGTTCGCTGAGCGTTCGCATAGATTTCACGTGAAAACAACCGCGACGGAGATATCATCGCGTTTGGAAAAGGGAGAAATATTTAAAAAAATATATTATACTTTTGTAAAATCTATCTATATAATTATAAAGTACATAAAAAATCATAAATGCTTTTTTAAAACATATTTTTACATATTTTATTGTTTTGTGTGCATGTGCGTGCGTGCGTGCGTGTGTGTGTGTGTGTGTGTGTGTGTGTGTGTGTGTGTATGACGATAATTGTTTAAATGCATCAGGGATTGTTTTATTCTTGAAATTCTAAAATGGGCACATGTAAAAAATACGTGTTTCTTATCTATATGTTTAATAAAATATTTTAAGGAGAATCAGCGGATCGATTCCGGACAGTCGTGAACATCGACATGTTCTTTGTTAGTGAACTTCGAGTTAGCTAGAAGTAAAATCGCTGAGTATATAAAAGCATGCAAAAATATTTGATGAGATACGTTTTCTATGAAGATTTCAAGATTTCTTTTAGATTATCGCAAATTTAGCGTACGATAAAAATAGTTGATCAAAGAGTGTAACAGATAAAAAATGGAATGGAAATAAGAATTAGACGTTGACACGTTACGTGCGAATGACACAGATGTCGGTGAAAACATCAGTTGAAAAGTTCACAGGCAAGATCAAGAACTTCCTCGTATCTTGATACGAGGAACTTTTCGAGGAGCTTAATCCATCTGCATGTCTTAGAAACGCGTTGGATTTACAACGGCGTAATTTATAGGGTCATCTTCTTTTATCCTCTGTACAAAGCTAACAATCGGAATACTCTTTGCTATTTGAACTATTCCAGCATGCCGCGATTATTATGAATCTTATAACAAAATTGTGCAGAAATGCGCGCGGTATATTATCGGAAAATCTCTGTCGGTGAAAATGCATCGAAATATTTCGCGGATGAATGATTCGAAAGCTTTACGGTGCACTCTGCGCACATTGTTAACATTTACTGTATGACGCGTAAAAAATAAAACTTCAGCAAAAGAAGCAGGAGTAAGATAAATAGCATAATTCACGGTTATGTTTAAAAATGTCGAAAATGTTTAAAATAATATTGGACGTCTCTTTCCGAGATGTGCAGATAATAAACTGAATACTAATGCCTCCATAAATTCCGTGCTTACAAAAAGGCGAAGTCACGTTCCGTTGCATTCTATAATCCATACTAAAATTAGCTGTAGTTCACGGAAACGACCGATCTCGGGAACTACAGCAGGCGATCTTTAAAGCGTGTCGCGAAATGTCTACCGCACCCTTTCGTGTCTCGCATTCTTTTTCTCGGGCGCGTTATAAGGTGAAGGGTCAGAAATCGATTGCTCCTGGATTCGATATGATAAACCGTCCCGATAACATAGCGCGCAACAAGCGAGGTTTACAATTTATCTTTCGCCGCTGAAGCCGCAATAAAGTGTTCGGCGATATAGTGAGTGATCCGCGATAATGAAGTCATTATATATCACGTTAGTCGCCTTTAGATTATAAACTTGAATATCCATATTTTAATTGATTATCCGGTGCTTTCGACTCGTTCCAACGCGTTTCATATATTTGTGGTACATACGTTTTCGAAAATCTCGATCAGAAAACAGAAATGGGTAATCGAAGAAGGAGTTCAATTCGCGTTTGGCGAGCACACACTGCACGGAGAGAGTAAACAAGTCTTACGGTCACTGGGCTCTTTCTACTCGAGCCAATGTCTCGAACGTGTAATGAGTACCAATTCACTGTGCTCAAAGTAAATTAGGACAAGTAGCGAGTGAAAATGGCCAGCGAAGAGTATAGAGCGCAACTAACGGACATAAAAAGATAAAAGAGTGTAAGAGAGTAAAGAAGATCATAAGAGAGTGAGGAGTTTGAATAGATCGAGAATAGATCACTCGAATTGAAAGAATGATGAAAACGTAAACGTTTCTGCAAACGTAATCATTTTGTTTGAAAGGAAAGTTTTCTCATGATGATGATCCATGTTGGGTCACTGTCCAAAGTGAAACATATAAGCAACATTCGATACCGATTAGAAGAATGTTAAAAGGTTTCGTCACGCAAATAGGAATGTCACGGAGAAGTCAGACTTACATATATATCTGTAGAATTATAATTCTACAGATAAAATTATAATTCTATAATAAAATTGTGAATAATAACTTAATAATTAATTAAAGACCACACAGTTTGAAAAATTTGTGTTAAATTCAGTATATTTCACGTGTCCCAAACGATCAAAATTTTTGCGTTAATTTAACACAAGATAAATATGTTAGAAAATAATACGAATATTATGTAAAAAAGTTAGTAACACAAAAAATGTAACACATGTACACAAATTATGGAAGTAAACAATTATGGAAACATATTTTTCAATAAGATTAACATTTATAATATATTAAATTAACATATATATTTTATTGATTTATCTTGGAATTTACATTTTAAAATACGTTATTTTTATTATTTTTATCACTTACTCATAAATTATATAAATTATGTTCTTTTAACATAAGAACTGAATATCAATTTAATACAAAATATTCAAATGACACAATCTCATTATGTAATTAACACTCGGATATGTTAAAATTTGTATGTTAAAAATTTTATATTAAAAGTTCAACAAGAATCGATTTTAACACGAATACAACATGTAAAAATACTGAAATATTATTTATATATAAACTACTATCGTATTTTGATCATTCTATGAATATGAATAAACGGATGTTGATCCTTTCGCTCAGAATGATCGTCGAGTAAATTTGCCGTAACTCAACGGAGCACGCCTGGAAGACGCCTAGCAGCTGGTGCCAGTTTCGGATTACGTATCGTCTTTGTAGATTCCGCCAAATACGTATTCCTGCCGTCTGGCCGGCCTAGCACGCCATGCGTTATGTTAAGAAGTGCAGTTAATTACGAAGATAATTTCGAGTCGTGTGTTTGCGTGCTGCACATAACGAGCTTCCGACTTCGGGAGTTTCTGCCATGCAAGCCAATCTGCTTTAAACCCACCGCCCAACCACCGCGCCGCCACTGCCGCTGCCGTCGCCGCCACCGCCACCCTCGTGCGGCGTCGACGTACCAACCATCGGTGCACCTCCCCATCAGTACGATCGTTATCAGACAGACAGATTTAAACGAAAATCTCCGATTGGGTGTCCCGGAAAAGCCTTCGATACTCAGCCTGAATCCACTGGCATTCGCTCGCTGGAATTCTACGAAGAGGATGTCAAATCCAGGATGGCGATGCGCCGAATTTATGATAGTCCTCTCCGAATTATAGGGAGTCCGAAGAAAGGAAAGAATTTGGAAACGTGTAAACTCCGCATTCAAAACTTCTATTGTTTAAAATAAACATTACACCCGCTACACACGCCGTGTCAAGTAGATCTTTCCGAGTATTTTACATGTATTCGTGTAGATCTTTCGCAACACGCCAAGTATGCCCACGCGTTTATGTCTTTGAACAAGATTTTCGCGAGATTAGAAAAGGAAGGCTTTTCGTCGTGTTCTCTCAATTTTCCTCAGAAGTGCTAGATGTTAGAGCATGCAACATACGTTAAAGATACGCCTTCGTTCTGATCTCACATTTAGCGTGAAACATTGTTTTATTTGTATTTTACATAACAAATACACTTGTGTATAAAACGAAAGAAAAGTAAGAAATTAAAGTAAAATAAAATTATTTTACTGTAAATGTATAAATAAAATATTGCGATAATACGTTAATAATAAAGAGATTATATACATTTTAATGGTTTTAATGCAAGAGTTTCGATTCACACATTTTATGCAACTCCATTTGTTAAGTGGAGCGCACTATTGTGACATATTTTCGAATAACGTTTCAAAGCGTGCTCTGCGTAGCATTGATGTTGCTCTCTGACCTGTTTTACTAGCGAAAACACCTGAAGAACCAATATTGTTGCTCCGCGTCCATAAATGCATCTAATAAATCATTCCACATATACAACTATAAAACATTCGTAATACGTCCATTTGTTTTGATCCATGTGTGATAACCGCATGAATTAACCGTTTGTCCTTTATGTTTCTATCGTAATTTCGCATTTCTTTAACCGAAATAATGCTGTCAAAGTTGTGAATTTATAGTTTATTACTGAAATTTCACGCGAGGAAAATTTTATGAAAATGTCTCTCACTTTTTTATGTAGGAAACAATTTTCGGATCAACACTGCTCGAACATTCTTTAACATCTATATGAAGTATCATCCCGCGTGATCGGCGTAGCTGAAGCTTCCAGAGCGAAGTGGCGCATTTTTCAAGCTGTCTAATTATTCCGCTCGCGAAAAAGCACGGCGTTATTCAATTTCAAAATTTATTCATCGGATAACATGCCCATTAATTTTTAATAATACGAATTGCTAATAATGAGAGGAGATCCGATAGCACTGAATAACTCCGAAAACTCGTTACAACCGGCTATTATATGTAAATTTTTTTTATTATATCTTGCTAAAAATTCGGAACAAATTGTTTTTGGGCGCAACTTTCCTTTCATGATTAAAACTGGCGGTGAAATTCATTCATGCCACAGATTGAATGAATCGGGAATCGAATGAACGTTGAGAGCACGATGTATGACTGAAGAAATATGTAAATATCAATAAAGGAATGCTTATTAATTTTTCACATAGCGCATAATGCCATTGATGTTGGGAATATGTACGGTATTTACAAAGAGAACGCTGAATGCTGGCAATTTTGGATACGTATTCGACGGAAATGCATAATTTTTCAGCATCCATATACATATATTTGAGAAATTTCAATGCGCTCACACCCCACTCGCGAGACATTTCGAGATCTCACCGTAGAGTCGTTCATATTTCATTGCCACTTTAGTCACTGAATTTACGAGACGCATGAATTCCTGTAAATTATAAATTGAGTGAAAAGGCGTGCATTTATGTAAAGATGTTCTAAAATTGCTTTCGCAAGCGCGCATAATATAACCAAGCATTATTGCCGCACCGCGCTTCCGTCAAACCGAACTAATCACTACACGGCGTTAATTGTGATTACAAGAAATAATTAAACCCGCCTGAAGATGCTCGAAAGTTTTTTTTTCTTTCTTTATTCTGCACGGCTCTGTCCCGTTTGTTTTCCCCTTGATTCCTCAAATTCACCCATGATATCATAATCTCAGCGTTTGAGCTTCCAAGAGTTGCCAAGTCGTCGCGCACTTTGAAAGTTCTTTCTCGCAGCTGCGGCAGATTCCGTGATTATCGAGCTCTATAGCCATTGCTCAACGCTGCCAGTCGACCGGGTCAGATAGATAAATTAGCAGTTTAATTTGCGTTTAATTAAATGGCGCCGTCGGTGCGCTCTACTTAGAATAATATATGTCAACCAACAATTTTCTCTTTCGAATCATTAGCACACCGCAATTTCATAGGTACTTTGCGAAACGATTGAAGTGCATGAAAATCCGTTTTTGAAAATTTAAAAAAAAATTTTTTCCCACAGAACAATTTAAGAATTTTGTCAAAACTTTATTCACCAGCGACCGCAAATTAAAGCTGTAATAATTTTCTAATTTTGTTCATAATTTATCGACATTAATTAAGTTGACATTGATTGGAGACATTTTCTTCTCTGAAACAATCTAATTTAAACACGCTATTTTCACTTGCTTGATTAATTAATATTTAATCTATTCCAATTTTCAATCACGTGAGATAAAATTACAAATAAAATAAAAATTTTTGAAATATTTAATAAAATATTTTGCTTCGAAACGCATTCTTTATTAATGGATCAAATTGGAACAAGTTCTGCACGTATTTTATATCGTCTTTAAACCGAATAACGGTTTCATCGAAATATCTGAAACGTTGATGCTTTGATAGACCATTTATCGCTTGCTATATAAGGAAAGAAATCGATAGAATGAACTAGATTCATCGAGCAGATGCGAATAGCATTGCGAAATAAATGAACGATTTATTTGTGTTTAATAAACGGCTGTCGTCAGAGTTCCGATGATTGCGGGGACCGGCGCTGCCGACTTCCTCTTGGGTATTGATTACAAATTCAGATAACATAACAAGCTAACGAGCGATAATTATCGCGCGCGCTCTCCCGTCCGAATCTCGGCGAGTGATTTAATCAACTTTGCGTAAGCATACACATACGCGTGCACGCGGTGTTCTACGCGCGCGACCTTTGACGTTGCGCTGAGCCATTATAGGAGCCGCCGTTTCGCCAATTATCGCGCGGACAAGGACCGGATCAAGGACGGCTCGAGAGGAGATCGCGTTCCCTCGATCCGATTTACGGGCGATCGATGGGCGATGCGGGTGACTGCACACGCCGCCGAGTGCATTTTCCCGAATTCCCGTTCGATTTGGTTCGCACGATACCAATCTTATTCCTTCCGCAAACCGGAATTTCTACGACTATTTTTCGCAGTGCGCTGATATGCCTTAAGATGTGAGCGGATGTCCCATGAAGGAAGTTCACATCCATGGGAACGGATCACGTGCTCGTAACTACGAACGATCCGACCATTTCCGTCCGCTATCATGCAGTTTTAACGATAAAAATAAAATTTTCAAACGTTATCATACTAATCTTTTTCTCCTAATTGTTTAAATGCAACTTTAAATGCAACTTGCTTTGACTAGTACTAACATAACTTGTCATAAATCATACACAGTTGGAAAATTTGTGTTAAATTTAACGTATTTCAAGTATTCAAAATAGTCTACTCGAATTTTGTATTAATTTAATATAAGATAAATATGTCAGAAAGTAAGTAACATAAATATGAATATGTTAGAAAGTAATACAAATATTACGTAAAAAATTAACAAAAAGTGTAATATTTTGGAAGAAAATTATGGAAGTATATTTTTTAAATAAAATTAACATTTAAGATGTTAAATTAATATATTTATTTTATTCATTCATTTTATTCATTTATTTTATTCATTTATTTTATTCATTTATTTTATTCATTTATCTTTAAAGAAAGATGTTTTGGCTGTTTTTCGGCCAATTTGGAAGATGTACAAATTATGTAATATATTAAGGAACTATTTAAGAGAAATCGAATGGCGTATTGCTTATCTTGGAGAAACATCGGAAACATGGAAGAAATCATAGATAGTTAAAAATTGTTAAATGAGACATCCTGAGAATTGAGCAACAAAGATTATATTATTATTTAAACACTTAACTTAATAAACATGTTTGTTATATAAAGCCAGAATTCGAAACCAATTATTCGGATTCTTCGCTCATCAACCGCCCCTCCAAGTTATATGCGTTTAAGTAATAATATGTGCTTGTTGTGCTTAATCCCCAATGTTTTGATGCCTTACTTAACTTTTTTTTATCAATAAATGTGATAACATTTATTGTCTTCGATCATAATTTCTCTCATGTTTTCGATGTTTCCTCAAGATAAACGGTATACCACTCGACTATGCTTAAGTAGCTCTTTAATATGATATATAATTTTTACAAATCGAACTTCTTCATGTTAACCGAAAAACAAATAAAACAGATAAAACTTAACGTTGTTAAAACATTTTTAAAACTGTGTTCATATTTTTGTTCTCTTATTGTGATAAATTATATTACTTTAATGCTAAGAAATGTTCAATATTACAAAAATTTAACACAAAATATTCAAATGACACAATCATATTAAATCATGTTAAATTTACTTTTGGATATGTTAAAAATTGAACACAAAAATTTTAGAACCGTTTTAATACAAATACAAATGTTTTTTGTTGTGCAAGAAAATAATATAATTGTTACTTTCTAATATGAAATTTTATCGTGATTTTTGTATGATAGCTCTAATTTAACGTGATAAATGCTTCCCAAGAATATAAAGTTATGTCGACGACGAAATTAGGAAATAATGAGCGTATTATTAAATGTTATAAATGTTATAAATATGTGTTGAAGATTAATCTGAAAATACTCACTGAATTTAATCGATTAAAATGCAATAAATATGTGCATAGTGTGTAATTATACTATATTAATCATCGTAAAAAGAAATACACACACACACACACACACATATATATATATATATATATATATATATATATATAAAGGAGGCCGCATGTGTCGATAATATTGATACGTCAGATGGTTTAGAAGTTTGAGCACGGAAAATAGTATTGCTGGACAAATAATCGGAGTGTATCGATAAATATGTATGTGCCAATATATATGGCCGTATAATATGTTGCACTTGATTCCATGTGAAAAGTATATTAACTGAATATTATTTTGAGCGCAAACGATATCAGCGGTTTGCTGTAGTTGCAAAAGGCGGTTAACTGAATTACTATTTTAAACCAATATTCCATTAGAAATATAAAAAAGAAGATGCAAATTTAAACGCAAATGGCAGATCGCTATGAAATTTCTTTTCTTTAGGACAGTCTTTCTGATTCTCTTTTGTAAGATTTTATTTACTTATAACGACAGAATCCGAATCATTAAAGCATTGGTTAAACAAATATAGAATTCATTAAGAAAGAGAGTGATATAAAATAGGAAAAAAAACATTATCTTGTGACGAGCAAAACGAAATACTAGAAGGTATCAGATAAACAATATGTTAATATTGCATATATGTTATACGTTCCTTTTTTTGCAATAAAAAACATTTTTTAAAATAGATAATAAGAAATCTTTTCAGAATATAATTATTGACGTATGTTATATGTGAAAATATTATGCAATACAGTTATATGTGAGTCAAATATACAGAAAGAGAGAGAGAGAGAGAGAGAGA
>JANQDE010000115.1:57108-141480 GCA_037157785.1 Cephalotes varians | reverse complement strand
GACACTGAATTCAGTAACAGGTTAAAATATACGTTTTCTCTGCTCGAACTTCACCTTGATACTAAACTCGATAATATAAAGAGTCATATTATGACCTATGTTTGAGGTGAAAAACCGTTGTTGTTTATATAGATAATGATTAAGTGTATGTTACCGTTTTTTTAATTGGAAAGATCTTTTAATAAACTTTTAATAAAAAATTGGAAAAATCTTTTAATAAATTATGAAAAAAGTACAGATTATTCTAGATCGTATTTGAAAATAATCCAAAAATTTTAGCGATGGTTAAAACCTAGATAAAAAATGATTTCAACAAAGTAAAAGTGTGCTTTAATGGAAATGTATTATAATTAAGTAATAATGACAAAAATCTCAACTTTTTTATATAAGTATTCCAGATGATTTATGCAAAGTTTCATTGCGATGCAGAGATTAGTTGTTCTATAATTAAGCAAATAAATAAATTTTGGTTATTATACAAAAAATTGAAATTTTTGTCATTGTCTTTTAAATAATTTAATTTTTAATGATAAATAAAGTTTTAATAATAAATTAACTATAGAAATATTGTTAAATAAAAATATAATATTATTTATACAACTCTTACATATGTATATAATTTATTTAAAGTACAAATATTAACACATTTCCAATTTTAATTTATTAGTTTTCTTTGCAGGGACTGTAGAGTGATGCATCCTTAAAAAGATGTGTGATAGCAAACAATATTATGTTGATCCATTACGAGTTCATTCCCGAAATGTTTGATTCAAGCGATTTTTCACGAAAAATATCGGACGACGATTTACGCGGGATAAACGGCGCGCATTTGATTTTCATCGCAAAATTAATGCCACGGCGCGTTTTAATGCTCCCCGTATTTGCTACGTTGCATTAACAATCGCTTATGATTACACAACGCCGCGACGGGACGGTTCGAAAACCGAGAGCCGGAGACCTCGACAAACGTTCCTAGTTAGTGACACAAAGCAGCAATCGGAACGCGGGTCGTCGGAACAGTAACACACGACTCGCTTCGTTAGGCACTTTCCGGTCCGAATGAAAATAATTACCTTTTTGCTTGGAGCTCGAACAGGGCATAAGCGAATTAACGGCACCCATACACAGAGCCCAAACCATTTGCATCGGTGTACGACGCATGTGCGCTCGCGAGTTCTGGGAACGTTAAAAAAAAAAGAACCTGCGACGGCGGGTGATAACAAGTTTTTGCAATCTTGGCAGGGAGTCGGGGCGAACGAGCAGATTCTACGTTTAATAACTCGCATCAGGGGGCAATGCGACGCAAGAGAAAAGGAAAAACCGTCGTTGCGGTCACGGGTACAATTAGCGAATGCGTCGCGCGCGGAGGGTAATTGCCTCGAAAACGTATTTCAGACCGGGGAAAACTTGCGCCGTTAATCCGTGAATTCGTTCTCCGTCCGAATTAATTGCGAAAGACGACACCGAACAAGGTTGGTTGAGCTATGCGGAGGCATAGAGAAATTATAGCGTTCTGCAGCGCATCCATAATTAGTGCATTGTGAAGAAAATAAAAATAGCGTTGTTGCTGCATTATGCAACATACAATTTACCGTAATATTTGACACAGAGCGGTGCGAGAGTAACAAGAAATACTTTAATGACGCAACGCACCTCGCGTTTTATTAGTATTATACAATACTTTACGGAAATTTATTGAAACGATATTTATAATCTGTACTGTCCCGCGCTAGAGATTTCAACGTGTCAGACACGACGTGCATGGGATACAGCTGGGATTTGTATTTTATTTATTTGGCGGATGTAAAGCTTCCGTGCATTGTAAATCGCGCTAGTATCATATGTCGTCGTTTAATAAATCTTGCGTATTTTAATGCGTTCGCGCACGACCGATGTGTTCGTGAAAGGGCGAGATTAGTACGGTGAAGGATGAACGTTGGTTTCATGAATCCATCTTAAATATTTCATCCCAACTGTAAGCCGATCTTCGGTAAATCCGCGCAACAAGCGAACAGTGCGTATTACGGTGTAATCCGGTTTCGCGTTTAACAACTGCCTGATCGAGTCAGAGCAGAAATCTTGCGGCGCGGTCGCGGTTACAATTAGTAAATGCGATTAGCTAAATGGGCGCGCGACTGCAGGCTGCGCGCTAGTACGAGCGCAATTATTACCGAGATTAATTTTGCGAGAGTTACCAGGTTTAACTGCGAGCCAGCTTACTTCGCGACGGTTGAGCAACAGCAGACGTACGAATCGCGGAAAGTACTACGGCGAAGCAGCGTGAATTAAACATCATATGTCAAAGGGTCACTTGACGGATTAATTGCTTAACGAAATTGGTATTCTCGATAAAAACGAAAAAGATTAAAAGTATTTTGTGTTAAAAGTATTTTGCGAAATACATACGTAACATTTCTATAAAAAAAAATATGTCATTGTTACGATAAATTTTGTACTAGTAAAAGAAAGAAATGTCGATCATTTAGCGATAATATAATTAAATTTTGAATATTTAATTACTTTCTTGCCCGTATTGATTGTACTTCGATTATATTGACGGTCTCTTACGCTGAATTGCAAAATAAGCGTATTCTTCGAGCTTCGTATTCTGTGATTTCCTGGTAAGAAATACAGAAAACGAGTCAGCTATAGCCGCAGCGACCTACATCATCTTCCTGGAACTTAACCTAGTGCATTCGTAGCTGAGTTTCAAGCTCATCGTGGTGCATTTAGAACAAAGTTCGCGAACAAAGTCGTGTAATGACAAAGTTCAACAAGCACATCGCATGCAAACATACCGAAAACAAGATTATTAAATATTCTGGCAAATCTGCGTTCATTTCAGAATGACTGAGTTCGATGTGTGATGTACTTTTATGTAGTTTAAATTTTAGTTCAGTTATACTTATTCCTCATTCATTGAATTTTATTTATTTATTTTATTTTATATGTATATATATACATAAAATAATAAAATAAATTATAAAAATATTTTTAAAATAATTTTAACTTTATAATTTTTTTAAATCTATAAATCTTATTTTTCTATTTTTTAAACTATAATCCTTTTAACTAACTAACGCGAAACACGCGTGTTTCATGATATGTTAATGTCTTGGGAAAGAAACGTAACGTGGTATAAAACGTAAAACAAGGTTTAACATAGATTGTAACGGAATATCGACCTAATGGCAATTTTGTGTAGGAGCTCATATAGTGTTTTTACTCACACTGCCACTTTTATCTGATCGCTGCTAGCTGCACGTAGATAAGCATATTACAGTGCATACGATTTCCAAGGATATAAACTGACTATCGTTATCATATATACTATACGATTGTATCATTCGTTAAAATGACAATTTATATAGCAAGCATAGCCAAGCTGAAGTATTTTATAGCTATGTAAATAATATGCTATGTAACAAATTCTATATGGCTACCATAAATAAGTTGGAACAATGTTTATCTATTATTTACGAACACTCATTTAAATAAAATAGTTTTTGAAGACTTGTATATGTAATTCCATTAGATAGAAAAAACTATGTAATTCTATTAGGTAAAGATTCTTTGAGATGATATTTTCAAATGTGCATTATACATCTTCACCAAAAATACTTTTACCACGATTATCGGGATATAATTTTGAACTTTGCTTATAGAGAAAATTCTTGACACTAAAATTAAATCGCATCGAAGTTGCACCGTAGAGTGCATAAATCTCGTACGTACACCTCTAACCGAATAAAAGTACGGTAACTAAAGATCAAATCGTTGGGACCACAAAGACCCTCCATCGTTTGGGAGGGAATCGGTCCGAGACTTCAACTGGCGCGACTCGGCCTCAGTGGAGGTAGGTTCGGCTACGAAAACTTTTCTTAGGGAAATACGATCGTAATCAGACCGTGCACTACCCTCCCCCAGTGGCGCGCGCTCGGCACCCCGATGCTAGAAACTCACTAGTCGCTAGATCGTTAGGGGATGAAAATCAAAAGGCGCACGCCGGTAATCGGGGTACGGATTGCGCCATTGAGATTTGTGACGCTTGACGGCACGGCCAGACGCATAACGCGAGGAGGGTGTGTGTACCTTTACCCCTATCCTTTTTCAATCTAGATTCTTTCTCTCTCGCTCTCTGTCGTCCTCTTTCTCTCTTTCTCTTTCTGCTCACAACTCACCGTTCCCGAAGCCGTGAATGCGTATTCCTGCCAGTGTCTCCATAAATATGCATTCCGTTTAATGAGACTCTGGTAGCACGGAAAGAGCTTACGAGCGAACGCAGTCACGTTGCGCGTACACGCAAACGTACGCGCGCGATAGCATACGACATAATGTCATTGAGCGTTATGCGTCACGTCGTAGTGCCTTTTGAGTGTTGCCGAAACATTATCGTCCCTCGAGTTTATTTTGCTGCGCATGAAAAGGTTATTGAGATAATCGATCGGGACCTTCGTAAATATTCAAACTCAAGAAACGATTTAGCGAATCTCAGATTCCACTTGCTTTCATCTACGGTTTTTGAATCAAAAACAATTGATATATTCTTTGATATTCTTAAGGAAAACGGATTCCTTAAATCGGTCAAAGAATTTGTAGATAATGGAACGGTAATTCACTTGAGACAGTCTATACCGCGTATGAGGAAACCGATAGTTCGCTTCATCATCCCGCAGGGCGCAATTTGCGATGCCTCGTTGCTACATCTATATCCAGTCGCGAAACTTGGGCGTGTTACGTAAGTACGGTTTATCCGCGTTTTGCATAATGCGACTCTTAACCTTGGCTATACCCGTAGGAAGTGCCTACGTGCGATTTCAGTGAATTAGAGGTGTAAAGTACCGCTAAGTTTCATTCTCGGATACGCATCCCCTTTCTACTAATTAATTCTATTAATTTCGTATCGTTTTATCTGTGCGTACGTTATATCTGCGTTTATTAAAATATTCTCTTAAAATATTAGAAACATGCTAATAAACAAATTATATAATTTAGATTGATTGCATAACTTGTAGTAACTCGTGTTTATAAAGAACTTTTAATCTCGTGCTGTCGGCATCACTTGCAATAATTACGGTAGTAAGTTGCGGATGAACTTCAGCCCCATGATCGATCGTTCGTGCTGCAGGCTGCTTTGGAGCTATTTGCTAGCGGAATCGAGTGGAACGTGCTTCGTCCAATTTTGAAGTTTAACAAACTCTCTGGACGCGCACGCCACGTCGTCTTATTTAAATTACATCGTATAAGAGATAATCTTGCGCGTTTTCTTTTTCTGGTTAATAACCACTTACCGTTTTCTAATTAAGTAACCGATTAAGGAAATTTCCTTGTGCGCTTTGATAACGACAGATCTATGATGGGTGAAACCGAGGAAGTGAATCGCAATTAAGTTTAATCGTGTCATTTAAAATCGTGTTCTCTTTGTTCCTGAGAACTTACTCGTCTGCATATAGGCGATATGATGCGACAGCCACGGAAAAGAAGCGAATGGGGAAAAGGGAGCCTTTTAATCGAGAGGCCGCATTTAAGAAGACTTCATTACGTTTCTTACTTTGATGAGATGACTTAACTTCGGTTCTTCACTTTCATTAAAACTCGTGCTGACGCTCCATGGTCGAATAGTAAGATCTTAGTCTCCCAAGTTTTTAATTGAGAAATCATTGCCCTTTGCGTTTCTAATTAATGTATCTTCCTCATATACCACTGATGTATAAATAACTTAAAACAAAATTTATTTTATTATTATAAAATTGTCAATCGCTATAATCATTCAAATGTAAATATATATTTAAATAATTTATGAAAATAAATAATTTATTCTTTAAAGAATATAGGGTAATATTTCCAATCCAATATTTACGCCGTCCGGAAATTTATGCTGAAAATCAGAACAAATAGAAGAAATAAGAGTAAGAATTTGCTCGCAACCACTCAATTATATGATTTTATATTGTGTCCGTATTGTGTTTTCAGTTTTTAACTGTAATATTAACGCGTGCGCGTGAGAGATCACTATAAGAAATCACTATAATCACTATAAAGGTATAATGGTTGTTACATAAGGTGAAACATAAGGAAATAGTAAAGAAGCATAGCTAAAATAGCGCTTAGTAAAACAGCTCTTGTATTCTTTGTCAGCTTGATGTCTTGTATAACCCATTTGTTTAGGGTATACGGCATTTTTAGCATGCGGAATTTATTCTGCATACAGACGTTCTGCGAATAGAAGATATAATAAAAAATGAATTTATGTTTAAAATCTTATTCCGCGTTGAATGAATAATTATTGATGTGTTAATTAATTAAATATTAATTAAATAAATGCAAGATTATTATTACTTTGTAAATATATTTATCATTCTTATTCCCTAATAAAATTTTAAACACATAAGTTACTGTGTCATTTTATGTTTTATTTATAAACATTATTTGTATATTTTTTATGAGCATATTTCATTGAATGATCGTATATCCTACCTCTATAAGATACACAACAAAACTGCAAAGATTATTAGTCTTAGATCGGTTTCAAAAGTTTTTACCGATGCGGATAGATGTTGTACACATGCGTTAGTATGATTTTATAAGCAGAAACATCTATGGTTTTTGTTGACGTTTTAATATTTATGCATGACAAATCATAGATGTCAACATAATCATACGATTTAGTACGATTAAAAATAGAGACAGAAGGACATATTCGCCATTGCTTTTTGTTTTGTTTTCATAAAAAAAGTGCTGCTGATGCATACAGAATTATTGAGATATATAATGGAAATGTTATCGCTATTAAAACGTGTGTGAATTGAATTAAACGATTTAAAAATAATAATCATTTTTTATCAGTAACAAAAGCGCTCTGGAAGGGAACGAATTGTGCAAAGATGGGAAAAAGTCATGGAAAACGTTGGATTAATTTATATACTGTATCGATTTTTTTATTGTAATAAAAAAAATTGCAAAAAATCGGCAAGAACTTTCGCACCGCTCTAATATAAGCACCAAGATTTTTTATTTGCTTTAAATAAAGGTTTTTTTTCCTTATTTTATTTACTTGTTAGTTTCTTCATTTATTATATTGTATATACACATTGTCTTGAAAAATGGCTCCTTCATTTATTTGCTGATTATTTATTTATTGCGATAAATATCATCACATGCTTCAGTAGTGTCGAATTGGGAAGACACTCGCCCGGAATAGCCGCAGAGAGATTTCAGATTCAAACCCTAAGGTAATATTTTTTGCAATAAATTTTTACAGGTGTTCAATGCTTATTTTAGCAGCATTATTAAATTGACAATCAATTTAATTTGATATTATTATTCTAATTTCAGTTTAGGAATGCATTTCCAATCCGAAAACCATATCGGCGCGTAGTAGTTATTATATTATACTGTTATAAGATAATTATGAAAGATATATATGAAAATATTATTAAGGATCAAGATATGCTTCGAATAAAGACACTTTTTTTCTTATTTGAGTTTTTAAAAGTTTTTTTAATATGAAAAATAAATGTTTTATTCTAAATTTTTTTTACAGTAGTAGACAGTATAAAGTTTTTATTTATATAGTTTTTGTACCTTAAACATAGTAAATAATATTTGATAAATTAAGTTTTCAATAGGTGCAGCATATCAGGTTCTCAAAAAAGTTTTTCTTTTTCCGTGAGTTGTTAGTTTCAACGAGCTTTATATAAGAATACTGTAGATACTAGTATCATTATACATTATTGAAAAGATATGACAAAGTCTTAATATAATATATATATAGTGAAGGGATTAATCAGCGTATCTAGAGATCTGATATCAGCGTGACAATGCTACTTCGAAGGTTATTTGCGCATATCTATTATACGAGTTCAAACTAAAGCGACATGGACTACTCGAAACGTTTGCAAAGCATTTGGAGAGAACAGTTAATAATCGTACAAAACCGTTCAAAAAGTTTTCTTCTAGTGATGAAACACTCGACGGATCTGAAAGAACGTTTGTCATTAATAAAGAATTGGAGACACTAATTAACTCTGATCCACGTCAACAACGTGAAGGCTTAAGCCGAAAGAAGGCTTAATGTTAATGTTAATGAAGAAAATGTTAGATTACACCTACATGCCATCTAAAAAGTTCGGAAACTCAGCAAGTGAATCCCACATAATCTCACTGCGGACAACAAACTACAATGACTTACAATCTGCTTGTGACTTTTTTCACGTTAAACTTTTTTTGGATCGGCTTTTAACTTCTGAAAATGGAATATATACAGCAATATTAAGCGTTTATACCAGTGGATGTCAATCTGTGTGAGCCTGTATTACAGGCTCATTACTACTACCCCAAAACCTAATCTCTATCAGCAGAAGATTTTATTTTTTCTGGTGGACAACAGCTGGTATTATGTATTATGAGCTTCTCAATTATGGCCAAATAATCATCGTCAACATCTATACGAAGCAACTTCAACGAGTTCAAGACGAACTCCTCAGAAAACAACTCTTTCTTCGTCATAGGAACATTGTATTCCTTCAAGACAACGTGCGTTCATGTACAGCGAAAGTGATTTAAATTGATCTTGGAAGATTCTGCTACATCCTTATTTTCTGATATTTCGCCATCCGATTATCATCTTTTTCTGTCGCTGGACAATCATATACGAGAACGAAAATTTAGAAGTTGAGAGGAACTAGAAAAGATTGAACAATTTTTTTGCCTCTAAAAATTGAGATTTCTTTTGCAGTGGTATTTATAAACTTGTTTCTCGCTGGAAGAAGATTATACAATGGATGGAAATTATTTCGACAAATAAATTCTTTTAACAACATTTATGTGTGTGTTTGAAGTTGACGCTTAAAAACAAAAAACTTTTTTGGGATGATATATAACGAATTACTTTAAATATACATACAAATGAGATAATTTCGGACATTCTAATACCAATTTCAAATTTGAATGCAAGTGTCAAAAAGATTAAATTGCTATTAATTAAATATTTGCGGAACAGCACAATTTAATTAAACACGTTGCAGTAATTATTACACGACAGAATCGTGCTGTCTAATTGATTCATTATATGCTCGAGTTGAAAATCCAGCGCTAATTTTATGTTGATATTGAAAAACAGTTTTAATTATGAAAGAGTACCAGAGATTGTAATAAATTTTACGCACAGAAGAATAAACCCAAACTAATAAATCTCTATTAACGTAGATGCCCTTTATGACAAATAGCTTCGTTGTCTTACCGCACGCGAAAAGATTTTCGATATTTCGTTCATGGCTTCGATAATAAATCAACGGGTTATCAATATTCTCGCGCCTCATCCTACGAAATGGCATTCAGATATAATGTCGTGGTTAGAATTTATTTCGCGCGATCAATCTTTGCCGGCAAACCCGCTATGATTTACAAGATTAACCTGTGGCGGTTAAAGGAAATCCGATGATTCAGTTCGCGACACATTCGCGATAAATTATATCGATTTCATGAACGTCGAATAAATAGAACCAACGCGCGCGGATAATAATTATTTAGTCAGATCAGATCGAACTTAAATCCAATCGAACTATTTTTCTTCCATCACTTCAACACATCCAATGTCGCGTACTTCTCACAAAGGAACGATGCGTGCCTGCAGCTGCCTGCTAGCAGGCGCAAGATTGATCAGGCGGCGGAAAAAGGTTTCGAAGCAACAAGTATCATTAATCTAGTACCTTTCAAAATTAACTAACAGTGTTGCTGATACATAATTTTATTTTTGAGTGATAATAGCTCACCGGATGTAAAGGAAAATTGAAATTAATTATTCAATGAATCTTAACAAGAACGGATATAAATCGACGATAGCTCTTACAGCTATAGCCCCGAAATCATCAATCATTTAATTCTTTGGGCGCATGAGAGCTCGACCCGTTGATAAAATTCGGTGTGTTCGAGTATCCTTGTGCGCGCGGCTAAATCCCCCATCTAAATCCGCTATGATTCACGAGATTGACCGGCGGTCGAGAGGATCCGACAGCAGTCTCGGGTCGCGACGTTTCAGGCCCATAAATTTCAATGTGCTATCGATCGGCTTCAAGCGCGTGTTGCAAACTAAAGAAAGTGTATGCTCGCTTGTATGGCGTTGATTTACGTTGGATAATATCGAATTACGATCGTGGGAGATTGTCGGTGTTCGGCATGGTTACCAATGAGGGAAGAGGGCGAGTTGATGAAAGGATAAAGTTATAATGTAAGAATAGTTCTCCCGATCGGAGAATCTCATTGAATTTGTACTGGTCAATACCGTCGACTGTCTGCTCTGTTTTTTGTAATATATATGAGTATATTTTTAAACTACCAGATTACTACCATTTATTAAAAGAGGAATGATATGCGCTTATCGCAAATATTCTCTTTAAGATATCCATTCAGCGATCGTAACATCGTATGATTGGAAAAAAGTTCTCCGGAGATAATCCAATTTAATCATGTCATCGGAATTCAATCTCGCGACGATTTTTCGCTAGAAAGCACAGACATGAAAATTTGTCTTTATTCTAGATAGCCAATAAAGATTATCAATTATAATCATAGAGATACGATACGAAGACAAGACTTTGATAAGAAGTTTCTCATAATATTTCTGAGCAGATACAATTCTATCGTTAAAAGCAAGTCTCAATACTGAGGACAGAAATGTGTCACGAAGATACTTTTGATCAGGAATGTTATAACGCGATCCATTGTAGGTATGAATACTGTGAAACGGGGATGGAGGAGGAGATTGTTAAGAATGCATTGACCAGTTACAGTACCTGACCATATTATTAGACGTATTGTGTTTTTTCACAATTTATCGACTTTCAAATTGAAAGAATGATTTTAAACTAAAAATTTAGCTAGATACAGATCTAAAAATAATTTTGTTGGACTATCAAAATAATTATGCAGGACATTCAAACTGCTTGCAAATATCAAAATTTTTTGCAGCATTGCTCATTATTCCTTGAGTTTCCTACATAATTATTTTAATAATCCAATAAAATTATTTTCAAATCTAGCTAAATTTTTAAATATTTCAACAAAATTGTTCTTTTTGTGCAAGGATCAGATTTATTTTATGATCTATTTATCACTGTTGTAATCCATTGAAATGTATAAAGAAATGACAAAGAAGATGATTACCGCAAAAAATTGAATCTGAAATCTTTCATAAAATAAGTCATGTTTGGAATCATTACTTACAAATACAGCTAATAGTACATGCATGCATGCATCAATAGTAAGCCGAAAAAATCAAAACTTTAAATTGTTAAATGGCAAAAATGGTTTAACAAAATAAAAAAATATGTATCTTTTTCTTTTACAAAAATAAATAAATATTTAATGAATACTACCAAACTGTACGTCTATTAAATAAGAATGTTCAAATAAAAGAGAAAATCTTATTTTAAATATGTAAAAATAAAAATAGTTATTTTCGGTCTCTCAAGATGAATATATAAAAAAAATCTAAGATGCATCTAATATGACCACAAAAACAATAGATTGAAGAGAATAGGGATTGTGCCATGAAGCGCGAGATCGTCCCAATGGTGATTGCGTGTTGCGTCGATCGTGCCAAATCTGTCATTCACATATTGATTTTTTCAACCTTCTCGTACAGATAACTTTTATTCTGTGATTACCTATCTTTGATTGAATCCGCGTCGGATTCCAGACGCTCGGTTTGCCCGTTTTCGATTCAAATCTTCCTTCGCATCTTTTCCTTTGATTTCAGAGACTTGGCTCGATAATAGAAATTGAGGGTTGAAAATGATTTTAATCTGATAGTAATTGTATGAAACTATATGAAGTAATGTGAGTAGTGATTCGAAAAAAATATTCATAAGTATAAGAGAGTAGTGATTTTTTATCGTCAAATTTCAAAGGTTTCTTTATCTTGTTTTTTATCTGTTTTTAGCGAAAGTAATATATTTATATAATGGCTGCGCGATTAGTCAAAAGAATAAATTTTATATAATATTATTCCGCTTTATATATATTGTAATATTAGAAAATATGTTGCAGCTTTTATCGAAAAATTTTCAAAATTTCATAGAAAGATTTCCTGATTTTTTTCATTTTTGAAGTTCATTGAATGAACATGAGAAAGAACGCGATGCGCGTCTATATGTGCAACGTTGCATAAAATAATTGATGAATCTATCTTCATAGATGTATAGTTATCGATAACCCATCAAACATAAAACTGGACCAGCAATGGCCTAGGGCAGCATACCTTGAGAAAAGCTATGCTACCATCGTATTTTATAGAAAAATATTTTATCCTTCCCAAATATACTATTATTTCCTGAAATAAAAGTTCTGTTCGTTATTTCAGTCGAATAACGGTCTGCAGAGCGTAATTCAATACAATCAGATATAGCGTTTCGTGTCATCGCAATATTTTTTGTTACATTAATTCTTGTGTAATGATACTTCGAAATTATAATTGATGGAAAGCGGATTTGTGCCTCTACCATCTTCACGACGATTTAATGTCGTATATCCATTCAATTTCCTCGACTAGATACTCTTTTATATATCGTGGTTACAGACCCTTCATTAAATCCTCGCTTTCCAAACCCTTGTTATTTTAGATAATAAACTATTTAGAATCTCTTCATTCATTTTTGCGTCCTTTCTAGCATTTTGTCCGTGGACATTTTCTTTCGCCTATCAGCCTATAAGCTTGAAACTGGCTTCAAAATAAGCTTATTCTTATTACATGATACTCGAGTGTCCATGAGTGTCCAGTATTTGCAGTTATCTATATAAAATTATCTAAATAAAAAAATAGCTCATTTTATTTTATCTAGATTATTAAAATATATTATCTCCATCTTTATCTTAAATTAAAAAAAAAAGTTATTTTTTTCAAATTACCTATATTAATTTGTAACAAATTTAATAGGATTTTAAAACATCTCCTTTTTTTATAAACCATGTTTGCAATAATAAGTTTATTCATTTTTTTCTATATTCAGGTTTTTATTTTTTCTTTCTGCAAATATAAATATATTGGTTCTATGTTTTAAATTGTTTTGCTTAAAAAAGTAATATCTTAAAATTATCTAGATTAAAAAAACTTAAAATTTCATCTTTTATCTAGATAAATTTAAAAATCAATCATCTTTATCTTATCTAATATACATATATAATATATATAATTTATATCTAATTTATCTTATCTTTATCTATATAATTTTGATTTATCTAAGCAAACACTGCAAATATGGATATATATAATTTGATGAACTTTTTTAATGAACTTTTGCTCTGATTGTTTTATGATTAATCATATTTCAAATACTATGTCGTATTGCATATCAACGCAGACATCGTCCGAGTAATCAAATCATTCACGGTTCGTTTATTTAGTCTTCCTAGTTTAGTATCTTGCGGCAATGTAATTCGTGCATTCGTTCAAGCATAAAATTAAATCAACATCTTATATAAATAACACGTTATCGCGCGCATAATACGAATGTCGATTAAAATATCTTAGACAATGTGAACGTACCAATTATCGTAAAAATAGATATCGACAGATGTTACTATTCGTGTGAAAGTATATATGCCAAGAGAATATAACGTTCGATTGCAATCGCATTTATGTCACTCATCAAATATCGCTAAGAATAATATTTCATGTTCACATGACGCTTTTGCGTCACGAGAAATGCGTTTCAGTCAAGATCCGATTGCGTTGTGGAATATCGAGCCAAACTGGAAGGTATACGATTCGCTGACACTATTTCTTCTCGAGGGTCCCATGATCCTTTAACGGTCAACCGGTTCCTTCTATAGAACCGCTTTTACGTGTGGAAAAAGAACGTATCGTGTGAACCCCATCAAACTTTTGCCACCTAAACTCGTTAACTAGAAAAACCTCGAGTTTATTTAACAGCAAGTTTCCTGTTATTTTCTATAAAAGAAAACTCGTTTGATAACTGGCTATTAATAATAACATATTTCGTAATAAGAGTGACATAATTTACGAAAGCAGTAGCTCAAGCTTTGAAAGCACATAGTGAAGTTGTGACAGCTTTTAAAACCTTCAGAGGAAAAAAGAATATAATAAAACCAACATTTGCAAAGATATGAAATGAAGCTGCATTAATTAATATAATTTTTAAAAAATGTTGAAACTGCCTGGTCTAATTTAGAATAACCACATCGCGTGCAACATCATTATTGCAAACTAGAAGTTTCTACGCGAGATGCGAAAACCTGTAACAATTGCAGAAATATTTCCACGAAGAAAATGTTTGCTTGTTTCGCAAAGAGGTCAAAGTTACGATAGCAAACGCCGCAATCTCGCGACGTATTGTAACTACGCATCTATGCATATACGCGGCAGCAACCCGACTGCACCGTCGTAAATCAATCTTGCGGCAATAGACGTTTCTCCTCGCGGTTACCGTCAGCGTATGAAAATTAAAACGGTATATCATGCGGAATCTGGTTAGAAGGGACCGCGATTTAAAAGAGCATTACAGCCGCACCATACGTTTGCTGTTCTTGCGCGCGCTCGTGTTAGAAACCAAAATTCATGTCGGCGAATAGCGGTCGTGGCGTTTGCAAATATAGCGGCTTAGAACATTACGCGCAGGTCGCGGTTGACGGTAGTACATATTATCAAGATTCTCTCTTTGAATTTTGTGGAAATAAGTTTGAGTTTTTTGAATGAGCTTCAAAACGAAATATCGTCGAGGGATCGTTAATTCAATAATTCTCTTTAGTCGTAGTGATCATTAATATTGAAAAACAAATTTAAACAAAATCAATTTGAAATAATGTCGATATTTCTCATGAAGTTGGAGAAATATAAATACCGCGAGAGTTTCTCGAATATAATAAATTTCGAATAATTATTGCAGTGCGCTATTATCAGGTTCGCGCGCTTGAAATTAATGTTTACAGAGAAGTTTTCATGGCGGATGATTGGGAACGCGGCATATTTCATTATTATGTCGGCGATGTATGCTCGGAAATCTTTCCGTAAGATATTGCGGCTTTTTGAACCAATTGATATTTTTGATATTATTATCGAATTTGTCCTCGTCGACACGCTTGCTCCGAGCGGTATCGAATCGAACAATCGTGGTTGCCATCGGAAAATCTGTTGTAAAAAATTACACGAATACGTTCTTTACATTCATAAATTTCGATTAACGTATATGTTACGTTAGCAAGATCATTTTCCAAACTTAATTAAATCTCTGTTAGATGTGAAGTCGGGCGTTAGAAGCATATTGAGAGTGCCTCGATAGTGGTAAACTTGCGTAACTTTTAGCGCCGGGAATTTCGTTTACATAATATACGAAGAAAATATATAAGAGGTAATCACTGCAGCTGGTAGAACATGTTAAATTCAGACGGAAAATGCTAGAGAAGTAGTTGAACACGAAACTGAAGCGTTTCACGCTTTGTATTTCAACGACCAGAATATAATCGTTGAAATGTCAAATAAATCTACGCGAAGCGCTCAACGCGCTTCGCAGAATAATAAGGCCACAGCTTGGAATTTGCTAAATTTAAGTTGATTCCGCTACAAAACTACTATGTTAGGATTGTACCGCGTAACTTCCATGATTCTATTACAATTTCACAGTAATCTATATTACAACCCTAAGTAAAGTCCGATCCCATCTCTGCCGAACTTGATGGCGGTCCCTCTACAAACAATTTAAACATACGGCAAGGGTTCCCCTCGCCATTCGAGAGTAAATAACCTCGCTAGTCGAGAGGGAGACAAGGATACATCAAACGATGTTAATTTCGGGATCTTCTGACCGGTGCAGATTCCGCGCATAAATCACAATTAACCATAACGTTGAAAAGACCTCGTGAAAGTCTTCCGCCAGCTGCACTCCGGACGATTGTAGCACGTGGCTAAAAACGCTTTGTTGATAATTAAAGCTCCGCAGGGACAGAAACAAAATAAGAGACGTCGCGTAGACAAGGGTGGAACGTAAAACGTAGGGGAAGTGCGCGGAGCATTGGCGAAACCCAAAGGGGTTGAGGGATCTCCCCAATCTAAGGGGTAGCACTGCGACGTCACCAAGTGCCACGGACGGCGCCACGGATACACGGGAGTCGCATAATGGGCAGGCACTTACCGATACAATTTATCCTGCACGAAATACCCAACAGGGAAATATAATTATGCCGGCGATGCAACACTGCTCGTCATTAGTGTGTCTCGCATATTCCGGTGCGACTGCTACTCGCGCATAACATGTGTGAAAAAGCGAACGCTGAATGCTGTTAAACGCGCGCACGTGCGTGTGTATGTGTGTGTGTGTGTGCATTTAGCTGTACGTCATTTCCTTCGGCGTATCGCGGGGAAAAAAATATCGTCAATTCGATTTTCCTTTGACATGTGCTAAAACATACAAAGAAGAAGATTTATAGAGAAAAGATTCGAGAGATTTAAAATATTCTCTCTTAAATTATATTGAGATTAAAAATGAATCAAAATTAAGGAGAAGTACTTAATATGGAGAGAAACTCGCTATTCAATCTATTACTGAAAGAAATCCATTTTGATTAATTTTGATCGATCTGACATTAATTGGGATCACTTGCTTAAAAATATGACGAACATTTATTCGAGAGAATTGCACAGTTCAAAGTTTTATTGCCGTGAAAAGTTTAACATTCACTTTGTAGCACAAACTGTTCTTAGGCTTATAGAATTATTTCATGATGCGGCGAGTGTCATTCATTTTGCTATAGTTTTTCCGCGGATAGCCGTGAAGTACTGCGCCGGCCCGCATTTCCCAAGGCAAACGCGGAGAACTTTTCCGCCCAATTATAGGGTTATTTGCTACCCACGATGTTTCTTAATTTAACAGCTGTCTTCATCCACTAATGAATTTTAACGTCGTATGCGCATATAATGAATACTTCTTTCTTCTCGCATCGCCTGCGGAAGTTATTTCTAATGGACTATCCTGCGTGCAGCTTTGAAACAATTTGCATTATCGTGCGTAATAACAAAAGTTGAGTAAATGGAGCCTGATTAAGCGCGTTGTACGTATTTAATAGTATCCGGCCACATTACTGAATAATTATTCATTGTAATCATTAAATTAAATTGTATAATATTAATAAATATAACGATAGCAGAGTTCACAGTTATATATGCGACTCGGCTGCGCGAATATCGTTCATTCACTGCGGAGGTAACGCTCTCCGAACGGCGCGCCGCAGCGCAATGGACGTGTTCGATCCGCGTATTGCTGCAACGCGGTATAAGCAAATCGATGTACATAAAGTTATCGCTACATGTGCGGCTTAAGGATTCATTTGCCGGAACAATATTTTACGGAGAGGCGCACGTCGCGTTGCGGCGGCGCATTTCGCTATTTCCGCGGTGAACGGTGCCCCCAGGCTGCAATTACGCGCGCCTTTGTAATTACGCCTCGCCGTAATTGAAAATGATCGTCTACGACTAAGAGATCGCGAACAAGGGCGAGCTGCATATCCCGATATACCTGTAATCAATTTTTGTTCGATATTGAAAATTGCGTCTCTCAAGAATATTCTTCTTTGGGAAGAGGTTTCGCGGGACGACGTTGTTTCGGCGCTACGAGTGCGAAAATATAGCGGAGGGATCGACAAGAGGGACACACCGGTGAACCTCCAAAAACAACGGATGCATTATTATACCGAGGAGCTGATGCAGGATTGATACATGTCACGCGGGATACTATAATTAAAGGGAACTCTTCCACGAGCCTGTTAGTCGCTTGTTCGCCTCCCCGCACGATCACACCATTCGTGATTGTTATTCCCTCATTTACAAGGCATCCGACGATACACGGTCACTGCTAGCCGTTACACGTTATACGGTGCACGTCCAGTATCTGGTAAGCACCGGTCAGCGCGAACGTTGTCCAGTGATTTAGCCGGCTGTTTATATCGTGTGACAACACGATATTATCTGTATAACCGCTGGCTTCTTTGCAACGGCTTCTTGCGACTTTCTTCGTTGGAAAATTGCAGCTTGAATAACACCTATCCTTCCGACATCGTCGACAATGCGAGGAGAGAGACCTGGAATTTGGTATTGCACGCGGTTGTGCGACACGTATATACCTACAGCGTTACGTGAGTCGTCGGCCGCAGTGATTTTAATTTAGGTACTCTCTGACGAGTGCGGATTGTCGAGATAACGTTGCGCCAGAATTTCACGATCTAGTCTTTACATGCGGGTCATGGGTTTTGTTAACTTTGCTATTTGTTCGATAGGTTGAAGTCGCGAGATCATGTTCAGACGCTCGTTGATTTGATGCACACGAATTGATAATACAAATAAAAGGGAATTAAATGCTGCTAAATTCATTTATTCCAATATTATGACGATTTATTTAAAAAGAACTTGTAATGACAGAAAAAAAAATGAAAAGAAAACATAATATAGTCGATTTGATTGCGCGTAAGAGAACACTTCTCCTTTGCGTTATTATATAACAATGAATTTCTCCTATCTCTATTTCTGCAATCTTGAAACAATCCTATTATGCTGAGACGATTATGTCAATTATTTATTCAGTCATTTAAATCATTTAAATTATTTAAATCATTTCACAACTTTATATGTTAAATGTTTGCAAATCGTCATTTTCGAGCTACCGCGCTATAGTTAAACTTATAACAAATAATTTTTACAAATAAAATAAATTAAATCATAAAGTATGAGAATATATGAAAATTGTCATAATTAAATTGAATTAGATAAAACTGACATAATGATTCATAATCAATTCTCCAAATTTAGTTGTAATTATAAGATTGATAGAATTTCATTGTCTCAATATAAGATATTTAAGACATTAATTTATAATATAATGACTATATATTCACGATACATATAAACACATTCATATATGCATTATTAACTTGCTTCGAAGTACTTATATCTTTTGCAGACTCGCGATCTCTCATGATTTAAACAGAATAATCGTTATTCAACGTTCGATTTTCTTCCCCTCCATATCCCTTTTCACTGTATGCTTTGCGATATCTCTTATGTCATCCCTAGACCATACCGATGATTGTTACTCTCGTTTACTCTATCCTCGTCATGGTCGACAGTGCATTCGCTGCAGTCCTGCGAGGACATACTGCGGGTCTTTGCGGCCCCTCCTTTGATTTATTCGCGCGTTGTACAGTGACAATGAGATGTTATCTCTAACGGCGTGTGGCACAAGCTGCCAACCCCTTTTGGGCGACGAAGTTGCCTCTCGGTGTCGCCTAACCCTTCCTTATGCGGCGTCGGTGACTTGTAATACATTATTATACACAACGCAAACGCCTCGGTGCTACCAGAGGCCTGCTAGGGCGCTTGTTTATAGACACTACCTCAGACCGCACGCTATTTCGCTCGATTGCGGAAGCGGAATGCATTACTGGCTGAATACCATCGTCGAGCTCGTTCGCGTAAGGCTCGCGAATTATTCTCGAATCGGACGAACAGCACGCTCGGGCTCATCGTAACGTTGTGATAATAACTCCCGTTATATTATCGTTGCGCGCGTTAAGTCATCCTCAAAGATGGTTAACCACGAACTGACTGTTGCTCTAAGTTGTTGGCTCTTATCGCGCAATTAGTGCCGAATTATCGCTTTCTTCATGGGGATTTGCGTTACACGATCCGATTCAGACTGGGAATGCTCTAAATGGAAAATTAATTCACGGAGGAACAACACTGGTTTAGCCGGTGCTTAAAAGGGTCATTTATTACTATTCGTGTCATACTATATTTTGGAAGTATTTATCTCATGAGCGTTATAAAGAGACGTTATCGATAAATGACAATGTTGCTCCATCGTGTACTGCACGAAAGTGCTGTGTATATCGTGGGATACGTTCTCGTCGTAATATATTACGGCACAATCCCAACGATGAAGGTAGGGAAATATATGTACATGCCCAACCCGTATTTGTTCGCTGATACCAATTCTCTTCATCTCTTGATTATTATTTGATAATATGTGACAAAAAGAAGAATGTAAAATAACTTTGTATATTTGATCACGATAACATTGATAAATATTTTCCAAATCTCGTGGATAAAAGATTTCATTAGCTGCAACAACTTTTTATCGTTGCATCCATACGTGGTACTTGTTAAAAAAAAAAATACAAATAATACTACCATCGCTGATGCCGAATATATATCTGTGAATAAAGAATAAAGCGATTTTAATACTCTTGTATATAATACTTTCCATGAATTCGTAAATTTCAAATATTTCTGAAAGAGAACAGACAATCTGCGTTAAACTGAATGAAATATAAAAACAGATCTGTTATCAAATAGAGGACAAGCTCAGATTAAAAATAAGTCGCTTATGAAATTGCATGTCGCGTGTCAAAAATAAAAATAAAAAGATAAAAAGCGAAGGAAAATCTTGTTATTTCCAAAAGTAGATGTGGAACAGAACGATTGAATGATTTAAGCATTTCATAGATCAATATATTTGATGACTAAAATATTTGTTTGAAAAAAAAATATTTGTTTAATACCGATCAATCGATGTAATATTGATAATTATAAATGATTCAAATTTAGCTATTTCTCTGTTAATTTGACTTGTCAATTCATCGCATTGCGCATAATTAAATTTCATTGATGTGCTTTTTTGAGAACTCGAGAATACATGACCAAATGCAATGTTCATGTAAAACAACTTTAGTAATTATCTGAAAATCGAAGGGATTCACATATGATTCGTTTTCATCGACTGATAAAACATCAACCTATCGCTATTGGAAAATTTCTATCAAATGGAGTGTTCTCGATTGACTCGCCGTCAGTCGAGCATGCCATATGTCGATACGCGATAAGAATGTAAAGCAATCAATCAAATCTCAACACGTGTATACGTAAGCGAAATAATGGTCAAATGGAGCTCGATTGACCAATAGTTGTCCACTTTTTCACACGTTTCTCGCGACGCGTGCAACATTTCACTATTTGCGAATGTTAATTAATAGTAAGAAATGTATTTAATTATATGACGAGATGCCATTACAAAGGACGTGTGTGTGTGTGTGTGTGTGTTTTGTAGCTGGTATTGATTTACATCATTTTAATGATGATGTCAAGGTACATAATGTCTTTATTATACGCATTCAAATTCCTAGAAGTTAATCCAGAACGTTCCCGATTTAGCTAATAGCTCTGTTACAGCTTACCAAGAAATCACGCGTTACAATATTAACATGAGATCGGAACGATGTGGACTGACGCAGAGTGTAGAGACAAAGTAGCTGCAGACAAAATTGAGTTATAGAGATGCTAATAAATTGATTGACTGCTAACGGAATTCCCGGCTTATATTGCGCGGTAGCAACAATTAGTGATATAAATCGTTATTATTGAATATTGAACGTATACATGCAAATGCAGACTGAGTGACACGAAATCTGCAGTTTAAAATTGTTAATCACTCTTCAATTACATGCGCATATCGTATCAATTTCAGTCGGAGTACATAATTAACAAAAATTTCGCGATTAATATGTTGGATAAATTATTAAATAATATTAAATAATATTCGTGATATAATCGTAAAGCTCCAATTCAAAATGAGCAGTGATTTTATCGTACAACGAATCGCAACGAATTACAACGTCGAACTATCATAAACTGGAAACCGTTCTCGCGCAACGCGCCCGCGGCTCAGAATTACGTCATTCGCCGAATCTTTGGTCTCGGTCCATCTGCCTACCGGCTAAAGGCCATTACAATAAAGTAACGTTATCTAACCCGAACTGCAACCGCTACGGCGGTGGAAATTTTGAATTTCGTCGGATGGCATGGCAGGAAGGGGGTGGTCGGCACGGCGGAAAGCATTTACCTCGGCAATAGTCTAGCGCGCCATTGGACACTTCTCCAGTGGTCACGTTGAATTGAAACCGCCTTTGGAATTAAAACGGTAAAATAAAAACGCGGGGAATGAGTCGGGTTCTCTCACGCGTGAGTTGAAGAGAGGGAATAAGAGGGGAGAGAACTGATACGGGAATACTCAATTAACCATACCACATAGACCTGATTGCGCCGCTAATTACGATAGTGCTTCCGTAACCCGCGCGGTAAAGGGACGCTAAGGATGCTACGATCTCCAATCCACACGGACGCTACTTTGGTATTCTACTCTCGCGCGACGCGCCTTTGACCGGCCGATTGGCCGAAGAATAGTGAGAGAACGAGCCGAAGGAGCGGAATTGGAAGAGCCGTTTAACTTGTGGTCGTCTTTGCGGAACTACCTTCGGAGACGCCTCCAGCAGTCACGTTACAACGAAACGCGACGTTCCCGTACAGCACCCACGAGTTCTTTAATGATCTCAGGGATACGTGCGAGATCGTTATTCGCACGCGAGTGTAAAAGAACGCGTCGTACGACCAATTCGGATGCCGTTGTACCTGACTCTTTCGATCGGAATGCAATCTCTTTCACTACCGAAACTTTTACCACGCCGTCGCCACGTGCCGCAGCATGTAACGAACAAAATGTAATTTTACGGAAATAAATATTTATAAAATATCGAAAAAGTCGCGTCGCACGATAATGTTTACATCTACGCAGGAATAATTTCTATCTAATTTGAATGAATATTTGTAATAATGTTTTTATATTGAATAATGTTTTAATCAGGGTTATTGAGAAACGGATTAACGGCGGTAAGCCGATGCGATATTTTCTTTTAAATTCTTCGTGAAGAAGAACTGTTTACATTTGTTCCATTTTAATTAGTGCCAAATCTGCCAGGAGTAATTTACCTGGCAAATTGTGCAACTATCTTGTACTTACGCGTGGCAACCTATATTAATGATTACATCACAAAAGCTATTGGAAACCGTCTCCGATATTACGCTGACCAATATTTACATCGTAAATCAACGAGCAAACTGGAACGTTCTAGGTAGCACATCCAATTCACCCGCTCTTCGTGTAAATAGAGATGCCGATGGAACTATGCGTTTCAACTAACGACTAATTAAGCGACAGCTATCAAGGAGTCATTCCTTTGACAACAGAGGCGATTTCCTAATCTCTAATTATACTGTTCAGCAACCAACAGTAACCGTTAATCCGACATTATGAGATAATTGTTTGTGCGATTTACGCACGTCTTTCGAGCACGTCATAACGGTGCCGGCTGCGCAATGTGCAGTATGCTAAAGCGATTTCAGTGAAAACTACATCCGACGAATAAAGCCTGCCGTTGCGGCAGGTGTATCGAAGTGCGTTCGTCTATGCGGGGCTTCCAAACCAACCGGGCCGCAAGACGGTACACAATATGTCGACGCGACGTAATATTCCACGTTCTTGCGCTTCCGTGTTCCGCGTTACATCTGGCGATTTTACATTTCAGAGCGATCATGATTGCGAATTTAAGCTCTTGAGAATAACATTGTACGTTCTAGTCTAGTGCTAGATTGTCCGATTCCCAGATCTCGCATTTTTTCTATATACGATTTTTGTAATAAATACAGTCGGCAAAATGTATGTGTATAATGAGAATATTATTTAACTATTAATTAACTATTAATTAATCTATAGATATTTTTATATTGCTTTACATTGTTTTATTTACGAAAAAAATGCTTGAACGTGAATATCGTATAAATATCTGAATTGTATCTGTTTTTAAAATTTATATTTGTCAAAATAATATTATGCGCAATTTCAGTAAGCATAATAAGTAAGCATAATAAGCAGCTCAGAATCGCGCCGTGATGCAGGCGTGTGGTAATTCAAGAGTCTCCGGAGACTCTCCATGTTCGGCAAACTACCGTGACAGTCAAGTAACTGGAACGGCCAACGTTTACAAACGTAACTCATCGGCAGATTAATCTCGCGGGTCTTCGGAATGGATCTCTCGACGATCGTGTCTCCGGCGGTCGGGATATTCTTCCCATTCCGGGCACCACGCGGCACGCTTTTTAACTTTCCGTTCACAATTTTCGTTTTATCGCGAAGGTAGATCTTAAAGCGCGGTACTCACCTTTTGCGGTCGAATAAATTTATTTTAATGAAAGTCAACGATTTACAAGCCTCTGGGATTCGATGAATTGCCACCGAAGAGAGATATTTTTACAATTGCTTCCCTCAACAAATTGGTACGTTCGTAAATTATAATGATAATTACGATTTTGTGATCAAATAAAGTACAGGCCACTTATTGTTAAATTGCATTTCGAATTATGCCACCAAAACTATTAACTGTGTATTATTTACGTAAATTAATTAACCGTTATTATTATTATTATTATTCAACATTAAATTATTTTCTCACGCAAAATTTTCGTACAATGCGAAAAGGCGAATAAGCTTCGAAGGCTGGCAAACGGAAGTGCTCGTCTAGAAAGAGAAAACGCGTGTAACATGCATAATTAACTCAGGGAAAAAATTCTTTATCTCATCTACATGTCGAGTCATTCCATTCAACTGTCCACCCTCTTCTGCCAACCTGGCTCGACAAAGAAACGACCAGCCGGAGTTTCCGCATTTAATTAACTTCGAGCAACATCTTTTAATTATAAGACAATTCCGTGCACGCGAGACATGAGGGTCGCATACCCGGCATTATAATCATCAGCGAATATTTACGTCACACCTTTCTTTCTTTATTTGCGCGGTCGTTCTTGTGCAACGTCGGCGCGAAAGGCGTCGTACTTTCCGCACTACCTGTAACAAGAACTCGCAACAATTACATAGCGAGCCCGCACGTAGAGCTACTTAAAAGAAAATTTAGGAAAAAGCTCGTGAAGATTCCAGTGTCGTTTTTCACTGAGAAACATTGGAACTTTCATTTTGCAAATAGAACGACTCCACGTTGAAATGAATAGCATGAATTTTAGCAAAATTTTATGCCACTCGTCGCAATATATTGCTCGACCAAATTTTAATATTCTATATAAAAAATTTTTATATTATTGTGAAAAATTTAATTTCTTTTTGCTTATATCACGTATATAATATGTAACAACCAGAAATTTATTAAAATTTGTATTACAATTGCGGGTATTAAAATTTGTCCTTTCTCACAATTAACCTCAAGCTCCAGTAAAACTTTTCAACTGCGAAGAAGAGGGAAAGAATATGAAGAATTACTTGGAAATTTTAGGCGCAATTATTGTCGACTGCGCTTTGTTAAGTTCGCATAATGGCGTGACACAGCGAAGTATATAAGCGTTAACGTACGAAAGACTGGAGGACAAAATTTCATGCTTCGACGAGTGGCAGTTTCACGGACCGTCAGATCGCTACATCTCTCGATCGGGAAATAAGGGTGCGTGTCTAGTTAATAAAGAATTAAGTTTCACGTACATATGTGAGCTCCGAATATGGTCGCGTATCACGTGGCGAACGTGCATGCATCCCACGCTAATTGCAGCACGCACGTGTGCACGCAGTCTGAAGTCCCACAAAGGCGCCTGTTCACACTGAGCCGTAGGCTCGTCATAATCGACTGATATTTAAATAAAACTGAAAACCAAAGCGCGAATGTTCGTCTGTAGAACTAAACTGAACCAAATTTTCGCGAATAACGAGAATTTACACGGAAAGAATTTGCTGAAATATCTAAAAATTTAGCTAGATCCAAATATAATTTTGTTAAACTGTCAAAATAATTATATAGGACGTATAATGAGCAATGCTGTAAAAAATTTTAACATCTTAGAAAGCAGCTTAACCATCTTACATAATTTTGATCTAACAAAATTATTTTTAGTCTAGCTAAATTTTTGGATATTTTAATAAAAACGTTCTTTTTATTCTTTATAGGAATAATTTGATTAATATTACAAGCGGTGTTCGTCGATCATTCACAAACTATTCTTTCTACATTGCATTCGTTGTATAGGTAGAAGTTGCATTATAATGAAGATTATAATAGAAGTTGGCACGGAATACGGAATCGATAAGGATACTTAAACTTTTAAATTAAAATCCCTTTAATGTCTAGCGTTTCACCGTAAGGTATCTTAACGTTGCAGTTATGTTTCTTTGCCAATTATATTCTGTCTCATCGATCTTGTAATTATTTTATGTACACTTTTGGACGACTTTATGCGGCTCTTATCGAATGCCGATATTTGTGGCTTGCTCGCTTTCTCAGGGAGTCTCTTCGCCTAGCAAGCACAAGCGCAAAACTCTCGGTACGTCGAACGTTGAAAGGGATAAATCCATTAAGGTCTCGGAACGCACAATGCGCAAACGAGCAAATTAGTTAATTAATACTTCGCAAACGCATGGCAAAGATACCTGCTTGGTCTTAAAGCGTTTCCCGGCATGTGCGCGCGCGCACGTGAAACACGCGGAGGACAGTAAAGAGAGTGAGTGTACGTTTGCGAAGCTGCGAGTATGCATAGGATACTGATGTATACACGAGGGCGCACGTTACCTTTGCCGATGCCGACATTACGGCCTTCTACCACGCGAGAATTCGGGAATGTAGACACGGTACTCGTGGGTGTTGAATCGCCTGCTAAATCGAGCCGGGGCAATCTGCTGAAAATTAGTACCCGACGTTTCGGATATCGCGTTTTCTGCCAGAAGTAGGCGAATAGGATGAGAAACGGGGAGGAAGAGGGACAAGGAAATCGACCTGATTGTCTTTTGTGAACGACGCTCCGCGGAAGTTTTGTGTGCCCGATTCGTGCTCGTTGCATGATGAAGATGGATCTAGATCGAGATACTTCGAGGACAAACGATCACGAGCGAATTTGCAGATGAATACGAATACAGTGAACGCTTCTTTTTTTTTGTGTATACATACACGGACAAGAAATAAAATATACATGTCAAGGTAAATGTTTTAAGGGACGTAAATAAAAAATAAACTTTTGCTATTCTGCTCCATTCTGCCTCGCTTCTACACATTTCTTTAAATTCATAAAGCTATCAATCACAAGAGCGTGTGATATGTAAACATGTGTATACGTGAGAATTTGAATCTGTAGATTCGCTCAAACTCAAATGACTCGAAAAATTAGTCATTCCTGCGGGATGTAAATTTGAGCTTGATCGTAGCGCTATCCACGCTCATTGAAATAAATTCGTTTATTTGTGTTTGTTCGCGCTCTTTATTTAAATTTGACTTGGAAAAAAGGTTTGTAACCAGTGTTTTGGAAATGTCAGCTACAAGAATGTGAAATAAAAAATAGGGTGTTCCATTTGAAAAATTCAAAGTAATCTTTATCTGACGAGATGATGCTATCTAGGATCATACTACTATTTAATGCATTAATTAAAACCCTACAGCTTTTGTATAAAATATTTTTCAAGAAAATTTTACGAGATATTTAACCGAATTTTTGGGATACGGTATGGTATAGGTATAGGTATGTATATGAGTTATATTTAAACGAAACCAAGATTCAACGGAATCCGGAATTATTTAGCAATCAGCAAAGTAATTATCTGTTTTAGAGAAATTAAGTCATTTTGGAATACGAAAAAATCAGAATAGAATTCTTAGCTAACTATATCGTAAGATGCTGTGATGATAAAATGAAACGATATAAATTGTGCAAAACTAGTCCATTAGCTGCAAACTAGTGAAATGGCGAGAAGCCCATCTACAAATTGCGTGGACGAGGATTACAAGAAAGAGCAATTACGAGTATTGAACTTTCCTTTAAAGAAAGGAAGCTTCCCAACGCCATTCACATTTGGAGAAACAGCAGCTACGCATTCGTAAACGTCGAAAACAATTTTATTCTATTGTCAAACAAACTCAACGACTGAATTCACACTTGTCTGTATCGCGTTGTAAAATCTTTCAGTATTTCTACAAAGAACTAATGAACTGAACACGCGTTGCATTTTATACATCGAATGGAAATAATTCAACAATTGACAGCCCGACCATCAGTTGCGAGGTGCGATTAAATTATTATACGATAAAAATAGTCTGGCATTTTCACATTTCCGTTTGTTCGATATTTTAATATTACGCGTGCATGATATAAAATTAAATTTAATCCGTGCAAACACTGTATTGATATTAATACACACGGATTTATCTTGTTAGATAAAAACGATGTAACACAGATTTAATTTAAATCACGTCGGCAATCTACGTTTGACATTGTTAGCTTATTTTTCTTGCGACATCAAACTTTCGTTAATTACGCTGATGATTTGTGACTTGTATTAAATTTCGATTGTAATAAATTAAGTCTGTTATGAGAGACAAGAATATAACGTAAATTGATAATATCGTCGATAAGCAATATCACGTAGCAGATCGCGTTGCTTTGATCCGATATTATAATTTATGCAAATATCGACAAAGATGCACAGTGCACTGGTTAAGCTTCGTTAAACTTCATTGTGTCTTCCAACTTTCGTATCTCGTCGGTGGCAAGCTATGCACAAGTACATGAGTTTTCGATGCAGTTTCATCTACGTAAACATTACTTTCATTATTCATAGCAATTGCAACACAATTTCCTCACACACAAATACATTCTCTTCTACAGCAATGTATAAATTATAGAATAAAAAAAAGACATATTGCAGAACTATTACATATAAAAATATTACATATATTAAACATGGAAAATAGCAAACAGATTAAAAATACTGTAGTTTCCAAATCAATTTTGTATTATCAATTTATGTACAAGCGTGAAATTTTTAACATTTAAATGATAATCATAAAAAAGTTATTATTTAAGTAACCCTACTACCTTCAAGGGATACTAAGTTAATTCATTAATTAGTTCAATAAATGCTTTCCATCATCATAATGTTAATAGCGCTAATTAATTAAAGTTTATTAATGCATTATCATATGACGATACTTTAACGCACAAAGTATCCGTGACATTTTAATTGCATGCAATATAACGGCGCTCAGTGTTACTCTCCATTAATATTCGCAGAGGTAATTAAAAGCGAATTTGCTGTTTAACGAGTTCTCCAATTTTACGCATTAATTTGCTAATTGAATCCTCTAAGAGAGGAGGATTGATAAAGTTTTCGTAGAAATTTTTGCTGTACTTGAATTTCGTTAACCAGCAATAATTCACAAACATCAAATCTTTCTTCGAATTGTAAATAAATGATGTTTTAATTAAACATTATTGAAAGTCCTTGTTTTTTTTAATAATATCGCATTTTTCTTGTGAGAGTTTTGAACTTATGACAGGTGCGACCTGTACAAAACTCAAGTTACTTCGAGCTGAGGAAAAGTTAAGATATTAATAATTTGGTTGAATAACTTTTGCAAACACTATGATAATTTACATACATATTAATACCTAACGGAGTGTGAGACTAAATTATGACATCGAGATGCAAATTTTAATAGAATTTCTAATCACGTGTGTTATTTAAAATATGTCTTTAGGATTCTTGAGACTTTTGTAGTGTTGCTGTTTTTACTTTACTGTTGTTACTTTATTACGATCATATTACGATCATTTCTTGTAAACATATTTAAAATTACAAGAATTTCGATATTTCTAATAATACAGAAAGAAAAGTGACATTGCAATTATTCAGACAAAATATAATTATTTTTAACAAAATATCAATAAATTAAATGTAGTACGTATCAAATATTAAATAATGGCATATCTATCTTCACACATTTAATAATATATTTTATAAATTTTATATTATCAAATCTTGTATCAAATTGATGCAAATTCTAAAAAAAAAATTAGAAAATCTTGTTTTCCTAAATAATTGTCTCTATGATATATAAATGCGATGTTACTCATATATATATATATATATATATATATATATATATATATATAGAGCACAATAATAGCACGAGACTGAAAACTAAATATTGGCAATTAAGGTGATAAAAATAGTAATAAACGGAAAAGATTAATTACGGTTCTCGCCAATATGCATTAAGTATGCTCTATCACTACCGAATTTATTTTTTTCTCTCTAAGCAATTAATTATTAACGTGCGGCAGAAGAAGCGCGGACGTAAATCCGCATATCATCTTTCGTGTTATTCCATTCGGTTATATCTAATAATGATATCCATTTCTATTTATTATAAAAATTCAACTACGCTTCGATCTATTGATCCTGAAATATATTTCCATATATGAAAGCATTAGTAAATGTACGATATGAGAGACGAATCATAGCGAGTATAACATGCGTAACTCGCCACAACCAGTTCGCTGAATAATATTGCGCAGCCCGCTCCGATCGTCCGTGCGATGGAAAATGCGCGAGCATCCAGTCAAAAGTTTTTGTATTTTGCATTTCACATTTTTTTTGGTGTGTGTATACTGCGTTGCCCTTTCGCGAATATTCCGCGTCGGCTCGCGCGCGCAAACATTTCACAAATTACACGGTCTGCAATAAAAAATGCAAAACGTTGTACAGACCCTCATGGAAATTAGATTTTTGCTTTGAAAGGCTGTTTTGTTGGCAGCGATTCTTTTCAAAAAGTGTTTACCACGTGAACGTGGAACGAAAGCCATATAATCCGTTTTATTAAAAAGTGTCTCGCTTACTTTTAAGAATATCGCATTTAATCGCATTTAAATCGTGTATGATTGCATTATTATTATTGTTTAGTACAATTCATGTGTTTCATCACGCAATATTGTAAATCGACAATGGACTTTCGGGCCGGAGTCAGTCTGCGGTAAATCAGGATTCAATATTCTCGAGTGATGTTAGTACGGTGTAGTTTCATGATATAATACCTAAATCGTACCGCGCGACGTATTGTACGAGGATGAAACCGAGGAATGAAGCTTGAAACGAGGGCAGATGAAATAATATTGCTGATGGAATCGGATTTGGTCGGAGACTATTCGGATGAAATAAGCAAAGGAAATTGGATGAGGTAACATCCCCGACAATTTTAAATACAAAATATTTCGCGGAATCATTAGCGAACGGACACAAAGTAAAAAGCTGAAAGATGAATGTCGCGTAAGGTTAATCAGAAAAATAGAGATGGAGCTTTGATGTTTAAAAGATGATCGTAATTGTGTAAAGTCCGTAGAAGTTATTAAGCCCATGGCACAAAAACATAAGGCAATAAAACGTAAGTAATAAACGAATTGGTCAATCATGTAACGAAATGCAATTCTAGACTGTGATTCGCTTATTGTTTACGTCTTATTTACTCTCTTACGTTCTTGTATGTGCCATGGACTTTAATGACAAAGGCAATACATCCATAGAAGCCGTATTAAATAATAAATAAAAAAGTATCTTAGATAGGAAATAATCCGTGATGTATAGGGAAAGGATGACGGAATACAGCGCGCAAATGTCGCCAATTAATTATTGATTTTAACAGTCTTTCATCATTTATTGATTTTATTTTGTCTTAGTTTGAGATCATGACTTTCAGCATTTAACGAGCTTAGAATTAAGACGTGTTTTTGTAGACGCAACCAAAAAATTAAATTAAATACATTTTATATTTAATATATTATTGACATTTAATATTACTGTAAATTCCATACAGATGCTACACATTTAAGAGCAAGAAAGTAAAAAATTTCCTCCACGAAGAAGAGAGTTTATAAACCAAGAAGAAATCCAAATAATTTCTCTCCCTTCGTGACATACGAAGGGGCAAAAAATAAAAGTCACCCGGCGATGTGCCGGCGATCTGCGGTTCGGACGGAATTGAATCGGGCCGCTCGGTCTCAGGCGAGTAAAACAAATCAAGCGATGTAAAATACCCTGCGGAATCATCGCTCACCGTCAACAAGTAAACCGAAAAGAGTGAGGGATCAAAAGAGGATCTCGATCGAGCAAAACTACGAATAAATATTGTTCCATCGTGAGCGCCGTCAATATCACAAAACAGGGGAGGAAACCAAAATGCATACAACCACTTGCGGGAGAGTGTGAGTATGGGCACACACAGTAGCACGGGGTGAGATCAACGTCTTGTTTATCCCGCGAGGGTTCGTAAAACTGATCCAATCATCATCCTCTCGGTCGCACGGACGAGAAGTACTAGGGATGAACTGGCTGCGAATGGTCGGTCGACGGATTCTCCGGATCTTCTTCTAGATCGAGCTTCTATATTCGCTTATATATAGAATCCGTATCAAAAACTGTCTACTCCAAGTTGAAATCTTGAAAAGATTGAATTCTTAATAGAAATAAAATGAAACAATAAAAGAACAGAGATTCTCCTGTACGTTTATTTCAAAAGACATTCAATCCTAATGCTTCTCACTATTAAAAAATATTTTCAAAAAAACGTTATTTGATATGCACACATCATAAGTAAATAGATAAGTCAATTACATTTTATTGTAAAATAATTAATATTATTTTTTGGAACACAAAGATTTCTTAACTGTAATAACATGTCTGCATTTCATTTTGTTTCGACGTTTTTCTTTTTATAGATATGGGCTGCGTTCGAAAACTTTATCCGAACGTTAGGTCCTTTATCCTCTATATCTGATGAACGATAAAGATAGAATAATATCCTAGCATACTCGGATAAAGTTCTTGAACGCAGCCTTAATAGCTGAATTTTGTCTTTTGTCAAATTTTGTGCAAAAAAATTCAAATCGAGATTCAAATATCTTTTAAGACAACCTGTATCGCACAGACTTCCAAAGGAGAAGGCAAAGGAGATAACCCGCTGCCCGTATGCAAATTTACCGTGCCACCTCTGAATCGTTTCTAGTGGACTCCTGTGTGACATTTAACGCTCGTAAGGGGCTGGCTCAGAAAATCGTTTGTTTCTTTTTATTAAATTTAGTATCCCACCCGAGCAATGTTTTAAGCGGAACACATTGTTACGACTGCGAACAAAAACATTACTTTCGCGAGGATATTGTTAACTGCGGTCGAATTGTTAAATATAAATTTTAAATTTGTTACGTCACGGGTCAGGCAATATATCTATTTTTCTTTCATTTAGAAACAACTATGCGGACTTTGCATTTGTAAAAGTTGTATTTGTGTTTTATTATATTCGTATTAATTTAACAGTATCTCGTTTTTGATCGTTTTGCAATTTTTAAAACAAACCTTGAACAGAGTTTGCATACTGGTTTGATATCATACTTTGATGAAAAAAAAATTAATGGATGTTTTTTTAGTAATTGAAGTTTATGCCAAAATACATTAAGGACTTTAAGAAGAAGACATTTCCCGACTTTTTAAAGTGCCGCTGTAGATAGATTTAAGCGTAATTACAGATTTCTACATTTCTGCAAAAAAGTCGTACTTTTTAATATCATATAAAAATTTTCCAACCTCCGTCAAACTGGAAACTTTAATATCCGCCTTTCAGAGTCCCGAGGTAAAGCCGGTTCCGAAGGAAACTCCAATTGATAGATCAATATCCATTTCCTATCGCAGTAAATTTTGTACCAGTAATAAATATTTCATTAACCGCTACAAAATAGATGCCGGAGCTAGCTTAATTTCCCTGATTTGCTTTGCAAGCGCATTGCAATTAGAAGAGCGTTTCTGCCAAGGCGACTATGCAAATAATACCCTGTACGATTGAGATGCAATTCTGCCGCTGAATTTAAACATCGCGATATATTCACAATAAATAAAAAAGGTCGGCAACAAAGTCTCGCGGCTCTTAAAACATAAATTCAATGATATCTTTCTTTGTTAATTAATGCTAATTAATTCAATTAATTGTAAATAAATTAAAATTAATTAAGTTAATTACCTAATTGATATTTATCTTTTGACGACAATAAAATTGAATAAAGATTAAGTTTTAATTCAGCCCAATAGTATATTGATATTTTCTCTTAATTGAACGAATAGAATCGATTTTATCACGTGTATAAAAATTTTAATTATATAACAATGTCTCGGTTTGTTCGACGTTAATTTAAAGGTCAAAAATTTAAATTTCAGTCAACGGATCAATATTTGATTCCATCACAAGAAAGGCTATCTGAAATCGTCATCTTCACCGCGAAAGAGATTATAGACGTCTATACTCGCTACATATCTCCATCGCGATAAGTGTAATCGCGGAATCTAGTTCTTCATGTTTTGAAGAAGTGGAGCGCGGATATTTTGCATCCGGCGGTAACGCATTCTGACACGAACTAAAGCGAATATCGATAACGATAGCGATCACCGATCCTCAGCCGCGCAAAAAGATCGGGTAGAAATGTAGCAAATGGGATTTTGCAAAATTATCGAAGATCGAGAGAGGTATCCATCAGCGCAATCTGTGCCTGTGCAGTTTTAGCAAATGTACTTTTAAATTTTTTCGCGTCAACTACTTTCACGGGGAAAAAATTAATTCATCTCCCAGGAAACGTTGTGCTAGCACGAAGTTTTTTCACTCGCGTCGTACTTTAAAATTAAAAGCTTTTTCATATTGACGCCTGAAATTGTAAATAAGCTATCATTTGACTGCTTTAATACTGTAAATAATTCTATGGCAAGTTACTCTTTCATAATTGGCCCGCGTTTTGATGTTATTAGCATAATTAAGCTAATCGGACGCCAAGTCAATCAAGATAATAAAAAAGCGTCAGTTTGCTTCCTGCAAACGGTTGCTATATAAATACATGTAACTTTAAATAAAATACATGTAGCGTAACTTTAAATAAAACACAGATAGTAGACGTTCTCTCGTTAATTAAAGTGTTTAATTAGACGTATAACTCAGGTAAGAAGCTAATTTTAATGAAACAATATAAAATCATCAAAATTCTTGATTCGAAAGTGGAAAAGCGTCAAGGTCCATGAATACGAGCCACATTTCAATCCTGAGTAATAAAACAGGAATTTGCTCTCTTTCCCCCTCTCTCTCTCTCTTTCTCTCTATCTATCTATCTCTTTCTCTCTCTTTCTCTCTATCCATTCCCTCTTTCTGATGGAACGCTCTTCATTTTGATATCAAGGCAAACATAATCAAGGTACTTCCGTTCTATCTTTGCCTGGCGACAATAAATGATACAAGGCGTTATTTACCGCGAGATATGAAGTATACACGAGATGAGGTCTCTCATCCTGTCATCCTCTCTATTCCGTCGCATCTTACGTATATATACGTATGTATAAGAAACATCCATTTCTACCAGCTGCGACTTAAGTATTTATACTTCTGCGTACCAACATGCAACATTATCACGCCAGTTTCGTAAATGAGTTTTTCATTAAATATCGCTGCGATATCTTGCCGCAATGGTCTGCCACGTTCTCTCATCTTCGTATTTTGTCAAATTGATTCGATATCGAAGATCGAATATGTCGACAGCTTAACGAAACATTAATAAGCTTAACGAAACACTTATCGATCTGGAAATATTCGAGGACCGCGAAAGTGATAGAGATAACCATCAAGAAATCTACCTCGATAATTCAACGATTTTCTGCAGATTATTGGCGAAAGGAAAATGAGAAGCGGGACGCCGGGAACCCACGCGATTGCTTCACTTCCTGCGCGTTATCGGACCGGACAGTCTAGATTAGCGGAATTGCTTTAGCCCGATGCACGGGCTGTATTAGCAGATGCGGTTTGGCACGATTACCTCCTTCCCCTCCTACTCATTCTGACTGCTATCAGAATTGTTTCGGAGTCCGGAGTACAAAAGTCCATTAATGGAAGTCGAGAGGCGCGTGATCGAACTGCAAACTTTGTTTCGCCGTTGGCGTTAAATTTTTGAGCGCTACTGTTAAAACCGCCTTGACAAATCGGACATGTAGTTTACATCGCAAACATTCGTTATCTCCTTATCTCCTGAATGTTTTCGCATGCTCAATATTTCACTGTTTCTTGTGATAAATTCTAGTCGAAATTACACAGTATTTACATAAAATATGTGATATGCATAGGAATGCGTATCATATTATAGATTGAGACGGACGAAGAATCATCTCGCAAAATTGAGCCGAACGAACATGTAATATGCTTTCATTAATGAAAAGGGAAAAGAAAAAAAAAGAAAATTCGGAAGTTAATTTACTAATACATTTAAATCGACATGAATATGTGATACGAACGGGAAGATAAAATTATAGAAGACAAAAACCGGCGATAAAATTAAATTACTTGAGGTGCGATCTAGACTCGAGAACTTTGTACAACTTTACGATATCGATCACGTTCCGATAGTTAAATATTAATTTCTTGAGGTATCGTCACTTTATAGTTGCTTCTTGTAACGCTTTATTCGGATATTTACAAAATAATCTTAAGTATATTATAATTAGCGACAGCATATAAAAAAATATAAATAAAGAATAATAGTATATGTTCAGATGCAATCTAGATAGAATAAGACACGATAATCATAAGTATTCGTTGTAACATCTTTTTATTCTCTTAAAAGATTACAATAGTCACCTTTTCGCTTATCTCAATTTCCGGTCCGATTTGCTCGTCGAAATTTTACCGAACATCCCATAAAATCCTGCCTTTTCGCCTATAATTTTTCCGTGTCGAGATTACTCGCGGCAGATAGTAAACAATTCGATTTTTATTGCATATTACGTTATATAGCCTAAACTTTTACGATATTATCGTCTCTTCTTGACACATACTTTTTTTAAACCCACAAACTTGTTTACACCTACTACGCCGCGTCATGGTTTTACGAACCTATAATTCAATTTTTATAAGAAATATCGTGAAAGAGAGGCATTTAGATTTACGGATGATTTGTCTTTTTATTAAATCAGTATTCGTTAAACTATTTATGAAATCAATGTTCGAACGCCTCCTCAATTCGTTGTCTTAAATTCGATACATCTTTATGTCCTAAATAATTTAAATTTCATTATTAAAGTTAAACCTTGCAAATTTTTGTCGACTAACTGTCGTCATGTTCGATGTAGATTATTTTCCGTCCAACATTTCAGAAAACTCAGCTAAGTATTTAATATTCAATAGAGACATTCGGCCTCGCGCCGAGTTTTTCTTTTCCGCGCGGTTCGTTACTTAAAATCGAAAGTATTAAAACGCGATGACAGATTTACCGCGATTAAATCGACATCACGTATTGTCCGGTATCGGTAAATCGATATCTCCGTTATATTACGATTTAGCGAAACCAGGCAGTCGCAAATCAAACGCGCGCGCCAGTCTTATAGACGGGTTTATCTGCGCCTGCGATGTGCAGAGTAAAATTTTATACCGCTCTTCCGCTTTATATTTCGACCTGATCAGATCCTGCGCGTATACATGTGTGTGTGTGTGTGTGTGTGTGTATATATACACGCGCGAGCGCGCGCGCGCGCGCGCGCGCTCACACACACACACACACACACACACACACATCCCTGTAGACCACATAAAACTCTTGCGCTTGATGCTGAGGCATCAATATCAGGAGGGCATATTTTATAGTCAAACACACGTTCCCGCCGCTGTGCGCTTTACGTATGAATTATTCCCGCCGCTCGCTGAGCGCACGCCGAAATCACTCAACCCGGCTGCCAGTGTACTACGCGAAGAATTACACTGCCTCACTTTGTTAACTTTCAAAACTCTCAGCCGTTGTCGATGAGCCACATCGCTCATTATCCTCAAATATTTAATAATATTCATCCCGATATTAAAATATATAATAATTTTAATTAATATTACTTTTCTAAAAACTCTTACAAACTGTTTCTTTAGCCAAAAGAACAAGAAATCTGCCTATGAAGAGTCTTAACTTATGATCTTAAATAATTTATTATTGCTAAAATTTCTATGTTGCTATAGATATACTTACAAAATTTGACAATGCAAGCGCGAGTTACGAATTTACGCATGACATGGATATCGATGAAATTCCGCAGCTTCATTATATAATAGTATTAATAGCATGTTTAATTATGTGTAATTATTACGTAATAGTTTACAACTCTGATTGAATTTGGATTTTGCCTGATATTGATCGTATGTCGATTAATACAACGCTCTCAAAAATCATCATTTGTTAAAATAAAACTTTCATTGCTTTTATGATTAGTATAAATATTTTTTAATTTCTCTTTTTTTCATCTAATATAATTATTAAGGAGATGCTGGCGTCTGTTTTACTGACCAAACGCGATTATTTTCTTAACAGTTTTTCTTTTAATTATCCTTATAAATTAAAAAATCCTTTTCCATAATTGAAGTATAGACAATAACGCAGACCCGGTGCTACATTTCGATATGAATAACGAAATAAAAGTTACAAAATTAGTTTTGTTATATTGACTTCTGGCGACGACTCGTAACAACATTTGTTTTATATATAAATTTTATATTTTATACGTTAAAACAAGTATTAGCGGGACTAAAGATTACATGAAAGAATACTGTGCTTTTAGAAATGGGTTACAAGCTTTAGTAAAAGAAAGGAACGTAACAAAATTTTGTATGAATGTATGCGTGCGGAATCGGTATAATCAGTAAAGCAATACAAAGCGTGTTATCCTTGTCATTATTGACAATCGTGTTATCCTTATCATTTCATTTTTAGTTCTGAAGTAGACATGTCTATATTATCGTTCATTACATTATTCGAGTTTGGCCGTTTGGCCAGCAGATCCTTTCCTTAAGATCTACTTTTTAACGTTACACAAAGAAACGTACCAAAAGTTTCCAAAAAGAATATAATATCAATAGATACACAATGTATAGATAATGATAAAATAAGAGACAAAAAACCATTTGTCAGATTATCAAGATTGAATGCAAGCAATTTGTTTGCGATCTGCAACAATAGAGTAAATTTGTGCATCTGGTCAAATTAGATTGTACGGCAAATAGGGACACGTAATGTCGATAAAGGCAATTATTTTCATTTTCGTGCCGATTATATTATCACATTGGGCAATCGCGCCTGATAATTAGCTATAATGTACAATCATTCATCGACAATTCGACATTTTTGCGATCAGCGTGAATATTTTGCACGCTCACTGGCACATTTTAATTGGCATTTTAAATACGCTGGAAAGTTAAGCTCAATTAATGCGCTGGCTCAATTAATTGTTTGGTAGTTGCCAAAATTTTATTTAAAAAAATTTTATTTTTATTAAGTTTCTCAGGTTATAGACATCATTGTTAAAGATAACGCTCAAAGAATTTAAATATACTTAAAATAGAAGAATCAAAGAATTACATTGTTTAATAAAAAAATGCACAAGAACGTAAGTAGTTATTTTCCACAATTTTTCGGGTATTGAATCTCATTTATTAAATTGTTCTATCACGTCACAATTTTAAGAAATTTGCGATGAAATTACAAAAAGGACTTTAAAGCATTTTGGCATATAAGGCCGGGTATAGACTTGTAACAAAACGCTATCACGAACGCCGTCGCGAACGTCGTCGCGAACATCGCGGCGCTGCAAACTTTGTTGCGAACGCCGTAATATCATGTACATAAATAACATGTATTTATTTATAAAATTAAAATACTAACAGCAAATGTTTCGACCTTTACTACGGTCATTCTCAGTGCAATTATAAATAATAAAAAACAATAATTAAACAAAATTTACATATAAAAACTTGTACCTAAATCGCGTATAAAATTTAAACCGCTTGCTCGCAATATTGTGTGAAATTATAGTAACGATAGTTTCTCTTAATAGTCGATTGTTATTGTAAATAATTTTTAGTTTTCGTTTCAATATTTTTATTTCATTATTATAGATAATAAATTACGAAGAAATTTGAGAGAAAAATTTTCTGATTGCTACTCGGAAATTTTTTTCTGCAATTTCATTGTAATATTTCATCCATCATAATTGGCAAGTAGGCTTAACTGTGCTTTTGATATTTCTAAATTTTTATTTCATTATTATAAAATATTTTACTTTTGGCTTGAAAATGATGTTTTGTTAATTAGTCCTAATCTTTATTAATAAATTTATGAAATCTAAAGAAATTTTATTTTTATTATTTTAATAAAGTAATACAAACTTTAAAATGGACTAATTTAAAATAGTAAAAAAATTATATAAATATGTACTTATCCCTGTCACTAAATTTTTTTTTATTTTAATTTTTTCTTTTTGCAGAGCAGAAAGCAAAGTATTAATTTTTTTTTCAACTTCTGCCGTTTTATTCATTTCTGTAGCAATTTCTTTCCACGAAACGTTTTTTTTAATTTTATGGTAGTAAAATTGATGCTTTGCATTTTACAATAATTTGGATTCTCTTTATTTTTCGATTAATAGCAGAACATTTTCACTCCATTACGTCGAGGAATAACAAACAAATGCAACCTGACAATGAAAAAAATCAACACGCACGTTGCGATCATTTTTTCGATGTGACATAAAAAATCGATTTTCGGAATGGTGATACGACTTGATGTTCGCGACGGTGTTCGAGACGGCGTTTTTGTACAAATCTGTATCTAGTCTAATAAGTACGATATGTGAGGTATTGAAGAAATCTTTTGTAATAAATTTATTGTAATAAAAGTTAAATATACTTGTTAGAACTTTTATTTCTTAAAACTTTTTATATTGATTATGGTTAAAAAAGTATTTGTGATTCATATTGGGTCTATTACATCAAAGTTGCAACTTACATGTGTCATATCACTAAGGGGATATATCAGATATTTTTTAATCATATTATTCAAATTTAAAAATTTTTTTAGCTCGCTAAATAACAATCTAATATTAAGGTGATAAATTCAAAATAGCGGAATCGATATTGTAGGTGTAAAATTAAAAAATATTTTGAATTTTTTGAATATTATAATTTATATAAGGGTTATTCATTTAAATTGAATTTAACTTTGATATCAAATTAGTAGCAATTTAAAAAATTTTTAAGTTTAAATAATATAATTAAAAATCTATTTGATAGATCTTTAGACATAGCAAGTTCCTTTTAATTCTTTCACTGCCAGTGGAAAGTATACTTCCCATTTATTTTCCTTTTATTTTTATATTTTAAAATTTGTTGTTTCACGAATGATGATTTTGGATCTTTCTGGTACAGAAATACTTACTTTACAAGTTTCCAAAGTTTTTTGCACTCAAGTGTCCCTTAGTAATTGTTTATAACAATTTAAATGTGAAAAAAGCAATTTTTTAAGAAAAAAATTGATTTCTCATAAAATTTTATATCGAATTTGACCATTTTCGGGTAGAAAAGATTTTTGGAGTTGCTAATTTGAGGTCAAAACAAAAAAATTTAAAATGGCGGATCCAAAATGGATGGAAATATATAGACTGAAAATTTTAAGTTTGGAAAAATACGATCGCATTCTACACAAAATTTACAATATAAATTGTCTTTTGTAATATTTCGCTTAAACGCGTTGTTTTTGAGATAGAAATTCATCAATGTTCAAGGTTGTTGGAAATATATCACATATAGAAAAGTGGATTATTAACGAAGCAATATAAAATATTGCCTGTATTGTATCTGCCATTTTGAATTCTTGATAATAATCTTTATCTTACATATTAATCTTACATTTTTATGTAATATAATTTGTTGTTAATATAATTTAACATAATTAAAAATTTAAAAAGAAAAATGGATTTACTACAAATATATTCATATTTTTACTAATTTTTTACCTAATGGCTGCCATATTAGGTCTGCCATATTGAATTCTCAAAATTCTGACTTCAGATTCGGAATCAGCGATCCAAAAAACGTAGATATGCAAAGTTTTAAGAAAATCTGCTAAAAAAAATCTAATTCGACAGTGAAAGGGTTAAAGATTGAAAGTTCTGAATGAAAGATTGATATACTTAATTTTAATTGAAACTAAAACTTTTCAATGTGTCACACATATCATAATTATTATCAAAATACATTGAAATAGTTTTTTAACAATTTTAATCAAACTTTTTCAAAATTGTGACGTAATAGACGTATAGACGTAATAGACGTATAGACGTATAGAGCAATTTGGTAAACGAAATTATATTTCGCGCCGAAAAACTAATAGAAAACGATTGCTTTCATTTTTCTTCGCTCAAAAAAATCATTTTGTTGAAGTGTTATTGAGAGAAAAAAGTCACATCAAGAGATTAAAAAATGTTTCTCGTGAATATTTTAAAATGTAGTAATACATTAGTTAAAAATGTTCATTAACACGCATCGATATCATTTTTGTGCATAAAAAAGTCATTTTGTTATTAATGGAAAAAATCGCATTAAATGATTGAAAGATATTTCTCGTAAGCACTCAACAAACACTTCAAAATGTAATAATATTTTAATCAAAAATGTCCATTAACACAATTCATCATTTATCCATTGAAATAATTATTCCGAAATTGACAGACGGTTCGTATTAATTCATGTTATATAATACACACGTCGCTCATCGTATGGGGCGCAGATGTGCCTACCCATCATCTGCAGCGAGACTGAAATTTCATCTCGATATAGTTTACGCTAACATAAGCGAAATACCATCATAATAGTTTCTCATCATATCGCTTGCTATCGCGAACGGAAAAGAAAGAAGAAATAATCGCATGATTGCTTTCATATTTTTGATAAAGGAGTAGCAGTTATTGGTGAGTACAAAGTGTCCATTAAAAAATATTTTATCTTAATTGAAATTGACGCCGAAACACTTCAATGCCTCCAGATAAAATATCCCGCCCAATTTGTAGGGTTATTGTATTTCACATCTACGTCCGCCACAAATAAATTTCAGCGCCATTAAAGTCGAAGAAAAGTAGACACAACGACATCCATTAGCTTGACACACTATTTCTCCATTACCGCGCGCTTACAATGAGGCAAATTACGAATAATTTTTCATTTTTGTCTTCCTCCTTCTCCCCTTCTCATAAAGGACTTCGTTCGAAATTGCATACGAAATCTTTCTCGAAAAAGAAATTAGAATTCATACGAATCTTCGATATTCAGAAATGTCACCGCTCGTGTATTGTGTACGAAATGTATATATGTCCCATCTATCAACCGGCTTGATTATGTTTTCGTGAGTATGATACAGGATATGGAGCCGCAAGATTTGAATATCCGTAGGTTCGCGGGAGTTAACAGTAATATCGCGGGTGAAGGGACCGCATGGCACGCGATCGAATTCCGTGACGCGCTACGCGTTGTCGAACGGGGAGTCATTCCTGTCCATTTATTCCCGCTAAATATTCGACGATTTCATTAAACTTGTATCGTGCTATTACTAAATCTCGGATCTTGTTTGTTGATACTCCTGCAACTCGCTACGCGCCATCGAGCCGCGATGTGCAATAAGAGAAAATCAAAAATATCAAGAAATGTTGTGGCGAAACAATTGAGATACAGCGACCCCGGTCAATATTAGTTTCGCTAAATGGGAAATGGAGCTCATACATTTTTAGAGATTGCGGCGAGATTCACGAGTTTATACGAGATTCAAAAATAAGGGAACTATTCGTTGCATCGACTTTACCGATTCGTACGGATAATGCGAGACACAATCTGTTTCAATAAAATTTCAATTCTTCGGAACAAGTCGTTGCGACCAGGGACAGTGAGAACCGCAAATAATTGTACCCTCGGGAATTGCCACTTCGAAACTTCGCCGCTAACAGAATCCTTGTAATAGCCGATGATGGGGAGACGAGAAAGGGTGGATGGGTTAAGGACATCGTTCCTGTACTGGAAACTATTGCTAGCGCATTCGTCGATTCGACTCACGAAATCGTGCAAAGAATGTCGAAGTTTATGAAGAAAGAGCACGTGATGTATCGCTTTACGATTGCAATTTTGTCCGATAAATCTCTCTTGTAAACGCGATCGCACGAAATGATTATTATCGTCGAATGTGGAGTTAACCCTTTGCACTCGGATGTCCTCTTTGAGGAGACATCGTAAGTCTTTGGAAAAATATAAGATTTAAAATTTAATTTTTTTGTTATGAATATGTTCCTTAGTATCTAAAGATTTACATAAATCAAACATAATTAAAATAAATTATTTGATTCCGAAGCTAAACTATTTAATATGATACGATTCCTGTTTGTATACTTTCCAAAAAAGTTATCGCCGATAAGTAAAAGTTATTGCTGGTAAGTAAAATGGCTCCGAGTGCAAAGTTAAAATAGTAAAACTATACTTGGCGTAGCTATTTAATAGAAATATAAGTCGCATCTTGTTAATAATGTTCATAATATTCGTAAATTTATTTAATCAGACAATTATAATGGTGAAAGATTTTATTGGTGATATCACACTTCTGTTTATTATGGTGAGCGAAAATCTTGAGCTTTTCGTATGCCCGTGCAAAAAAACGCAAGCAATGCTACAGATTTACGGTACGCGTACCGCGCCATAAACTCGAAGTTAATTATATGCAGATTGTTAAATCATGATTTAATACAGTATTAATTATATTAAATGATTACAAATTCAGATTAAAGTCAACATGCGCAAAGTATTTTTAGAATTTCTGACATTATGAACGCGCAATATTTCATTGATTTAATTACTGCGTTAATTGCTAAGTCTGCATATGCATTCTTTAACATGCGCGTTTATTATATTTTGCGTTTTACATATAATTTTGTTGAATTTTATCATGCAAGATTGACACTTGAAAATCGCCAATTCAACGAGAATCGTCAAATAATGAATAAAGTTAAAATATTCGTGTAATCATTAGAAATTATTGAACATTAACCGATATGATAAATGTAATATCCGTTGTTGTATATATGATTTTATAATTCATAATTGTTTTTCTCCACATATTTTCGACAATTATTAATAATATAAATTAATCACGTGCATATAAATTATTTAATAGAAAACAAAATATTTCCAAAATAATATTTTTATATAATATTCGTAAAAACACACATTCGATAATCTGTCGGTATTAAAAAGAAAACGACATCAATAAATGTATCAACGTTTGATAACTACCAGAAAATATGCGCGAAACGTTAAGCCGTTATAATTCGTTTCGCAATGTTTCGTTTCTGATGGAACAGAAATACAAATAATGTGAAATAGCAGTAATTTAAGCAAGTTTTTCACACAGACAAAATTATATATAATAAAAAAATCTTTTTTGAAATTCAAAAGACATAAAACTTCTGCAAATGAAGAACTTCCAGTTTCATAACTGACCGTTTATATCAGACTACAGAAGCAATCACACACTCCATTAGACGAAAATTCGCATAAAACTCAATGTACCATCTTGGACATGGTACGAGGGCAACCAATTTACGTGAAGACAAATATCGCGACATTTTCCATGGTAATGAAAGTGGAAGATGGTTGGCACGACGTTTTGTTTTCTTACACGGTCGTGTAAGGACACATAAATAAAGAAGAAAACTATAACACTCGAGAAAAGTATGGAACAGCGAAGAAGAAAACAGAAAGCAAACGAGAGAGCAAGAAATAGAAAGAGAGAAATAACAAGAGCAAGGGAGAGAAAGAGAGCATGAGGGAGGAATTTCCTCGGCGCCCCCAGAATTCAATCACACCGTGTTTACAGCTCAGTACACTTAATCCTCTTTATTGGATCCAAAGCGTTTGCCAGTGCGGCGTATCTCAGAATTTGATCAATTTTATGGGCAAAGGATTTGGATGATACTTGCGAACCTGGCATCTGTCTATTTCTCTCATCAGAATTATGTCGCATCTTCTCAAGCCAACATCAACAGTTCTGTGATGCATTTGTTATTTTTATGAACCTAATTTTGATGTATACAGTTTAATTCCGTGATAGTTTAATAGTAAATTGCACTCGGTAAAAAATTTTTTATATAAGAATATATATGTATATATATATATATATATATAATAAATAAATAGAATATAAACCGATATGTGAAAACATAGCAAATAATTAAAGGTGCGCTACGCGCAAAGCTAGATCTTCGTGCAAATGTTTTTGTGTGAATTTATATACATTTATATACATTTATATACATTTTTCAAGTTCACCAAACTACACGCCGAATCAATTTTCGGTCTTGAAATACAGTCTTAAGTTGAACAAGAATATATAAATAATAATATCACGATATTAAATTAATAATCAAATTAATAATAACGATGCTAATAAACATCCTATTAATCCCTTTTCCCCCAAATATTATAAAGAATTTGTTGCGAAAAATAACACCTCAATTTAATATTATGATATCACTATTCTTGTTCAACTTAATCCTAAAGTGAAGCAAATTATCGACATTTTTTTTTTTTTAAATAATTTTTGAATTAGTTTTACAGAATTGCAAAATTCTTGTATACAATCAAAATTCTTGTATACAATCAAGGTACGCCCAAAAACGAAAGGGACAATGATCGATTTTATACAAAAAATAAAAAAAAATTATAAACATTACTTATTTTTGGCATGTAGAGCTGTCACCTGACTACAATATTTGTTTAATACAAAAATTCTACAATATGTATGTATAAAATGCGATAATCGCCCCTAGGGACAATATGCATGATCAACATCGTGCAATTAGAATTAAGATTAAAAATATAGAAAAAAAGATATCTTTAATTAAAATTTTATAAATGTACAGATGTGGATTGGAAAGAGCAGTATTGCGTGTGATAGTAGATGCCAGATCTTGTGAGAGATGGCGCTGCAATATGTTAGGTAAGGACAGATGTACGCGTTTGAGTGAGACGATAAATAATAAGAAATTAAATTAAGATATCAAGATATTATCGACATTTTTAGTTTAGAATTAAAAAGTCTGTATTATCGACATTATCGGAGTTCGACCTTCGCTTTAGGATTCCCATAAGACTGTTCTTTTCGTTTTCGAAAAGATAACATAAAGATAACATAAAAAAAGTCGCTTATCCGAGAACAGTATGCGGCACCGCCACTAGATGAACGCGATGTACATTTCTCAATAATAAAAACTATACAGGATAAAATAATAGTCGCAACATTATGAGATCTTCTACTCACGTTCTAACGATGATTTTTTTGAAGTTTCAAAATGGGGGCACTCCACGATGAAAATAAATGAGATGTATTTTGACAGTACGATTTCTTAATTAGTTTTGAAAAATAATTCAGAGATCTGATATTCTTGAAAATTATATATGCAAAGATATAATCTAATTTTACACGACATAATTAAGACGACGAAAAGATGTTCAAAATTAGTCATCTTTTAGTCATCATATGAATGAGGCTATAAGATGACTAGCAGTAGGACATCTGTCGTCTATTAGTCATCTTTTCGTCGACTATATTTTTTCACTAAAAGACATCTTTATAACAATTTAGATATCTTTTAATTGTCTTTTAGACGACTTGGTGTTGTCTGGGTGTATTTCAAGACCGAAAATTTAATTGGCGCGCAAATGTATATAAATTTATACAAGAATCATTTGCGAAAATTTTCGAAAAAAACGAAAATTTTTTTAACCACGTAGCGTACCTTTAATTATTTGTTATATATTTATTATTTATTATATATATAAAAACATATATAATTATATATGAAATGTCCATTTATGTTCATATATCCTTCTTTCTTTAGCAAAATTCATGTTTGATATAAAAAAATAATAATAATAATGAAAAAATGTAAAAAAATAAGTAAAAGAATAATTTTTACATTATTTTTTTTGTAAATAATAAATTTTGAAAAAATAAGAAAAAATTGCTTATATATAATTGTACATAATAATCTATATATAATTATATATGAGCATTTTTTTCTTATTTCTTCAAACTTGATTATTTGTAAAAGAAATAATGCAAAAATTATCTTTTTCATTATTTTTATGTTTATATAATATGTAATATATATGTTTATATATATCTATAAACATATATATATATATATATATATATATATATATTCTTATATGAAACATTTTTTTCTCTCTCTCTCTCTCTCTCTCTCTCTCTCTCTCTCTTCCTCTGGACACAAAGATAAGTGCGTGATTAACCTTGTTTTGGCGAATGAATATTATAAAGAAACAACAATAGAAAAAAGATAAAGATTCGCAAAAAAGGAAATAGTTTATCTTGAATCTTTCTATTACTTTAGAATTAAAGTCATAACATTTATAATTAGTAGATAATAATAATTATATAATGTTTTAACTTTGAATTTGCTTTAGAAAGAATAAGGAACGGAAAGATTCTCTGTGATATATAATGTGATATATAAGTTAAATAATTTTTACATAATGGTTCAAATTTTTTTATTAATAATCAACTTGTCACATATAAATTAATTGCTACAGTGTATATAGTATTTGTGCATAAGAAATTAAAATTATATAAGAAATAAAAATTGATATTATCTGAATTTTAAAAATCAATATGCATACGATAAACGCAATTACAGAACACAAAATCTATGCGAGTTATATCGGTCAATATTAGCGATTTAAACGTTGAATTTGATATAATTACAGTAGTATTGGAAATAACTAATACAACAAAAAATATTGCGCGTATAAAATAATTAACTAAATAAATAACTTTAACTTTTAAAATTAACAAAAAGATTAATAAATAATAAACTGTTTCCCCTATAAACTTGCGAAAAATAATTATAAATAATTATAACTTTATTAATTCTAATTAATTCTAAGGTAACAGAAAGATTACAGTAAGCTTCTACAGTAAATTTTGAATTGGGAAGTAATGATTAAGAATTTATATTTAATAATTTATATGTTACATAATTTTTATACATGTATTTAATATCGTTCACATACATAATAGTAATATTTAATTCAAAGATAATCTACATAAATTTGATTGAACTTTATGTCAGTTTTCTCTTTCAAATGATATAAAATTAAATGCTTAATAAATATGAATAAATAAATATAGATAATAGACAATAAAATTAGTAGACAATAAAAGTAGTACGTTATTAAAATCAATAACCACTAATGTTTTCATTTTTTATATATAAATAAACTAGAGAATTTTTTAAATTAATTAATTGAAGAAACTTTTCCATTTTTTATAATATCTTATAATTAATATTTCCTAATTAATTATCTGAATGTATACATTGATAGGTGATCATAAATGAATATCGCCGTTTGATGCAACTTTTTACCGGATATTTTACCGGATATTTTACTGGATTAATATTTTTTAATCACCCTATATAGTTATTTCAAACATAATGTCTAAAATAATGTAAAAAATAATTCTTGCATGTATAAAATAATTACAAACCGTTTTAATATAGCAGCGATAAAGAAATTTATGACTTACTTGTCTACAATTGTTCCGCCCAGTACTTTTTAGGCTTTCTTCTTCTTCAGATTCCTCCTTATTATTATTTCAATGACACTCATTTAACACTTATTTGTAAAAACTCGATTAATTACGATCACAAATGTATAATAATTATCAAGATACAATTGGGCAATACATTTCGTTACTCAAAGCATTCGTGATCCATTGATTTGCGTTTTATTACTTTGCACTTTTAATATGAAAAGTCGGCAACTATTTAAACATTACATTTAAATTAGCGGAAAATTTTGGAATATATTCCGATTATTAAAGAAACAATTATAGATATGTTAGAGTGACGGCAATTATTGACAATTACAGGTTCGAATTTTCTTTGAATTGGCTTCATAGAATTGAAAATTTAACTCTCAATACCCTGAGTACCCGAATATTTATTTCACTTTTTTTTCTAAAATTTTAGTAATTTCTGTTGAAATATCGCCAAACAATTTCAGATATCGATTATTTGGATAATTCTACGTAAATTCATCAATTTACTTTTAAATATTTGTAAAAAAATTTTGAATTTATGGCATTAAATTATACATTTCTAATTTCAATTCGTCTAATTATATGCCTGTTCAATATATTCGGAATACTCAGGTAGTATTAGACTTTCGTAAGTTATAGATAGAAAACGGTTTCATATTATTGTTTATTCCTCAAGATCATGTCCATACTGAGAAAAATGATTTGATTATACCAACAAGACATCTATAATAGAATGCATTTCGGTCATTTAAATCAAGCAGAATTTCTGGTTATCATGATAGAACTCGATATTTTATAACTAGAACGTTTCATAGACTTAAGAATTTGGTTAGTATTTTCTTATAGTTAAACCTATAAAAAAGTTTGTGTGCGTGTGTATGTGTGTGTGCGCGCGCGCGCGCGCGCGTGTGTGTGAGTGTGTGAGTGTGTAAGACAGTACAGGTTTTAGTTCTATATAAAAATTAATTTAAAAATCTGATAATTCTTAGAAGTTATATTCAGGTGCCAAGATATAATAAAGAACCTGAAACATTATCAGAAACATCAAATCTTGTCTTCCACAGTGAAATTATGTTAACTAATCGTTACAATAATCAATTTAATTATCAAGAAATTCTGATATAATTCAAAGGAAAAAATTCATCTGATAATTTGTACAAGAATTCCGATTCGTTCATTTTCGAACAGACATATTGGTTGAATCTACCAGATTTTCAAATAATATAATTAAACTTTTTTTCAGTGCAAACTTATTTTGACAATAGTTTGCTTAACGATTAACATTCTTTCTCTCTTGGTCCGTGATCTGGTTTAGTGCATAAATATCAGATAGAATATGTTTATGACACTTTACAAGGTACAAAGAAGGAAAATAGATAAGGCAAGTAACATTAAAGCATGAATCCATGTTCATGTATGTTCAGCGTACATGCACGTAGATTAGTCAAGTTCAGCTTTAGTGTGTTGCCTAACTACCTATCTTTCCTCACCTATCCTTCTTCCTTATCATAAAATATCGAAAACGTATACTGATAATATGGTGTTCTCTGCATTCAAAATATCTTTCCATCTGTGCAGTCGTATGTATACATAGTTCTTGTATTTTTATTTTTATTATATTTTATTTTATTTTTATTTTATTTTGTGTTTATTTTGTATTTTTATTACAAAAATATTATTTCAATAAAAAAATGGAAGAATTATTGACAACATATGCGAGATAAGAATGCGTTCAAGCTAGTCTATTCGTCAAGCAATTGAACATGATGATTCCATTTCGATTGGTTCTTATTTATAGTTCTAATCACATTCAATCGTTTGGTGAGTAGGCTAGCAGCTTCGTTCGGCTCGAAAAACAGCCCATAATTATTAAATATGTATAACGTAGTTTTGCATTGCGTGATAGAAAATCGCATATATTTTTATTATATTTATTTATTTTTAGTTTTAATGAAAAATAAAAAAAAGAGTATATTAAAAATTTGCAAGAAAATGAAATGGAGTAGTAATCTATTCGATAATGAGAATGGAAAATGAATAAACAATGCATCCGTCAACATTAATCACATAATAATACAAAACTACATTGTACATATTTATTAATTATTTTTATCTCGCATGCTGTGTCTCGCCGATAATTCTTTCATTTTTTTTTAAATTAAAATAATATTTTTGTATAATAAAAGTACAAGAACTATATAACATACACATTGCATTGATTGCACAGATAGAAAAACATTTCGAAATTGACGTAGAGAACATTAAACTAGTTCAAACCCATTGAAAAAGGAAAAGAGATACGTCGACGTTAGACAGGAGGTAATCTTGAGAGATAGAGAATAAAATAGAGAATCGTTTTCTACCTATAGTATATGAAACTGAACTATTAGTTAGTTAGATGCAACGCTCATGAGCTGACAATTTTATACACAAAAAAGATGCATAAAACTTTAAATAGTGTCATTAAATCTAATTTTTTAATTTTTTTGTTCTTAGTCTTAGAGTGATTATCCAGCACTTTATTTGTGTACTTTAAACATAAAAAGACTTTCAATTCTGTAAAGCCAATTCGAAGAAAATTTGACCTGTAATTGTTGATAATTGCGACATCCTCTTAAATGTAACAAAACAATTTATTATCTTAATCGACTATCTTTTTTTTTTACTTCGCAAGTATGAATTGCCTCGATAATAACCAATATATTTACGGAGTAATAAATAGAGAGTTGATTCAACGTTCTTCGTTCTCTATTCATTTAATGTCGTTTAAGGACAAACAATTATCTTTTCTCAAGTACTTGTTGTGATCGCATCTGTAGAAATAATGATAGAACAACACATTGAACGGCTTGTGCAGCTACCTGCTCACACGAGTCTTACCAAGTTATCACTAATGTAAACAAAACGATTGTGCAACATAAGGCTGTATCGCAAAAAAGTAAACATTGAGTATTGCGCGCTAGACAAATTGTTACTAACACAAAGTATTTGATGTTGTATGCCAAATATTTTTCATTACTTTGAGTTTTAATTCTTTCATGCTTGGTGAACATAAAATATACGTATGTGCCTCGGTCCTTCAAAAATTCATATCTTTCACAAAAAAAATAAAGATAATGATTTCTTTCTAGGCTGATTCTAAAAATGAAGGATAGGACTCTTCACAGAAAAGAACAGCACCCTTGTGAGTTTAAAATAAAAATTAAGACGGTGATTTCTTTTTGTGGACTCATTTTGAAAGAGCTATTAAAAAAAATTGTTACTTAATTTCAAAATGACGGATTTAATGTGACGGATCCAAATACTAAATTTTATTATATTTACAGTAAGTAAGTTGGTACATATAGATTTTTGAAATTGGTACATATAAATTTTTGAAGTCGCTGATGACAAATCTGTAGTAAAAAATTTCAAAATAAAAATGGCGGATCCAATAGTGAATTATAATGAGAAGTAGCTGTGAAAATAACTAATAAGAAGTAGCTGTGAAAACAATTGATGACAAGTATCTATGAAAACAATTGATAATTCAAATCGATTCCAAAAACTCCTGGCATATGAGTTTTATTCAAATTCAAAATTTTACATTTTGATCCGCCATTTTTAATTTTGAAATTTTGGTTACAGATTTATAATCAGTGGCCCTAAAAACCTTTAGTATGTTACGTTTTAGACGAATTAGATGACGAATTAGATGCTAATTATTCCTAGAAAAAAGTCAGGCACAAAAAGGTTAAATTAAATTTTAATAAACGGCTGATAATTGTATTTCCTGTATTTGAACTGCAATCGACTATTTGTACATTTCCGCGTAAAAAGTCAATACGCGGATAAATTATATTATATTGTATGTCATTATATTGTAATAAGTATAAACTTTGAAATGTACGCGAGACTAAGCGTCATTAGAAAAATAATTAACGTAAATATCACAACAAAGTGATAATCTAGAATTTTAGAATCCTATTCCTCTCCTCGTCACTTTGATTCTTACCAGCAATTAATAAATCGAGAAAATAATACCGAACTATGAGTGATTTGAATAACGAAAAATATCACTCGATTATCGTATCTTAATAATATATACATGTTCATAATTGGCCATACTTAATAAATTCTTGAGTTTGCGAGAGTTCTCTCTCAAGCGAGAGTTAATCAAATCGCGTAATTTACCACGATAATAATTAATTATTTGTAGGGAATCGCATTTGGCGATTCCTAGCACTGCCGCAAAGTATAAACAAATGCACACCGAGCATACACATGCCAGCCAGTTCGTCATCCATATGAAATGAATATTTAACATACTATATATAAGATAAATAACTGAATATTCTGTATGTACATTTGAGATTAATTTTAACGAGTAAATATGTTAATTTTCTTCACATGTATGTTTAAAAAGCAAAATTCTTATTATTTTATTATTTTTATTTTAATCGAAAAAATATTTTATTTAGGTATTTATGTATATAAATAAATTTAATTAATTATTGTTATTTACATCAAATTTTTACATCCTGAAAAAAAAGAAATTGTATACAGTTTTAATTAAACAAAAGTTCTATTGTGACTTTAATAAATCGAGAAAATGAAAAAAGAGTCGCAGAAAAATAAATGCTCATTTTCGTAATTTATTAATCACGCAATTTTATGCATCTCAAGATAAAAAAACATTTGAAAAAAATAATATAATAAATTAATTTCCATTTTTCCCGACCACACAAATAGAGGAATATATTAAATTTAATAATTTATTTTATATTGATATAGTCAGTTATTTAAATATATCTAGTTTAATTTAAAAAAAATTAAATTATACATGTAAGAGATTAAATGATTTATAACAATTTAAATTTGCTATTAATTATCAATATGCCAATATATCAGTTGATTGCCATAATATGTGTACGCAACATTTAAGAAATAAAAAAATCAGTTGCATAATAAATATCAATATCACTTGAACTATAAAAATTTACAACAAATCTGTTTGTAAATCATACTTTGCTCATTTATAAATCGAAAATTATTTTTATCTCAACATTCGTGTTAAAATTTTCAATACTAATTAATCTTCAGAAATTGTAATTAAATATATTTAATTAGTAAACATCAATTATTGCAATTTATTAAAGAATTATTGTAATAAATAATTCATTTGATCACAAACTGCAAATATTTTCCTATTGAGATCTACAAGATTATAGTTTAGATTATAGTTTAGTGATTAGTCCAGAAAAGATTGCAAAAAATAATAATAATTTTCAAAATAACAATTTTCAAAAATGTTAAACTAAATCTAGATTTGCTTATAAATACAATACAAAAATACTCTTTAACAAATCCGAAGATTTATGTTAATATTAAAAATAAATTTCAAGAATAATCGGCAGAAATAATTCGAATTAAGATGCAGAATATTTCTTTTTATATAACATACGATATAAAAAATTGATAATTATTTTTGTCTTTAAATTAAAAGTCTTAATTATTTTCCGAAGCATATCAACTTGTTATATTGCCTACTACAATTCTTTGCAATGATAATTTCTAAAGTAAATAAATGCTAAATTTAATTTTGTTTTTTTTGGTTTTCCCTCTTTGCTAAATGCATTCGCTTGTACAAACGGTTAAATTTGATGACAGACTGTCAGACGTTTTCCTACTGAGAACTACAAAATTATGGTTTAGCGAGTTGTCCGGAAAAGTAACGAACCAAAGTGTATGTGATAACAAAGCGCTTCGTGTTGCACAGATGCATTTACAAAATGCACGCACAAAGCTGGCATTCGTTTGTAAACCACTGCGTAATGATACAGTTTTGCAGCGTTTCTTCTATTTCCGCTTTCGTGCGCGTGGCCAGCACATCAAAGAGGCGAATCGAAGGTAGCAATAATTAGTGGAACATGAATCGCAGAATTCCTTGGTGGATCGATAATGCTCTGCGACATACTGTACAACAAGTGATTTACATACCAACGTGGCAAAAATGTCTGGCAAAGGTGTTGGTACACATCGACGTATTCTGGATAGACCTGAGTATAAATAACTCCTTAAAAAACGGTTAGAAAATGATGCGTCGTATCTCATGTTTAAAAAGCGCGTATGCGATAAATTACACTTTACAATATTAACTGTTCGAATGCTCGTTACTCTATCTTATGTTATTAATGCAGGGATCTCGAGTGTTATTGAACTATACTATTGCTCGGATCTTACATCTTGCGGACCGACGCTTGAGACATTTTTTAATTCCGGTTGCTCCGATGTAATAATGCGGGAGGATTTAACAGAAAGATCGTCTATCCTTAAAGATGAATCTTCTATTCTTCTATATAACAACCTTCGCAAACGTTGAATTCATCTCTCTTCGTAATTCATCATGAGTAATGCGGAAGCGTTATTCACAGACGGCGTTTAAATCTTTATAAACTAGAACGCTCAAGTTGTGTCACAAATAAATTTTCAACAAGATTAATAGAGAACATTGAAAATTATCTAGCGTAATGACCGTTATCTCAGATTATTTCGATTTGATCGACAAAATCTCTACAATGATATTATCGAATCTTATTCGCGGGAATTTTATAGAATTAACTTCGATCAATCTTACAAATATCGAACAAACAATCGCCATTATAACCACCTGTTACACGTGCTAACTTTTTTATAATTTCATAAAGACGCAACTTAGTTTACACATTTATTAAGCATTTTGCGTGCTTTATTAGCGCGATAATGTTACGACGAAACTTGAAGCTTTCTGTTCATAAACACATCCTTTCAACTTTTCGTCTTCGAGAATACATATTTGTTATAAATAGCAAATCGGTTTTTTAAACCTAATTAATAATAATGTGTACATTACAAATACAGTGTCTGATGAACAACATCCAAATTGAAAAAGAAACAGTAATTCATTAAATAAATGGTCAATTTCTTATTCTGCTCGGATTTTCTTCATGCGCAAAAAATTGCGTATAATTATTATACTTTACAAAAGTATAGATTATTATTTTATGCTGATGTCTAGCGATATAATTACTGGAATGTAGATATTCTTTTGCAAAATTAGAATGTAAACGAAGTTAGAGAAACAGCAATGAAGTTAATGATACAACTACTTGAATCATTAAGAAATGAATCCCGCAAATGTATCGCACTTTTTGTTTGAAACGATCTCGTCTACGTAATTTTCATGAATATGAAACAATTTCGATCTCGGAAGTTTCGTTCGAAACTGTCAAGTACAACATAAAACGGAATCGGGCGATAAACGCGTCTCTTTCGCGACGAAAAATACTGTCGTTGTGAGGCAAGTTTAGAATTGCACGGTGATGCATCGGCATAGAAAAATTTCATCAATATAATAAGAGAGAAAAAGATATTCATTCATGCAGTTTTTTTTTTATACAATATATAGAGGAAATAATACAAGAATGTTTTAATGTTACCAGCAATTAAAAAATAATAATAAATTAGATAGAATTTGACATGTTCTGATAAAAGATCTTTATTAAAATTTCTTACGACGTTTCGACCGGACGCTTTCCGGTCCTTATCAAGTGATTCTACAATCAAACCATCCATTTCAAACAAACACATATTTTCAGTCAATGTGTAAAAAATAATACAAGAATATTTTAATGTTACCAGCAATTAGAAAATAATAATAAATTAGGTAGAATTTGACATGTTCTGGTAAAAGATCTTTATTAAAATTTTTCACGATGTTTCGACCGAACGCTTTCCGGTCCTTATAAAAAAAAAGTCCTTATCAGAAAAAATGTGTGTTCGCTTGAAACGGATTGTAGAATCACTTGATAAGGACCGGAAAGCGTCCGGTCGAAACGTCGTGAGAAATTTTAATAAAGATCTTTTACCAGAACATGTCAAATTCTACCTAATTTATTATTATATAGAGGAAAGTTGTCCAAATCGCATAAACTGTTAAATCGCATCATCATTTCATTAAAAAAAAATTAATCACTTGTTCATTCTTTGTGAGATAATTTATTATTATTTTTATCTAAGATTATTATTAGGAGAAAATCGTCGATACTGACATAGGTCTCCTAAATCGATACTCTCTTATTTCTCAAAAATTAAACATTGCACTTTATTAATACTGATAAAAACATGATCTGTTTAGATTAAAGAAATAAAAATTTATAATATTATTAAAACGAACGAATAAGATAGTAAAATAGATTATATTAGGGGGACCGGAAAGTAATGTCATGTTCTTATATTAAATTCAAACAAATAAATTTTTAACAAGTTTTTATTTTTAATCAATGATGTAATCACCCTCGTTATCATCAACCTTTTGCCATCTAGCGCGCAAATTTTCAATGCCGGATCGATAAAAATCAATTGGTTTTTGAGCAAAATATCTGGAGATGGCATTTTGGATATCATTCAAATTTTCAAATTTTTTTGTTACTTAGAAAGTTAGTGGCATTTACGAACGTCTAATACACTTGGATAAATATCGCAAATGTTTTTGGTAGCAACTGTTGCGTTACTACCTTTGTGAAATTCAAAAAGCATACAATGTCGGATATGAACCTCTTCTGATATTTGGTTGGCCATTTCACCTCAAATTGCAAAAAAAAATTTAAGATTTAATTATTTACAAGTAAACAAGTCACTCTAACCTTAAAATGTCTTTGGCACGATTTTGAAGTACACAATGAGCTGACAAATGACAATCAAATTGTCATGAGCAGAAACGACACTACTTTCCGACACTACTTCCCCCTAATATAAATAATATAACTTATTCTTTATATATACTATTTCGCTACATATTTACGTCTTACGGAACAGCATAAATCAACAAAAAACATTTTACAAAGTGAAAGGATACTAAAAATCAAAGATGTACATTAAACTTGTAGGTATTTTGTACAGATAACTCCTCTATAAAAGAAAAAAATAGGAATATGTAGCATTATTGTCTACTATATCAGTTTTGGGGTTTATTTTGTCAGACACTCATTTTTGCTTATCTTACAAAAAAATTAATTATTGCAAAATTTGAAACAGTATTATAAAAAACTGCTATATCATCTGATAAAATAATTTTCTAGTTTGTATTTATGTTTCTAAAATTTTATTTTTATTTAAGAAATATGCATCAAAAACGAAATGATGGTATCGGCGATTTCTCTACATAATACTGTCATGTACACCTTATTATACTTTAATACACTTTATTACACTAAAAACGTACAAGTATAGTGGTTGAATTTTTAAATAAGATGATGCGATTTAAAAACTAGTGTGATTTCGGCAACTTTACACTATAAATTAAATCGTGCAATCCTGAAATTTTGTGTCAAACATTATTATTACACTTAGTCCAGAACTAAGGCTTTATATAATTTAAGAAAATTATTATTTCCTGAATTTATTATTTTATACGAATTGCTTCCTTGTATTACACAAGATTTCTAATTATAATACTTTCTATTAGATTTAAGAATGTTTTGACTGTATAATACCAGCTAAAAGTTATCAAAATTTAAACGACAAAAAAAAATGATTAGAAAATAAGAAAAATGTTGTCGTAAATACCCTGAAACAATTACAAATTAAACAAAACAATTTGATTTAGTTTATGTAGCAAAATAATCACATCTGGCTGTTTTGCAGTTAGATAAACAACTTTTAAACAAGTAAATAAATCCAAATAAACTTTTCTTTGCATGAATATTTATTAATAAGTATATATAAAAAATTTAATTTAATATGTAATATTTCATCAAATTTAAGAAAAAGTATACAACACAGATAAGTATACAAAACGTGATTTTATATAAGAATGCAAATAAAATAATGAAATAACTTATATACCAATAAGAGAATTGTGCTTAAATTTTACACAAATACTCAGATATAATAATAAAATAATTTGTGAAATTTTTACATTTTTAATAATTAATTTAATTTTTAGATATGACACATATATCCTTAAAATAGCATAATAATTTTATTTCAGATTTAATTCTCATGTACTTGTTTCATTATAAATTTGTTTAATTATGATTTTCATATAAGCACACAAATATTCTATGCAAGAGAAGGGAAGTTGTCACATATCATCTAGTATGACACGATGGCACATGTAACCGCAGATAGCAGTTTCGTTTATGATTTGAAAATAAAGCGAAATACCAAATCACCGCGGATCTCCGCGTACTCTCGTAAATGTCATAAACAACTGAAGAGTAGCAAAAACGAACGCGACGAGGGCAATGAAATGAATTATTCGTCGCACGACTACCCGCGAACAAATCGGAACGCGTTAAAACCATAACGCAAACCGAGCATCGAAATTCCTATCACGCCAGCCTTCTCAATTAGATCCACCAATTAACGTGTAAAAACCGATCGACCTCTACGTTAACTCTTGATTTCACTAATTTAGTTGTGAAGAGGTTTATGCATATATTTTCGTTTTAACATTATTTTAATAGTGTATTATCTTAAATGTTATATGAGGAGAATGTCTTTATTGCATTACACGAAGAGTGTTATCTTACTTGCATAAAAGAATAAAAGCCTGAGATATATATCCTCATTTACATTGCCACAACTTGTCCTAATTCCACTTCATTTAAAACTTTTGAATAATTTTAGAATTATTCAACTTTAACTAAAGATATCGGTTTTAAAATAAAAATTCGAGATAGAGCAATCAAAAATCATTTAAGAATCCTTGCCATTAGTAATTTACATCCGATTTATTAAATTCAATCATATGTCTTAATCTCAGATATAAAGATGGTTAGACTTCGTAACTAATTCTAATAAGAAAAAGAGATAAAATTTTTATGACAAAAAAAAGAAAGATTCGAAAAAACTAATTTGCTCAACTTGCTCGAAATCACAGGTAACTGAATCTCATACAATCCCATACAACTATAAACGCATTACAGATGTGATTTTATTCACATACGCTAAGCGGAAATTTACTATTCTCTCACAGATTTCGCGAATGTATCCCAAGTACCGGCATAGTTCCCATGAACTGCTACCTCGACAGGTGACGATAGATAGACGCTTAAAGAGCAGCGTAATTAACAGTCTCCGGCGCACTACAGGTGTCATCTGCGTGATCTCCCGCACGCGCGACGACACCCGCGGAGAAATCGACGACACGATACTATAAATGCAGCGAACGAATGAAATGCAGCAGCACACATCACGCACGCATCGCGCATGCATCGCTTACTCACCGGCAAGCTCCGTACGTACGCCCACCAGGAGAGTGGTCACTACCAGAAGGGGCACCTGTCGTCGGCGCGGGCACAGCACGGCACGTTTCTCACCCATGGTCATGTCGCACGTGTGGTCACACGCGTATTGGCGCGACACGAGGGTAGCCGCTGCCGCGTCGAGACTGAACTCCCGACCTGCTGCGAGACTACGTACATCCGAGCACGAGGCGAGTCCCACCCCTTTGCACTCCTCCTCGTCTCATCCTCCTGCTCACCCTCTTCCCCCTCGTCATCCTATCGTATCGCACTCCGTCGCGCGCGCGAGCGAGATCGAACCGGAGGGGTTGCTCCGACCAACGTTCATCCCTACCACACAGCGGCCCACACCGTTCATCCCTCTTCGACGTGCCGTGACGCGGCCGCTAGGGGGATGAGACCCCCTTGTCACAAGGCACCACTCGCCACTCGCGCCGACGCTCCCTTAGCCGGCCGGCCGGCTGGTCGGCTGGCTGGCTAGCTGGCTGGTTGGCTGGCTGGCTTGTTCGCCGAGTGCGCGTGGCGAGCTTTGCTTTGAGTTACGCTGACACACCTGGATTTACTTAGAGCCCGGTGATTACGGCGAGACCAGAGCGCCTGGTGTTAAGCCTCCTCTCGCAGTCGGACTTATTTCACGCGTCGCTACAGGTGAGCGCGCCGCTTCCTTCTCGACGCGCTGTTAAAGCCGGCACGCAAGAAGGTAGAAAAGTAAGATCCAGGACGAACGAAATATCCTGGTCTTAATCAATACTAGAGAGAATTCATTTATATTAGTATTATAATATAAAGCGAATGCTACATTTGTCATATATTCTTTGATAGACTATTAACTATTATTATCTGATAATAAAACCGAATTATTTGTTGTGCGTTTTCTGCATCAGAAGAATATGATTGTTAATATACGATAAAATAATAAGAAAAATAGAAAAGAAGAATAAGGAAAATGACATCCGTAAGGAAGGTAGAAACGAATAAGATAATAATTCCAGGAAGCAATCAATCAAAATGCCAATGCGCCAATGTAATTTAAGTCTGATAATAAAGTTTGAATAGGAAGATTAGAAAGATATCGTGAATAAAGCGAATGGATGTCGAGATCTACTTTAATAATCTGATTTATAACACCCAAAATTCAAAGATATCTTCTCGAGTACACAGCGCGTGATGTTTATAATTCGAGTTAAATTATATTTACTTTGCTGAAGCGCGGCCTTTCCGTGTAGAGACAAGTGTGGAATATTTGCGTAGCGCGATGCAGCGCGAAATGATTTAAATTCTGCGCTCCGATATCTTTTCTCTCTTGGCAGTCACATAAGAATGGGAATCGATGCCACTCTCTACGTGATAAAACATTTAAATCCAAAAAGAGAGTTTCCTCTGCGATGACTGATACGAATACAAACAAAAAGAATCTCCTCAAAGAATGAGACACTTAAGTGACTATTCAACAAAGAGAGAAGTTTGCTCTTTGAGTTTCATTATATTTACTCAATGTACATCAATCGCCACAAAATAAAAATTAAGATGTCATTTCAAACACGATTGCAACATGATATTAATGTAACTTAATAGAATAATATAAATATAAAATAAATTAGGTAGCATTTTGCTATTATTATTCAATTCTGATCTTTAATTCTTGAATATAAATATTGCATTTGATGTATTATAATCGGACCTGATGTGATTACATTTAATTTATTGCGAATTATTAAAAATAAGAATTTAATTTTAATTATCACACACGTGTTATTTTTAATATACTTTCACTTAAAAATAATTATGTGTTAAACTTGGATCGTCTTTAATTAATTAATATTTTACTATATCAATAAAATAGATTAGATTTTTCTGTTATTAAAATCGATTATATGGGATTTATAATTTTCAAAAAATGACAGTCAAAAAAAACAAGAAAAAATACATATAATATTTTTAAGAGAAACAATTATGCATTTTATTTAATATACTTTGACTATATGACAAATAAAATTCTGATAGGTGTACATATGATCGGTTTGCTATATTCGAATTATCGTCTTGACATTGTATTATCAAAGTGAATCTTGTCAATCAACCAACGTCACATGTATCTTTGTTGAATGGAAACTATAATCTGAAGCTGAAATGCGATACGTTCAATGCGACAACTGTTTCGATTACTCGCGGCAGAATTGTACGCTTTCCCCTCGATCGGCCAAATGATGCTAAGAAGGGGAAGGATTGTATGAAATCGGAAGTTAGTTTTCTTTACATTAGAGACTTGTATATTTTACTTAAATTGCTCGACGTGAAAACCATCGTATAACTACGGAAAACTATTCCAAGCACACCCGATAAAGGAACCTGACGAGTAATTGGAAAAACCGGCAAGCGCGAAACTTTAGACTATCGATTCCTGTACACAGATTGGAAAGCTGACCGGGATAAAAGGACCGGTCCTTCTAGAAGCCATGATCGCAGTCAAAAGTAGTCTATCGTGAAACTTTGTTCCATCGCTTCCATACGGAAACACACTCGAAAAACACTTTATGCCAAAGACGTCGTATTACGTAATTCTATCGAAAGGTCCACCTGTACGCTGCGTGCCAGCAGCATCCGGGTGATGTACGATCCAGCAAAACGTGCATGAAGGACACTGTATCACGGATCCGATGATATATCCCCTTCAACACAGCTACGAAATTCCCCGGCAAGCATACAACGAAGCAACTCTCTCCGGCTCCTCGGCCCTCCTGACTGCTGCACAACCAATGTCGCTCGATTACACACATCGTCGATCCGCCTGGAGGCTCCTCAAGTTTCCTAGTGTGTTATACGCGCGTCTGTGATACTCCGTGCGCGGCCGAATGAGTCTGACGTCTGACTATTGCACGCATGATATCTGGCGCGCATAAAATGCCGTTATGTAAATTCCCACCCGCGTGGAGGACGCCCTGCGGAAGTTGCGAAATGTATTCTCACGTTTATAATACATTGTCCGAAAAGCCGCTTCTATTATATGTACTCTGGTATATATATATATATATATATATATATATATATATATGGAAATCTATAGCTATGATATTTGCATTAATTTAATTAATATTTGCACTATACCAATTATGATTTCGAGGTTTTCGTCTGGCAGGAAATGCCATTGATTATCGAGATACATATGTTAAACTTATATGCTAAACTTTACTAATTGCAAGCAAGAAAACATAATTTGAATAAAGAACACGTGCATTACAGGAAAAGAATTAAAAAATTATTAATTTATTCAAATGAATCAATACTTCATCGCGAAATATGGCAAAATCGTTTTTCATATTTTCCGCAATTTCTATGCAAACCGACAGACAATAATCGATGGCTCAATTTCATCTCTACCTTCCGTCAGATCGAAGACAATGGCTATCCGTTTTTCCGACAAATTTTTCCCGCTACCCGTGTCGCTGTGCTTTGGCGTGTCCTCTGGCTCAGTGATCGTTACGCGGTAAAAATTTATCGTGGAAAATTGAAGTGCCACAGAATAATTGCTCGATCAGAAGCGATCGAGATTCCAGATAGCAAGCCCCGAACGATCGAGCCATGCGATAGAACCCGGCTCCGATTATTGCGTGTCGTTCTGTGCTCCCAGATCTAAGCATAAGGACTCACGAAACTGCAACTGACTCTGTCAATTATGATATTCCGCCAAACTTTTAATTTTTAGCCGCTTTCGATCGTTCCGATAATTTAGTATTACGCCATCTAGCATATGTTTCATGGAGTATACATAAGACTCTTATTATATGTAAGTTTTAAAAACAAATGGAAGTTATCAATTGCGTCTAGATTTTGTATTTTTCTTTAATAGTATATTTCAGACAATTAAACTTTTTAACTTTTTCAGGTCTGACATTTTTTGAGAAATGATATATATTGTCTAATTATTTTTAAAGGTTGATCGCTGAATAAAAAGGTCGAAACATAAAAATTCAAAATGACGGATCCAAGAAATAAAATATTATTAAATTATTTATTATAAAATTTTAAAAGAAAAACTTTATAATCTTTAAGATATAAATTAACAAAATTCACACATTTTGACATAAAATGTAAAATATCTCGTGAACTATTCACTTTTTGGTGTATCTCAATACTATTAGGTTGTTCATTAAGTTCTGCAGTTTTTTTTAGCTTAAAATTATATGTACAATAATTTCGTCAAAAATGAATGAAATTTAAATTTAAAAAAAAGATTTTAAAGCTTGAAATCTCTACTTTCAAAAGTTTATCACATTTTTTGAATTTATGTGAGTTTGGTAATTTTTACATACAGAAAATTATGAACTGAAAAAGATGGAAAATTTTCTTCTCACTTTGTTGGTTTGTAATGTGTCCAAATTAAATTTGAGAAAATTTTTGACCATCTATTGTGAAAGCTTGAAGCTTTCCCTACAAAATCGTTTTTTACAAATGTTCCTACGATTTTTTTACTCTTAAGTTATTCGCACGTTAAGTTAAATAGGGATTCTGATTTTGATTGCTCATAACTCCATTAAAAATCATCGTACCGTAATTTGTAAAACAGATTCTGAAAGCTGAAATTTTGTTCTATCAAATGGTGTCATACTAATTTTGTAAAATATAGAAATTTTTAAAATATAGAAATTTTAGAGCTAAAAAACTACAGAACTTAATGAACAATCTAATATTAGGTATAGAATCATGAGACGAATCAATTGGTATAAAACACACAGTTACTTTAAAAAAAAAATTATATAGTTGTATTATACAAATATTGCATATTACAAATTGCATAATTTTTTTGAGAAGCAGCAGTATGTTTTTTTTATATCAATTAATTCTCATTATTCTGTATATAAAAACGTTGAGATACAATTATTAATTTTATTGAGATAAAAAAATGAGTAGTATACAAGATATTTTATATTTCATGTCAAAATGTGTGAACTTTGTCAATTCATATTTCAAAAGTAATCAAAAGAAGTCATCGTCATTGCAGTGTTTTGAAAGCTCTCGAGATCAGCTGCAAGATTCTGCAATAAAAAATGATTTCCATTTAAAAAAATTGATGCAACCTTGACTTGATTTTAGCGATATCATCCAAGATCAAACTAACAAGATCAGTAAATAAAAATACTTTTTAAACTTAAAAATCCTACAACTTTTGTTTTTGAAACATTTTTTTCAAAAATCCTCACGAGTAAATCCGGAGTCCTAATCCTTGAACACTATGTATATTGGTGAAAGCTATAGAAAAATTCAAAAGTTTTTTCGCATCTGTAAATATCAATTAATAACATGTTTACAATAGTTATTTTTCTTATCAATAAATGTTCAGAATAATGGACCCAACTCTGTTTAGCTTGATCTTGACACATGTTGTCAAGATTATGGCCACCAACAAGGTTTTAATCATCGCTTATTATTCGTTAAAAAATATTAACAAAAGAGTTAATAATATAAACATAACTCTAGTTTAACTCTATACTTTGAACTTTATCTAGTTACAACGCGAAACAAAATCTATTCCACATTCCTCCCGTGCTTTGTATGCGTAGACGCATTGAATTCCATCTTTTCTTACAGGGAGGTCCACTACTAAAAAATTAAATGTTTAAGTTTGGAATGAACCTTGCTTGGAGAGTTAAACATGGATTTACAACTTTCCACGCAAAATGAGGTTCAACCAAATTTATGCGTTTAGTTTTTTGGAACTTTCCCGTAGGTGGGAGGGGGGGGGGACCTACTACATCCATGTATACACTTTACAATACAAGGTTATGAAGCAAGATTCAACATGGGTTTACCGTTTTTTACGAAATTCATTTTATTGTCTCCTGCTTATAGAAATTATATTTTTAATTATGCGCGGCTTTTCGCCCACGCATTTACTTAAATAATTAGATAAGTAAATATGTAGAATTTATACTCATGGTTCATTATATTCCTAACTTTTACATGCGCACACACATTATGTTTATATGTTTTATATACACTTATATATGTTTGTTTAAGTGTATAATCTTTGAAACATATACATATTTTACATTATTGATACATATCAAACCAAGTTACTTTTCAAATTATCTTCGTATTGCATATTATGCGTCGTATTATGCGTCGAATCATTCTTGGTTAGAACTTTCTGATTAAAATATAATTTTTTATATGATAAACAAAGGAGGGCAAATAAGAGTTTAAAAACGCGGTTCTTTGTGCGTGTTAAATTATTTACTAAGTATACGAATATTTCGCATCACATTAATTGTTACAATTACAAATCGTTAATTAAATAAATCGGACGTTTCGACTCCGCTTCGAGTCATTCTCAACGATGAAAACGCAATGAATAGCAAATAATGAGGTATGGATTCCAGGGGTGAGATACAGTAACTTAATGATGTCAATCATACAGGTTGCACGGCCGAGTGATAATGTTACCGTTTGCAACAACCTGTAAATGAGTAACACAATGCAATTTTTCATTTACGAACGTATTTTTAGTTCACTTACCACTGGAAGCCTGATGTCGATATCCTTAAAAAATAGTACGGGGATGATCACATAGTCACGGAGGTCCATTATTAGATTATTAAGTTAACAAGTTAAACAATGCTATCAGAATTTAAAAAACAGTTAAGAGATGTTGTTGTCTTGTCCAAACGGAAATGATTACAAAGGCAAATTAACAGATATTAAGAAAATCGACAATGTACAAATGAAGGACAAGAAAAAACAATGTTTATAATTTATTCAGGATGGAAATATATGCTTCGTCAAGATATTCTGTGTCTGACTGTAAATTGATGCCATTCTTCTGTCTCTTAATAAACATCATCTCTGATATTAAGCGTTTCCCCAGAAATCTCTCGGAATCTAAAATTTTAACGTTCTCCCAATCGAAATCATGATTAAACTGCAATCTGTGTTCGGTGATTACGGATTGTGTGGTGGTGTTCCTGTTGATGTGATTGCGGAGTTCTGAGATCCTTGTTTTAACTTGTCTCGAGGTTTACCCCACATACGAGGCATCGCAATTTTTGCTACGTAATTTGTAGACAACATCCTTATTCGATAATTTTGAGAGGAGGTCTTTATGTGCTTTAACGATTCTCCGAGCTTGTTTAGACTATAAAACGAAAGTCTTGCGTTAAGATCACGTATTACTTCTTTAAATTTGGTGGCAAATTTCGGTAAGTAAGGCACTGTGAACCAAGGTGTGCAGTCCGATATATTTAAGCCTTCACTTTTTCCTTTTTTAGGGATAAATTTATGTTGACGTAATAAAAATTTCAGTCGTGTGTTTATGGTGTCAAAAATCAAGCTCAAAGGATAACCGTTGTTTAGGAGAGTGTTAACTAGTAATTCAAAGTTTTTTTGATGGTATCTGGGGTGCGATAACCGAAACGCTCGATCAGTCATACCTATGATGGTGCCGCGTTTTGAGAGGGTGTAGAGAAATATAATAATTTTAATTTATAATAATTTTTTATGTTTTATGATTGTATTTATCACAATATTTTTCAATTAAAGTTTAAACAATTTTCTTAAAAATAATTTTCTTTAAACTAAATATCTTAATATTTACCAAAGATATGTTTTATAAAGACATTGGCACATATATGTATCACTATAGATCTGAAAGAATTAAGAAATTTTATCACTTCTACAAAGAATCAAAAGGGATTTGTTTCTCTGCAAAAAGAAAAACGTTTTGTTCCTCTATTGGAAATTCCATATTGTGCAAATAAATTCGAGAGATATAAGAAAATTCGACGAATGATGCGTAACACTCACGAGTCAGGATGAGTAGCAATCTCGATAATTCTTTTACTGTTATCCCTTTATATTTCTCATGTTTAAACCCGTCTCTCTGCTCCGAATGTTGATGCGCTCGTCGATCGAATATCGTGAATGTATACGCGTATTAGGAAACGAATTGTTGCATTAAATCAGCGATCGAAACGTGATCACTTATCGATCATCAAAACCTAGACCGTGAGAACCGATTAACATAACATAATTGATATATTCGGCACTCTTGACATCCGTTTATGTACTCACTCGGGACAAAAGATATGAAAACGCTGAATAACTGCGATTCGATTGTGCATACTCATATGTACACATTATGGCGATTGTCAACACAAAATGCGTGGCAGTTTCGGTCACATAATTCGCTAATTTTACGCGTTGTATGCAGAGATTATTTGGCTGCACGTTATCTTGAAATAAAAAATTGAAATTGAGAATTAATCTTGTCGAAATAATTAGACTATCATGAGAAGATGGTTAATATACACTTGTACATAGATGGAGAGAGCATTGATCGTAAATTTTGATAGAATTATGGTTACATGAAATATGAAGCAATTAATATTATATATAAGACGATCGCTCGTCGTTATATTCGATATTTTTGACAATTGTTTGTGTGCGAAACTCACTTGAGGAGGACAAAAAAGATACGAAAACGCGGAGCGATTGTAATAATTTGCACAGTCATATATTATGGCAACATTCAAAGCGAAGTACCTGGTAGTTTCGGTCACGTGCCTAACTTCGCGCTACGCATGTTGGGCTGCGCTATACTTTGAAATCAAAGCATTGACAAAAATATTAATATTGTCGAAATGATCAGACTATAACGAGGGGATAGATCATTTATTATATAATAAATAGAGTAAATTGCCAATGTGAGCTGCTGCAGATCTTGGTACATGAAGTAGATCATTTATATTTGGATTCAATGTTTGTGTCATACAATCTTTAGTGAGAAACTTGCAAAACTCATAAATACAGGGTGTCCTATTTTAAATGATCAGCCCAATATCTTGAAAACCCAGTAGACAAAAATGTTTCAGACAAAAGTTGCTTGGCTCGAAGGGAGACATAAGATGGTGCTATTGATTTGATCTTGGATAGTTCTGTGAAGATCACGTTAAAGTCGCTTTCAATTTTTTTAATGGAACCCCCTATTTCTCATTACATATTCTTATAGCTCATCTCGAGAGCTTTCCAAAATACTATAACTAAGTTACGGCAAAATTTTTGTGAGCGAGTAGAGAACGTCAAGCTGAATAAAAAAGTCTTGTACTATTTTTTTAAATTCGCAATAGTTAATCAGTTATTAATTATAGAAGATTGCTGTATTAGCGCGCGCGACAGGATAGGACCGTCCCAGCCCGTCCGCGCGGCGCGCCGCCTCGTTCGGAGCCCAGCGGTACGCGCCATTGCGTTTAAACAACTTCTCGCGTTCCTCGCGAACATCGAACTAATGATGTTAATTATGGTTGCGTGGATTAATTAAATATAGTCATTACATTCGGTACCATTATTACATCTTGGCAACTGAATATAACTTACTTTCAGGAATTAATTCAGGAATTATCATGTTCCTTAATTAATTTCTGTACAAAACTAAAAACTGTACTGTCAAAAATATATTATATATTTTCATCTTCAAACAATTTTGGGGACTTTGTTACGTCCTGGACTTCATGATTCTTTTCTTTCGAGGAGATCTGGTCATTGTGACTCTTGAATGTACTTGAGAGAATCAAATGGAATTCATTTATTATAATTGTAGACCCTTTTCGGATGGTAAACTCATTCGTTCTCTCTTGAAAACTCATAAAAGTTATTTAAGAAAAATACAGTTTAAGAAGTGCATTTGGTAGCGATAAAATTTAAAACGTAGAGCCTGTGGTTTGTAGAAAATAAACAAATATCACAGGATATTCCCTCTCTAAGAAATAAACGAATATACGCTGCAACCAATAATAACAAATGACTAAAAGTGTCATTTGATCAATTAGAAAGCATATCAAGTTAAGTCTGTTGCAGGCGTCTATAGATCATAAAATTGAAAGATAACATTTTAGGCTCGAAAACTGGGTTTTTGTTTATCCGATACCGCACTTGCGAATGACGAGATCCTTCTGTGTTCAATAAATCTAAAGAACCATAAAAATAAAAAATCATCCCCACACATGACACAGAAATAATGAATTCTAATTGACTCTCAATTACTAATCACTCCCATTCCTCGACGACTCCATCCGAATTTTGACCAACTCTAAGACTGAAGATAAACAGAGTATACGATTCTCAATTTACCTTGTCAATAAGCAATAATAAAACCAAAACTTAGACTGTGGATCAAGCCAATTCCATGACCCTTCTAACAAAAATGGGAGAAATAAAAAATTATATCCTTCAGAAAGGATCTCACTAACCAAAATCCTAATCCACCGACTTGGCACATCTCATAGAAAAGACAAGATTTCTACAGGGTGCGTCACCAAAATCCGGACAAGTCGAACAATTTCTCTAAACAAAATTTTATTAACGAAAAAATTGAATATTACAAAAAATGTTTTTACATATCACGTAGTGGGTTCCTACAGAATATAATTATTCAATATAGCCCCCATCAGCTTCAATCACGGCCTCTATTCTCGACCTGAAGCGTTCGCATGCACGTGTAATGTAGCGCTGTCTATATGGGTGAATACTGCTTTAATAGCGGTTTTTAATGATGTCACGTTGGAATGCTTGGACTTGTTGGTGACTCTTTCAACAACGCTCCACACGTAGTAGTCCAAGGGATTTAAATCTGGGCTATTAGGAGGCCAGAATTCCTTATGACCAATGCTTGCAGCGAGCAACTCGCTTGGTCTTGGCAACCTCGGAGAGGATCTGTCGTATCTTTAATGTGTATGATTTGTATCGAAGATCTTCCTCGGCAATTCGACGCATTGTTGGCTCGCTTACACCCACAATTGATGCTAATTTTCGCAACGATTGTCCTGGATCTTCCGAAATCAACGCTTGGTTCTTTCGACCACTGCAGAGGTCCTTGCGGTGCGTTCTTTCGAATGACTCTTCCTCGCTGGCGTACTGGAACTTTTGTTTGATTATTCTGAAGCACTATATTTTGTCACAACGTCATAAACGGTTAATCTCGGATATCCAAAAGACCGAATTATTTCTGTTGGTGATCGTCCAGCGCGAAGGCCTACGATAATTGCGGCTCTTCGATTATATTCTCTGCCTGATGTCGACGTCGCGGCCATTTTGAGTTTATGACTGTTTACTGAAAGGCTGCGGTCCGATTCACGCTCATAGCGTTTACAGTGTTCACGATTCTAATGATCGGTCCGATTCGTTAGTGTACTCAAAGCGCGCTGACAATCATTTCGTTTCAGACCACCTATGAATACAATTCACATAACCTGTAATGCTTTTAGTGAAAATCACAATAATGGATATTCAGTATAAGGCAGCGTTATTGCAGTTGACGAAAATTACGTTCGAAGAATCAGAGAATGATGATTTGAATCTCATAATTCACTCAAGTAATGATGACTCTTCAAGTAATGATGACGAAGATGAAGAGGAAATTGTGAGAAATATCAAGAAAATCATAAAATTAATATTATGAACTTATCCAAATTTTAACAAAACGTGAACTTTCATGAGATCGGCTGCTTTTAGTAGTAACTCGTCGATGATATATTAATATTTCTTGTATTGATTTCCTTTTTCCCGCGCAAATGACGTAACGCTCACACCGACCCACCTCTGGATCATGGTTACCGTAAGCACGCAAATTCAAAAATCCGTGACGTCACTTCGCTCACGGAAAACTCTCAAGGAATGAATCGGACCAACCGTGAGTGCGCTAATGACGCTATGAGCATGAATCGGACCGCAGCCAAAGCATCAGGCTTACTCAATTGCTAAGGGTGCGGTCACATGGATTGATATTTTCTGCGTAACCAATCAAAGGCGTTCCGCGTTTTCTGTCACGCGGAATTGAATGGCTCTAACGCCTCTGATTGGTTACGCGATACGCGTTACGCGGAAAATATCAATCCATGAGACCGCACCTTAAGAGTGACGTTTGGCGGAGGTACAATATGGAGGGAAATTTAAATTTGTCCGGATTTTGATGACGTACCCTATATATAAACTGCGATACTATAAGACTCACTCTCGTTTTTCTTCTGGTTTCTTTTGTTTTCCGCTCTGTGATCTTAGTAATAAGAGAGTCCGCAAGTAAATAATACACAAAATTGCAAATGAATAAGACACAAAACCGCAAGTGAATAAAACTCGAAACTGCAAATGACCTAACCGTTCCATGGAATCAAGAATTCTATGAACCGTCCATTCTCAGCTTGGTCGAGGAATCTTCGGGATCGGACAAGGGGACTCAAGCTTAAACTATCTGTTACCAGAGTCGCATCCCCTTTTCTTATTTTTTTCCCCTTTGTTGTTTTTTTTATTTCTTTTTTCACCGGCTCTTTCTTTCTCCTTCAATCGACCCTTTAAATTTCTTTCTCTATTATTCGAGTTTACTAGCACTGCTATTGGATTCGATCTTATTTCTCCAAATTTATTGATATCATTCGATGGATTAGATCTAATTCCAATTCTGAACCCGAAGGTTCACCAATTCGGCAGATCTCTTCGAGTTCATTAGCCTCGCTGCTGGACTCAATCTTACACTTTCACTCCTCCAAGTTCCATTCATGTTATTCAATGGACTTGATCTAATTTCTTATCATGTATCTAAAGGTTAGTACGACACGCTAATATGACGGACCTCATTTTCTTCCCCGAGTTCATTAATCTGGTTAGTGGACTTGCTCTGATCCCTTCTCCCAAGAATTCATCGATGCATTCCATGGATTCAATACTATCCAAATTCCTTGATTAGAAGTCAGCTAGTATGGCGGATCTCTTCTTCTTTTCTATTTACTTTTTTTACTTCCCTAATGCCTTTCTTTCTATACCCATTAGAATCTTTATTATAGTCCTCTTCCACCTTTTTCTTTTCTTTTCTTCTTGCTGCAGAAGTTAACGCGTTTAGTTAACCTCCGCGATTATGTTTAATGAGCGACTGATCGTTTCCGAACGCCCAACGGACGGCGAAATGCTTACGACATCGGAGAAGAGGCTCATACGTCGTCTCCTAAACGAAGCATTACAACAAAACCTCTATGATTCCGGAAAATAATGACTTATTCAATTTGATAAATTCTGCCAGTCCGTCTAGATTAAGCATGCTAATCCCTTCCCCTGCTCATTCACCTTCTTTTCCTTCGGTTCAAATTCTTTTGTTTCCACGTCTTTCTACATCTTTAATAGAATCCAACCTCTTCTCTGTTTATTTTCTCAAAGAATATTTTCTGATTCGCCTTCTCTATCTATTCGTTCCCTTTCTCCTCCCTTTTGTTCTCCTATTAGCTCTTTTGAAAAGCCTCCTTGTGTTCCTTCTTCCGTGTACTTTACGTGTTCTAGCGTAGAGTTCATAGAAAAAATATTTATTCTTCCTCCTCGTTCCCGATATTATTTTAATTATGATCCTCACGACCTCTAGATATCTTAATCGCTCAATTTTCACTGATCCTTTTCCTCCTTTTATATGATCGGTCTCGATGACTTCGATCTAAACGAAGTTAGGTCCGTTATCTCGAGATCCGAATGCCACTATTCTTTTCTTTCTTCCTCACTCTTCCTTCTTTTATTTAGTTCCTATCCTTTACTTTCATAATCTTTTTCCTCCCTCCTCGGCCACCATTCACGAAATAAACGAATAGCATCCTATTCTTTTCCTACTCTCCTCCGCACGATACAATATACAATATACACAATATACAAAACAAACACAACTTAATTAAAAAATGTAAATCATACCTACTCTAAACATTGTAATGATATTATGCAGAATGTTAAGAGGAAATGTACAAGAAATTTTTTCCTTATTCTTTAAGTTATCAATTATATATATATATTTTAATCTTAAAGATTAAAGACTTTTACTTTGAACAATCACATTTGATTTAAATACACTACGTTCCAGACGACGTCATAGCCATACGATATGCTGATCTGCATCTGGAACCTGAGACAAGTGTATGCGACTCGTGGCTCACACCATAGCGTATTGACGAGAGAGAAATCTGAAACGTCCTTCCATATCCCCATTTACCCCAATTTCTCTCTATTTGAAATAAACAAAATTATCGTGATCTAGACGTAACACATTCAAGGAATCATCTTATGAAAATATTAGTAAAATCTCTCATAATACTCTGCTTTTTAGTTTGTTTTTTAAGTTTTTTTACTTACGAGAAGAATGTCCATCTAGCGGCGATGCCATGTATTGCACGTGGGGAACATCTAATAAATATAACTAAAAATTTTATGAATTTAACTGAAAAATATTAAATCCTACCAGATCCTTGTAGTTAAGTTTATCAAACATTCTTATAAAATATCAAGTTCTATCATGATAATCAGAAATTCTGCTTGGTTTCACAAAATGCATTCTATCGTTTCCTTTTTTTTTTTTTTGATATAATCAAATCATTCTTATCACTGTATAATAACTTTGTTAAGGGGATCTTAAAGTGAAGCAAATTACCGACATTTTTTTATTTTAAATAATTTTTTAATTGGCTTTACAGAATTGCAAATTTCTTGTACACAATTAAAGTACGCACAAAAATGAAAAAAGTCGACTTCATACAAGTAGTAGTAGTAGTAATAGAAATAATGAGGGTGGGCTAGAAGGGAACCTTAATGTCACCTAGATCTCTTGATCCTCTGTGACTCCCCGCCTGTTGTCAGGGTTATGCAGATATCTCCAGCTTGGTGTTCAGCACCAGGCTTATTAAACTGCTCACCCTTTTATCCGCAAGATCTCTGGGTTCTATAAACATGCTGCCCCAGAGTCTATATCTTTTGCATGAGAGCGCGGGACAGCGGCATAGGATATGTGAGCTGTCCTCGCTCTCTTCTCCGCAGAGACGGCAAACTTTACTCTCGGTGAGACCAAGTTTGTATAAGTGACTTCTTAGAGCCACATGACCAGTGAGCAGTCCGATGYCGAGYCTYAGTCTGCTCCTGTTCATAACCAGCAGYTCACTCGTTCTATTGTGCTGGGGGGATTCCATCAGCTGCTTAGACCATTTGCAGCCGCTGGTCCGTTTCCAAGTGTTTGAGTGCTCCTTCTCTAACCAGCCTCTGATGATGTTTTTTCGTCCGACGGGCGAAGGGAACGCCGACGACCGGCGTATCTGGGTCTATGTGTGTTCCCGGACCCGCCAGCCTGTCCGCGATCTCGTTGCCAGGGATGCCTTGGTGACCAGGTACCCACATTAGGATCAGTTCGTGGGATTTTCCTAGTCTGTTTAGCATCCTCATGCAGTCCCACACAAAATGATTCTGTGGCGGTTTTGCAGAGAGCGTCTAAARCTGCTCTGCTATCCGAGCAGATGCGGTACCGGTGGTTCGCATCCGCTCTGGTCAGCATGGTTTCTGCGCATCTGTGGATAGTACCTCCGCTTGAAATACTGTAGCTAATTTCCCCAGTTGTATACTCTCTTTATGGTCGTTTCTAGGCCCATAAATTCCTGCGCCGTAGCGATCGTTAGCTCTGGATCCATCGGTATACTAGTAATCTGTCTTTGGATCAGTCGAAGAGAGAGTTCTTTTCCAGTCTTCTCTAGTGGGAAGCAAAACTTGGAGATAAACTAAATATTTTACACAAAGAGAGAAACAGGAGAAAAAGAGAAATAGCCGAAATGTTTTTCATTAAAAAAATATAAAAAAACTAACAAAAGCATAAACTTACAAAAGGACACAGATAATCTGAATCCTATTTATGGCAAAATAATAATATAAACATACATGGTTAAATTTACAATAACGAAAAACAATCTCAGGTCTCAGTCGCTTGTTTTACGTGGCTCAACGCGGATGTGCCATCTAACACGGATGCAAAATATAATCACTTGACAGGTGACAGATTTTTTTATAGTAGATGCGTATGACATTGTCAAATATTAATGACTACAAGGTTTGATTTTTGACTTTTTATAATCGTTATGTATTGAACGTCTTTTATATTATTTATTTTTGCATTATTGTAGTTAACACTTGATAAAGACCAGAAAGCATCTGGTCGAAACGTTGTGTCAAAGTTAATAAAGATCATTTGCCAGAATATGTCAAATTTACCAAACTTATTTCTATTGTTTAATCATTGGTAATTAAAAAATATTTCATATGAAAAATTATAAATATTGCGTATTTTTGGCATGTAGAGCTCATTTGACACAATATTTGCTTAATACAAGTATTCTATGATATACATGTGTAAAATATGATAGTCGCCCCCTAGGGACAACATTCATAATCAATATCGTACAATCAGAATTAAAAGTCTAGAAAAAAGTTATCTTTAATTAAAATTTTATAATTATAAATACAGATGTGGATTGGAAAGAAGAGCAGTATTGCTCATGGTAGCAGATACCAGATCTTGAGAGAGATAGCGCTGCAATATGTTAGACAAAGACAAATATACGCGTTTGAGTGAGATAGAACTATAATAAAAGAAATTAAATTAAAGATATCACTATTATCGACATTTTTAGTTCAGAATTAAAAAGTCTGTATTATTGACATCGTCAGAGTTCGGCCTTCGCTTTAGGATCCCTTTAAAAATCAATATTTAAATATAAAATTTAGCGATTATATTCGTCAAAATATTGTTTAATTGATTTTAGACTTAAAATTATAAAATATTTATTACTTAGGATCATGTATTATTCTATCTAAATTGGCATGTTATTTGCATGTTAAAATCTCTTTTATGCGATGCTTATTTCGATATTTTTCAATTATCAATGTACATGACATTATTGCAACTATCTTTTTAAAAAACTATATTTTTAAAAAAAGGTAAAAAAGGCGACAAGTTTTCCGCATGCAGCTTAAAGAAAAATATTAAACCCACAAAGTGGTATTATAATATTCTTAATTTTTTAAAAGAAAAATTTAATCTATTATTTATATAAAAAATTTGAACTAGCTCTATCAATAACTGACGCTAAGTTATAATTCTATCATCTCGAAAATTAAACTGTTGTACGACTATTTACAATAAAATCTGATTGATATGTTTTGTTCCCCTTCGAAAATTTTCTTAATCCAATCCAAGTAATAATAACTTTCTCTTAATTATGCCGTAATCTCGTCCGGATGGATAAACTATATATAGTAGTGCTTTCTTACCGGCTTGATCAACAGTGTTTATAGCCTAAAACTAAAATAAAAAAAGGCTGCTCCAGGCCTCCTGCAGCACACGCGCTCACCCCTCCTGCGTATCCTGCGCGCGTCTTTTCATTATGTTTTCTGTTCGTGCGAAGTCAACAATGTGTCAACAATTCTGCGTAATAAATATTTGTTATCCATTTCCCGTGAAGTTCCTGCCTTCGGATTATGATGAAACACAGAGATCGTTCGCCGAGGAGTTCCACGAGCTCTCCAGAAGAACAAACACATCGTAGCTCTCCCGACTTTGGATCGCGATCGATGCTCGCTCGCAAGCGCTCAGCGAGCTGATGCAGCCATTCATTTAGCCGGTCCCGAGAGTCCTTTCATATCTCAGAACGGATTGTGGAATTTACTATGCGATTTCACTGACTTTTTTGGGACGTCGTGGCGTCCCGGTGCTCGGTGAGGCACCGGACGCACAAAGACTGGCGAGTCTGGTCCTCTCGGAGGACACCACGTCACTCTCAGATAGGTCCGGTAAGGCTTTTATCGCATTTGAGAAACAGATAGATGAGCAGACGGCCTTTAGTGGTCGGGGCGGCGCACCAGGTATGTTCCCTAGCGACAGAGGCTATCGTTGTCACCTTTAGAGGTTAAAAAGCTGGGGACATAACCGACTGCTTATACCTATTGTTTTCTCTCCTCTTTGCTCTTATAGCAGATCTCCTGTCAACGCGAGCGGATGAAGCTGACCATGTCACATTTGCTGTCTTACCATCTGCACCTGACTTGATCAGAACCTGACAAGACATTGGAATCTAAAGCATTCGCCTTTGAACTTTTCGGTAAGCTAAATCAGCCTCTTCTAGTAGCTGCTCGGACACCTGTCATATTATCCATCATTAAATCCGAGGTGCGTTTGGGTCTTAAGGATGTGCTCAGGCACAACCTTCTGGCGAGCTATGAGCAGAAGGAGAATCTGTTGTTCCTGGCGCCGCCGAATGTTAAAAAAAAAAAAATTTTTGCCAAACTTAGCAGCCACGGCGCCGACTCGAGACAAACACCAAATGCAATCTCAGATGCAACTTAGAGCAGTTCTAAATGCAATAGTCTCTGATATGACAGGCCTTATAGAACCAGAATTTTTTCAGTCATCAGTAGATAACCTTAGAGGGCAAATCCGCTGTCTCTAAAATTTCTGACGGTGTGCATCTCTTGGCGGATCTTCATTTCCGACTGTCTCAGTCAAAGACTACATCGGATGCGACCGCCATTGACGACTGCCTGTTTGGCAATAATTTTGCAGAGGATATCAATGCTGCGCAAACTGTCGAAAAGTTGGCACGTAAGATGTTAAAGAAACCTCCTCAGCTGTTGAGCCAACAGGTTCGACAACCAGCGACACAGCGCTTCAAGCAACAAGGAAACCAGCTTTTTCGCGAAATTTAGTGAAACCAGGGGAACTCCAGAGCCTTTTTCACAAAACTCAGCATGCGCATCAATCGAAGAGGGGTCTCCGTCAGTCGCATTACAGCAGGAGGTTAACATCTCTCCAGAACTCGAAGTCATCGATAGACCTAACCCAGTCGGCAGATCGCCTTGTCCTCTGCGCACACGAATGGAAAGAGATAACATAGGATCTTCAGATACTTCAGACTATAAGTGGGTACCAAATACTCTTCGTTTCGGAGCCGCCAGTTCGTTCCTTCTTCTAAGGGAGCCGTCTCTCTCTCTCTCTCTCTCTCTCTCTCTCTCTCTCTCTCTCTCTCTCTCTCTCTCTGTCTGACTGCGATAACGAAATTAAGCGTTTGTACTCTATGGGAGCTATAGTTATCTCAGATCCCTCAGAGAACCAATCTCTCTCATCCTACTTCTTAATTAACAAGCCATCTGGGGGAAGAAGATTCATTTTAAATCTTCACGACTTGAACGCTTACATTTTTCCTCCTCACTTTAAAATGGAGAATTGGCGTACGGTAATTAGGCTTTTGTTACCAAATTATATAATGGCGTCGATAGATCTCTAGGATATACTTATCCGTTCCGATACATCTTTCCCATAGAAAATTTTTAAGATTTCAGTGGCGAGGTGTCGTCTATGAATTTATGGCCTTACCATTCGGCCTAGCTATAGCACCATACATTTTTACTAAGATCACGCGCTCGTTTATTAGGATCTTAAGAAATAAGGGATTCCAGTCAGTCGTAGATCTGGACGATTTTCTGCTGTTGGATGCTACGGAGACAGAATGTCAGAGGAACGTAGAAGCATCATTGGATCTTCCCTTACGTCTCGGTTTTCTTATATTATAAATTACGCCAAGTTTCAGCTATCCCCCGCGACTTCTTGTAAGTATTTAGGATTTATCTTTAACTCTGTCCAGCAGTCGGTTTCCATCCAGCCAGATAGAAGAAAAAACTCTTAATCTTGATACTTGACACGTCTCGAAGAGCTCAATGCTCCATCAGAAAGTCTGCCAGCAGGACTGACTCTCGGTCTGTCTCGCAGTCCAATATGGACTTCTATACATAAAAAGATTTGAACGAGAAAAATTTCTGGCTCTAGGTACGAACCATCAGAAATACGATAGTCAATTACGAATAATAAGAAATACGAATGTCAATTCCGCCATATTCCGCCATTCTGAGGGAAGAGTTTGACTAGTGGATTGGAATACTGTCTAACCCGAAATAATTTAACTCCATTCGCGCGGATCCTTTCGCGTGTGATCTTTTTTCAGATGCATCCTTAACAGGCTGGGGTGCTTCATGCAAGGAATAATGCACACATGGATGGTGGTCAGCGGAGGACGCCTCCCTTCACATCAATGCATTAGATCTAAAAGCAGTTTCTTACGCTCTAAGGTCTTTAGCGTCAAACCTGCAAAATTGTAATATTCTTTTGAGATTGGATAACACTACCGTCCTTGCCTATATAAACAATTTTAGCTCGGTGCAATACCCTATATTATCAGACATCGCTAGAAGTATCTGGAAATAGTATGAAGAGCGAAATATTTATCTCTTCGCCTCATACATTGCTTCGGTTGACGTATTATAGCCGACAAGGAATCAAGGAGGACGAATGGTCTCTATCAGAGCAGGCTTTCAACCTAGTTGAAGAAAAATTTAGCTCGTTTGATAGACCTCTTTGCTTTGGCAATCAATATTAAATGTGACCTTTATGTCTCCTGGCTCCCTGATCCAGCTTCTTGGGTGATTGATGCATTTACATTGTCTTGGAATAGCTTTTATTTTTATGCTTTCCTCCCTTTTATCCTCATCATCAGGGCACTACGAAAAATAGTGAATGAAAGGGCTACAGGAGTTCTAGTAGTACCTTGGAGGCTCTCACAACCAGGGTTTCCATTGATTATTCGCCTTTTGATTTCCAAACCCTTAATCTACCACCATCTTACTCTTTATTATCTTCTCCCTTTAAAGAGCCTCACCCGGAGTGGAAGAAGTTTTCCCTGGAGACAGGGAATTTATCAGGAAGGCATTCCAGTTTTAGGCAGCACCTTCAGCATTTTTAGACACACTCCTAGTATCTTTACTTCTCTCCACGATTAAGTTATTTTTAAGTTATTAAGATCAAAATTCATGCTTTTACTATTTTGTTAAAAATGATTCATGCTTATACACTACATTGTTATATTTCAAGATCTAGCAATGCCAAGATTTTTACATTAAAATGTTTTCTTTAATTAATTTTCCATTTTGTTATACTATTATTTTTTTAATTATTATATCTTTTTAATTATTTTCTTTGATTCCATTGAAATATATATAAGAATAAAAGAACACAATTTTATAATATAATGTTTTGAAAGAAAATTAAAAAAGTTATTACTACTTGGGTTGGATTAAAAAGATTCTTGAATGGATACGAAGATATTACTTGGGTTTTATTGTAAAAGTAGTTGTATAACAGTTAATTTTTGGAATAATAGAGGAATAATGGGATTAACTTAGTGCGAGTTATTGATATCAAATCTTTTATACAAATAATAGACTAGATTTTTTTTTAAATTAAGGATAATACCATTTGGATTTTGTATAACAATTTTTTCTTCAAGCTGCGTATGGAAAATTTGTTGCCCATTTTATCTTCTTTTAAAAAGATAATTTTGTAATATCATGTATTTTGTAATTATATCAGCATCTAATGCTGACGCTGTTCAAGCTAATTGATAACACTACCAAACACTATCGTGACGTCGGAAACATTTTACGTCATAACTTCGTGCTACATAGCTATTCTTTCCGAGGTAATACACTGACAGCGTTAGCATTTGCAAGCTTCGCGAACAACAATAGTGTAGCGTTAAGTATTTATTAAGCATAACTGTTTCCAAATCTAATCCAATCTAATCAGGAAAATAAAATCGCAGAAAAGTTTATTAGCAGCAGTAACATTTATAATGCGAAAATTAATAGAGAACTTTCATCATTTGAAAGTGAGAAGAATTAGACGTATTAGAAAGAAATAGAAATATAAATCCAAGAACGCATATATTAAAAAAATTGCTTTAAAAATTAATTAACAAACCATTAATTAACAAAGGATAAATTTAAAGCACATTTTAAATATTATTTACGAATGTTAATGATTTTTCTTTTTTAAAAAACGAAATGTTACATTTTGCATGTCTCTACCAAAATAGAAATGCATATTATATTTAAAATATTGGGAAGTAGGGGAGAGTGGGGTGGTGGCGATCACTTAAGAAAATTTATTAATATTTTTATTTGAAATTGATTTTTTCTTCAAATTAGTTACAGAGACGTACAGTACAGAATTATAACTTAAAAAAAAAACCATTAAAACAAGAACACATAAAACTTATCAAATTTTTATTTATCGATATAAAAAGATATAGTAATTTTGATGTAACCTACCTGTGGAGTTAGGGCGATCAGGCTACAGGTCGTGATAATCGCGGTGAGATCATAACGATTACGTCTATTTTGATTGTCATTTCAATTGCAGATCATGACAATTATTTTCAACAAATCATTTATATGAAAAAGTTTGTTTATTAAACTCTTTTTTAATTAGATAACATTTTCAACATCATGTATTCTTTGAACAATAAAAAACAACATTTAAGTATTTTTTTACCAATACACTTTTGTGAGAACATAAATTACAGACTAGTTCATAGCATTTTTAAATTTTATTGTTCATAGAATTCTTATAATTCTAAATTATATTTTAAATTATATGCACTCTGTGCACACCCGCGTTTCGCGCTTGATGATTTTCATGAGCTCGATTGTTCGCATAGTAAAAAAAGTTCAGTTTCAGAAAAAAAAGTGGATAATCATATTCGATTTTTTTAATACAAAAAATTAAAAAAATTAGATTACATTAATAATCATAAAATGTACATTTAAGTATGCTAAAAACCTTATTATAATGTCATTACTTCTTATTTGAATTATCATTGAAAATTTTCAAACGTATGTTTTTTGTAGTTATTTATATATGCCTGTGGCAGTCATCACAACCGCACACGATTATCGGGCGTCCATAGGCAGCCCCGCAAATAGCGCGAGTATAGTAATACATACATAGGCGCACGGTGTTTCTCGAAAGCACCACTCTCAGTGGCTTTTCTCGCGAGTGCTTCGACGGCGATTATTCGTGCGGGCGCCGTCAACAGACGGCTCGCGCGCCGCAGTTTCGCGTATTCAAAGAACGATAACATTATAAGAGACCACGGCCGGAGACTAGCTGGGACTACGGATTCAGCAGTGGAAGGAAGCGAAAGCTGCTGAATCTAGACTGTACTCGAGCCAAGCTGCCGCCATTCAGGACGACGAAGCCGGTTTCTCCGCTACCGGACAGCCCGGCATCACCAGCAGCTGCTACCAAGTGGAGGCATCCCTTTTTAACTGTCTCCACTCCAATTGATCCGGCCACCAAGAGAGCTCCTAGCGAGGATATCCGGATGAGGAGGCTCACTTCTCCCTTTTGGAAGCCACCTGCGCTCTTCTCGTCTATAGGCGTGACTCCACCTAGACGACTGGCTCGGGTCCACCGAGGGGACCAGTACAAGCCAAGTACCACGTCGCAGGCGACACAATCAGAAAGCGAGTGAGAGACCTGCAGTGAGGATGAGGCCAGGCTGCGCAGAGACACTGGCATCCAAGTGAAGATGCCAATCTCCAACGAATGAGTTACACAGACGGTGAGCCAGACTGAGCAATCGTACACTCCACCGGGCATCCTATCAAGGCTACGGCGCTGGGGACTGAGGAGGCTCACATCTACCGAGCCACCATTGAGTGGAGAGAGCTAGCTTGAGCCGCAAGCGAAGACATCGGCTCTTTTCAGGATCACACATAAAGACCACACAAAGAATTACACTTACACAAATATCTTGTATCTACACACAATATTACATACCTTAGATTAGATATTATATTGTATATTACATTGTATTATATTGTATACTGTAAATAGAGAACTTGTAAATATAAAGACATTTTTAAGAAAAGAGTTGTTTACTCCGTTAACAAATACGATAAGGCGCCCCTTCTTCATCCTCAAAAGGCGAGCGTGCCCGCAATGCCGAATAATATATTATTTTAGATAAATTTTATATCAAGTAAAACACTAGATAAAAAGAAATACATATTATTCTTTAGAATTTTTGTAATTAAAGTGATCGGTCCGATCCTTTGAGCGTATATACGCTCAAGCTTGCTTCGCGAGCGTCGCGTTCGCGAGTGAGCGAGTGTGTGTTATTCTTAAAGACGGGAATTCTACTCCCGGGCGTAACAATATATATATATATATATATATGACCCCGTTCTCCTCTATTTAAAATACTAATA
>JANQDE010000115.1:32364-44249 GCA_037157785.1 Cephalotes varians | reverse complement strand
CCTCGAAATGATGAAATTTTGATTCTTAACATTTTTTCGTAGTGTGCTTATTTTTTGAGATATTTGAATGTCTCAAGTTAAAAGCATCACCCTGTATATTTCTTTTTATCTAATGTTTTATTTATAAAATTTATCTAAAATAATATATTATTAAGCAACAAATAACTACAAAACATACATTTGCTGAACATTTTCAATGATAATTTATATGAAAAATAATGACATTATAATAAGGTTTTTAGCGTACTTAATGCATGTACACCGTATTTTATGATTATTAATAAAATCTGAGTCTTTAAATTTTTCATATAAAAATAATCGAATATGATTATCTACATTTTTTTATTTTCTGAAACTTTTTTTACTACATAGACGATTGGAATCATGAAAATCGTGAAGCGCGGAACGCGGCGCTCGGGTGTGTGCAGAGTGCATATAATTTAATATAATTAAAATCTAATTTAAAAATGCTATAAACTAGTCTGTAATTTATGTTCTTACAAAAGTGTATTAGTAAAAAAGTATTTAAATATTTTTTATTCAAATAATCCATGATACTGAAAATGTTATCTAATTAACACGTTCCATGCCAAGCTGTTTTTGCTCGACTTTTCATTTAGACCATTTGATATTTTGACTAAAGATTAATATATTATCACATAATATTTCATCACATCATCAATCCATTAGTAATTAGCTTGTATATAGTAGTATAGTAATTATCATATCGTGTACCTTTTGGTGGAAATATATTCTTCAATCTTAAACTTATAATTAAAATATATGTATTAGCGCATTAAATAAATATGTCAGCGTGTACCATTAGTGGTACACGTTGACACATTTATTTAATGGAAAGTTTAATGTGTACCATCGGTGGTACACATGGCACGGAACGTGTTAAAAAAGAGTTTAATAAATTTTTTCATATAATTGATTTATTGAAAATGGTTGTCATGATCTGCAACTGAAATGTTCAATCAAAATAAACATAATCGTCATAATCTCATCGCGATTATCACGACCTAATCGTTCTGACCCCATACAGGTAGATTACACCGATCAAAATTACTATATCTTTTTATATCAATAAATAAAAATTTAATAAGTTTTATACTTATTTTAATGGTTTTTTTTTAAAGTTATAATCCTGTATGTCTCTGTAACTAATTTGAAAAAAAAATCAATTTCAAATAAAAATATTAATAAATTTTCTTAAGTGATCGCCACCACCTCACTTTCCCTTACATTGATTTATTCTCAAAATGTTAGACAAAATCCTTTATTAATTAAATTTGTCAGTAAAACGAGTCACTTACTTTTTCTTCACCTTCATATTTTTTTCAGATATTTTACCTTTTGCCCCCTCCACCATCATTGATAAGATTCAGAGAAAACAATACTTTTCTCTCAAATATCAATTGCAGTTTAAAAATTTTAATTAAAACCCGAGTCTCTGGGACTTGAATGAGTTAAGATGAATCTTACATAAATATAATAATAGACTATGCATACTAGTCGAAGACTAAAAATTGACACAAAAATTACATTAAAATGTAAAATGTAAAAAGTAAGATAAGAATAACTGTTTGTTATGTATTATCTTTACTTGTCAAGTGAGGGCGACTCTGTTCTCGTATTAAGCGCCACCGCTATACACTCTCAGTAGTCGTCGTGGTAACGGTCTGTCGTCTCGCAAGGACTGTCTTTGTACCATGATACAATAAACTCTCATATTAGTACCTAATTAGTTCATTTTCTAATTATACTATACCGAACCCCCACGGTCACAAGATACAACACTGTTCTACATTCATTATTGTTAAATTCATTATTGAAAATTGTAACTATGTTATCGTTATCGTTACAGTTATAAAAAAATAATGCCGTTAAAGTAACTATAATAGTGTTATAAATAGCGTTATTTCCCAATCCTGAAATATATTTTATTGCGATGATATTTTCTTTGTTTATAATTATTAAAATTTAATTATTTTAATAATTTTATGAAAAATTAATGAACACATTTTATTGAACATATTTTAATTAATAAGAAACTTAATATGCATTTAATAGTGAAATTAAAGGATTATTTATATAATATAATAAAACACAAAATGTTTTGAGAATTTCTTTAACTTTGTGTGTACAAGATGTCCCAAATGAGAAAGTAAATATTTGAAAAATAAAGCAATGTCGTTTTTGTCTAAACATGATTTAGATAAAAACTATATGGCCTAGAGGAAGATAAATAACGGCAAATTGTGAAAAATTATTTTTTTAAAATCGCATAAAAATTAACAAATACAAATATCAAAGAGGTTAAATGTCGGTCTTGCAATATACACTGCGGCAGATTTTGGTGCCTAATTATAATTTGTGAATCTTTTTACATTTCCTGCTCATGCGAACTGCGCGCCGCAATTCGTCGGACTTGAAACACAGTGCACGACGCCGGAACAAACGACTCACACATTAAATTGATAAACAATTTAATAATTTTTGATGCTAACAAGCATCTATTATATCCCTCCTTCCCGAAAGTCTGTAAAGAAATTATTGCGAAAAATAACATCTCAGCCGGGATTCGAACCCGAATCTCTCAAGCAATCCGTGCAAGCGTCCTACCAATTCGACCACCGAGGCTGTGATGATATTCTTCGCAATAACAATTATATGTTAGTTGTACATCTTTTTCAAACGATGTTATTAAACACATTATATTTGAAATTAGGACCGACTTCGAAATAAATAAATACAAATATCAAAAGCTAAATGTCGGTCTTGCAGTATACACTGCAGCAGATCTTGGTGCCTGATTATAATGCATAAAAATTGTTGCCATTTTCTTAATGAAATTATATTATTTTTTATACAATCATAATTTTATATAATTATATTTATGGAAGTAGATTGAAAAGTTTTTAGAATGACAATGAAAACAAAATAAATCTGATTCAAGTTATACTTTATTTTTCAATATAATCTCATCAAAGCTCAACATATTTGATTCAATATTTCTCCAAAAAATTCTTCATGATTCCCTCCTGGATTTTTTTGAGATTCTTAAAATAGACATTTATCATCTCTTCATTCGATTCAGGTTAAAAGGAGTGATTGAATAGTGAATCCAAGTTTCATCCAAGATCACAAAATGTCGCATAAAATCCTATGAGTTCTTCTTAAACACCTCCAAATAGTTGGCTAAGGTTTGAGCTCGAATGTGTTTTTATTCCGAATTGAGCAAATGCGACCATCTTGCAGAAAATTTTTTAAGTTTAATTCATTATGTAAAATATGAATTACTTGTCATAAGAAATGTTCGGCTTCCTCATTTTCACGCACTTTTATTCGGCGATTTACCAAAATCATGTCATGGATTTTATTTATAATTTCCGGTGTAATAGTGATTTTTGGAAGTCCTGAACACAAGTGGTTCATCACTTATGTGCGTGCGGCCATGCTTAAATTTCAAAATCCAAAAACTCACGATAAAAGAAAATGAAGGTGATGAATCCCCAAAAATAATACTTAATCTTGATTTCTATTGCAGTTTTTCCTTCCAAATGAAAAAATTTGTAGATCGCTTGAATTTTGTTTTTATCTATAATTTAAAACACGCAAAGATGCTTCTTGAAAGATGCTTGGTTTGTCAAAACCAGACTATTTGATAGATTGATTGATTTGAAATTTGCAATCAATTCATATGAAAGAATTGCCAAAACAATGACAAAATATTTGTGAAAAAAAGCAATTCCCTAGCGACAAGAAGAAACCGGAAACCTTTTCCGGAAACTTTCGAATCTATTTTTGTATATAATTATTATCTTTATATATATAATTTCTCAAATTATTCTGCATATAAAAATATTCAGATAAAATTATAAAAAATTAATAGTTCATGAAAGTTTTATATTTTATTGCATTATATTTTATTTGAAATGAAATATAAAATATCTTATAAACTTCGACTATCATGTGACTTTGAAAAATTGACTTTTTCATAAATTAATTTGACAATTGCTTGTTTTTTTCCAAGCCATACAATTTTTGTTTAAACATTTTACAAAATTTTTTTAATTTTTAAATAATTTAATAAATTAAATAACTAAATTTAATAAATTTAATAAATTTAATAATTTAATTAATTTTTTATTTATTTATTTATTTATTTATCCTATGTATATAATGTATATAAAAACATAATAGATGCTCTGAAAGAGGTCTGTTTCTTAATTGCAAGTCTTTGCTTTTTTTTATTTCGATCTAAAAATCGATAATATATACAATGTATTTTTCAATCGTAGTTAGTAATCGTAGTTAGTATCAGAAGTGATCTATTCGTGAGTTGGCTGTCAAAAATATTTTTTTCGACAAACGGTTTTTGCATGTATTCTGATTATTTTAAAGAATATTTCTTTCCTATAGCGTTTATTGTGAACTGGTTAGTTATAATACAATGTCAGAAGCATTAATCATGGACTAGTTTTTGATAAAATGTCAGAAGCGTTAATCGTGGGCTAGCTAGTTTTTAATTGTCATTGTAAGAGGCATGAACTAGTTAGTTATAATATTGTATAATATTAGCGTTTATCGCATACTAGTTAGTTTTTATTAATATAATATTATAGGTTAATCATAGGTTGGTTGGTTTTTATTAATTGCCATAGACATTATTGTAGGCTAACTAACTACATAATATGATAAAATGCCAGTGGCGTTTGTTCTAATGAAAATAAATGTGACTAATGATAATAAAATGTCTGATTAATTAGAATAAAAATCAGAAACTTCTGTTCTGGCGGTACTGATTACAATAAAAATCTGAAGCGTTTGTTATGACGATGCTGACAAAATAAGTACCAGAAGCATCTATTCAGATGGTATTGATTATAATAAAAATTAGAAGCGTCTGTTCTGACGGTAATGATCACAATAAAAATCAGAAGTGTTCGTTTTGATGGTATTGATTACTACAAATATAATTATTTATAAATTGGAAACGGATAAAAAAGATATATTGATTATCAAATGATATAATTGCCAAATTTTTTTAAAGATATGTAGACATTTTGTGTTAATAGTAAAACAAAAAACGCAATTTTATTTTTACCCATTCAATATACAGGATGTCCGGAAATTAAAAGGGAAATTTTTGTGAGCGGGTAGAGCACGTCAAGCTGAGTAAGAAAACCCTAAACCATTTTGCAGAATTTGCAATAGTGAACGAGTTATTAATTATAGAAGATCGCCATATCAGTGCGCATGGCAGGATAGGACCGCCTCAGCCAAACGCTGACTCACCCTTAGAGCATATACTACATGGAGGAAGCATGCCTTTGGCGAAAATGTAGACGAGTAATAGAGAGAGAGACAGATATAGTTTGAGTACTGTCTTTCTCTCTCACGCATGCACGTGATTGGCTAGACGCAACTCCCTCCGCGGAGTCTCCCTACTCTTCCACAACGATTAGAGAGAGAAAGCGAGTACCCAAACTATCGCGTTCTCTCTCTAACGCGTCTACACTTTTTAACACGCAATGCTTCCTCCATGTAGTATATGCTCTAAGGACTCACCCGCGTGGAGCCGGCTCGACCGTTGTCGCGCCGTTGCTAGCTTCGTCATCCTATAGGGACGCGAGGAGTTGTTTACAATGACGCTGGGACTTCTTACATACGATAAATTCCTTTCTTTGAAAATGAAATTTTGAATAGCGATTATTCTCTCTCTCTCTCTCTCTCTCTCTCTCTCTCATTATTTCTAATTAGTATTATGTTGCGACATAATTTTAATTCATGGAATTATTGTTATGTCAATTTTTATGACACAGAGTAAAGGCAGCAAATATGGAATAGATTACTAATATGGAATAGAGGCTTATTTTTTAAACAAAGCATTGCATTCTAGTGGCAATCATTGGAAGTTGTTGGAATTGTTGTCGAACGTGCCATATTAAATAATAAACTCGATGCGACAACGACTTTCTTTAATAAGCATTTATTTATTTTTGTTGCATCTGGAAATGTGATAGCACTATCTTAAAAAGTGTTCTTACAAGCTGAATGTAAGTTATTTAATGTTTATAGAACATAGACGCTTTTAATAATGTTGCATGAATAATATTATGCCGTTTAATTGCGATTTGTAACTCTTTATTGAAATGGGAAGAATTTGTGCGTCATATTAAGATGTGTTGGTAATATGAAATAATTAAATTGTTATGAAATAAAGAGTAGAGAATAACGTTTTTGTTCTTTTTATAAATAATAAAAATATTTTTGATGTTAATGTTTATTTTAATAATTTAACGATTTAGGATTTGATTTTATTATCCATGTTCATAATATAATTTTATTTATGAGCTACATTGTACAGTAAACATATGATTTTTAATAGTTCCGATTTCAATTTACATAAAAAAATAAATTTGCATTTCATTTTTTATGTTATTTATTATTGTTCCTAAATTTGACTAGCATTCCATATTATATCCCTTTCTTTACGACTCTCATTTTTTCACTTTTTACTTTTTTGTAAATATTGAAGTTGGACTTAAATTTTGGAGGCTTTATTGGATGTTATAGTTAACATATTGCTTAAAAGTTCTAGGTTTATTAGAAGCCTTAATATGCATTTGTCGGAATAATATTAATTTAAAAATTGATATTCCATATTCGCTGCCTTTACTTTGTGTCATAAAAATTGACATAACAATAATTCCATGAATTAAAATTATGTCGCAACATATTACTAATTAGAAATAATGAGAGAGAGAGAGAGAGAGGGAGAGAGGGAGGGAGGGAGGGAGGGAAGGAGAGAGGGAGGGGGAGGGGGAGGGGGAGAGAGAGAGAGTAATCGCTATTCAAAATTTTATTTTCAAAGAAAGGAATTTATCGTATGTAAGAAGTCCCAGCGTCATTGTAAACAACTCCTCGCGTCCCAGGACGGTGAGGCTAGCAACGGCGTGGCGACGGCCGATCGAGCCGACCCCACGCGGGCGAGCCAGCGTCTAGTTGAGGCGATCTTATCCTGCCACGCGCGCTGATACGGCGATCTTCTATAATTAATAATTCGTTAAATATTGCGAATTCTGTAAAATGGTTTAGGGTTTTTTTACTCAGTTTGACGTGCTCTATCCGCTCACAAAAATTTCCCTTCAAAAATTTACGTCCGGACACCCTGTATACAGAGAGGCATTTAAAGTGTTACAAGTCTCTGAAAGTATGCGTCGAATCAGAAATATGTTCAGACAAAAAGTTTTGTGAGTTCGAGAGGAACATAAGATGATACTATTGGTTTGACCTTGGATAGTTGTCAAAGTCAGAGCAAAGTCACTTTTTTTAAGTGGAACGTCTCATCTTTTATTGCATATTCTAGTAGCATACCTTAAGAGCTTTTCAAAACACTATAATAAAGTATTTTTCCATTAAATACTTTTCAAGTTATAAGATTTTAAAGCTACAATACTGTAGCTTTCGACGTTAGCATTACCCAGATGTCCGACCGACTGCTAAAATCTCTTGCATATTCAGAGACATTGATAACATTTGTTAGAATGAAGAGATTGTTCTTCTTATTTTCATTTTTACGCATTTAAAATGTTACAAGCTGTTATCTCTCGAAGTACACATAACAGTGAAAAATATTTCTTATAGTCAAATGTGATCTTTGCTAGCTTTTAATTTTGACATTTCATGTCATGCCTATTAATTTACTTGATTTTATTCGAAATTAGGACAGTATTGTCACACTTATAACAGTACACTGTAATTACTGTAATAGTATTATATTAACAGGTCATTAAGAGCTAGAAATAGGACTACATTTGTTTGTTGGAGATATCTCTAACTAGTAAAGTATTAGATCGGTCAGAAAGTTCGTACTGTTTTTTGCCCCAAATGAGGATCCAAATATACCTGCACGTATGAATCTTTATTGAATGATGTATGTATCCTTTTGTTCGATCACCTTAGCCCAACGATTGGGTAAATCAAGGATTCCCTTTTCCCAGTCTTAGACTTTGCGAAAAACTCAAGATGAATTTTGATGGCATCCAGATTTAGGAAATTTTTTCCATCAAAAGAATTTGGAAGAAAGCGGAAGACATGATAATCAGATGGAGCAAGAACAGGACTATACGGAGGATGCGGCAAAACTCGAGTAATTTTTCGTGGATGCGCAAAGATGTGTGTGGCCGGGCGTTGTTGTGATGGAAGATCATGCCTCTCTTGTTCCAATTCTAGGCGCTTCTGCTGAACGGCCTCCCTTAAACAATCGAGTTGCTCGCAGTTTGGCGGCATTGATGGTTTTCTCTAAGAGCAACTCATAATAAATCACTCCCTTGATATCCCATCAGATGCATAGCATCACCTTCTTCGGATGAAGTCCGGTTTTAGCAGTTTAGGAACAACGATCCTTCGGTCCCCAGGACCTCTTGCGCTTTACATTATTGTAGACGTCCACCTTTCATGCCCGATGATCATCTTCTTAAAAAAAAAAGTGCTCTTTGTTTTTTTCGAGCAGCAAGTCACATCCAAACTGCTGCAGGTTTCTATTTCTCAGTTCGTGCGGCACCCACACATCTATTCTGTTCACATAACCGGCGTCTCTGATATGCGCCACGCTTCCGTGCAACATACTAAGAATTTCTTGGATTTCTCTAACGGTCAAATGTGGATTTGCGCCATCGAAGTTATGATTTTGTCTGTGTCCACCGTTCACGAGCGACCCGATCACTCCGCGTTTTTACCACTAAAGTTTCCGAAACTCGCAACCATTTCCGGACCACACGTTCTTTTAGGGTATCAGACCCGTAAATTTCACAAATCCTACGAGCCGTTTCTGCAGCGTCCTTCATGGAAGTAATAACGCATTATATGGCGATATCGTCCATTCTTCAGTTTAGAAGCGAAATTCTCAACTATGATCAAATACCACTAGCGGGTAATCAAAGTCGCCAAAAGACCGTTATTGCTTGTTAATAAACAAGCAGATGCTCAGGCGCTTTCAGCGTTATGCGTGAGCTCTTTGAATGCGAGAGAGACCGATGACCGGCATCGACTTTTTGACCGATCCAATACTACCTCAGACAACACCAAGTCATCTAAAAGACGACTAAAAGATGTCTAAATTGTTATAAAGATGTCTTTTAGTGAGAGAATATAGCCGATGAAAAGATGACTGATAGACGACAGATGTCCCACTGCTAGTCATCTTATAACCTCATTATGATGACTAAAAGATGACTAAAAGACTAATTTTGGACATCTTTTCGTCGTCTCAATTATGTCGTGTAAAATTATATTATATTTTGCCATATATAATTTCTAAGAATATCAGATCTCTAAATTAATTTTCAAAACTAATTAAGAAATCGTACTGTCAAAATACATTTATTTTCGTCACGGAGTACCCCTATTTTGGGGACTCCGCCTTCAAAAAAATCATTTCGTTACAACATGGAAGATAATGTTACGACTATTATTCTTGTATAGTTTTTATTTAGAAATGTAACTATCGCGTCTATCTAGTGGCGGCCGCATACTGTTCTTTGATCAGTGACTTTATCTTTTTTATGCTATCTTTTCGACAAAACGGAAAAATATCTATAGTCGACTTTTCGTTTTGCCGAAAAGACAACCATAGAAAGATGATAAAAAGATGTCTTTTTTAAGTTGTCTTTTCGACAAAACTAAAAGACATCTCATAGACATCTTTTCATTTTGCCGAAATGAACTTAAAACAGATATTTTTTTGTCATCTTTTAGACATCTTTTTGCTTTGTACAAAAGCGATATACAAAAACTGTTTTTTTTATATAAATATTTAAAATATTCGAGATGATTTGCAAAGTTGCATAGATTAATTTTTCTCTAGTAAATAAAGAAACAAATAAATTTTATTTATTTATAGAACAACTAATCTTTGTATCTCAAATAAACTTTGCATAAATAAACTTGATTAATTGCCTGCCGAGCGTATTAGCTTCTTGGTCGAGTCTAGCGATTTTATTACGGACATACCGGAACATGGTAACGTACGCGAGCATGAAACCGAAGCTGGCCGATCTCCACTTAATGTGCCCAGTGTATATTTAGTGCTTGTATATCCTTACAGTTCACAGTTTATATTATTGAATTTATTAAAGTGTTGAGAAATAATTAAAATTAAGGAATCTTTATTTTCTGCTCTCCCTCTCCTGGTTTATAGAAGATGCTATCGAGCCAACGCAGCTGTTTGAGATTTTCTATACATTTTTATTATCGCGCTTTATGTTCTATATGTAATTATAAATTAAATTATAATTCACGTAATATAAAAATTTTTTTCTTATCTATAATTACATTTATAATTTAAAACATAAAATTGTAAATAAAATTCTCAAATGCTATTGCGAATTATAGATCATGTTAAATAAGTTTTAGTATTCATTTTTATGAAAAGTATAAATATATTAATATATTTCTAATTTTAAAATTCTTGACTATACGAGTAATTCATCCTTAAACATTCATTCTTTATGAAAAATAAAATGTCATCATTCCAAATAGCAGTATCGATTGAACTAAATTTTCATTCGTTTTGAGTGAAATTTTACAAGAAAAAATATTGAGAGTAACGTGACGACGGATTTTGTGTGTTTGCAAGATTTCTTTTGCATCACGATATCTTAAGATACTTATAGAAAAATTATATGATAAAATCATTTTGTTTAAACATGATGAGATAACTGAATCGCTCAAATTTTCAAATTATTTCATAGTTGCTATGATATAAAAAATACAAGTGCGTAAAATGACAATAGAATAAAATTCACGTTGCAATTATAAAGTATTTATATAAGATTTATATAAAAATATTATTAGGCACTAAGAGAGATCCGCTTTGACCGAATAAAGACTCCTTTAAATTACGATATATTACATCAATATATTTCTTATTTATTATTATTTAATAGAATAACGCTTTTATAATTTTGTATTTATATCGTATTATATATATTTTAATTATATATAATTATATATAATATATAGTGTAGTTTATATCGCGTAATTATATACCATGCCCGAGCATGCTGGCCCATGCCGGAGCATGCTCGCCCATGCCCGAGGAGTGGCAGTTAATGCAATAATATACATATAAGATGAGCGCGAAACTTGACGGCCTCGACAGATTAAGATATATATATATATATATATATACATATAATTAAAATATATATAATTTATATATATAATTTATACGTACGATATTTTGTTATTTAATATTATAATATAATATCATGTTAATTAATATTAACATTATATGAACAAGAGACGAGAAATGTTTAAAGCAAATGTGGTAAGTCTGAAAATTCAAAAATTAGTAATCAAAGAGAGTGTAGCATTATCGCCCATGCTCGAGCATGCTGGCCCATGCCCGAGCATGTTCGCCCATGCCCGAGCATGCTCGCCCATGCCCGAGCATGCTCGCCCATGCCCGAGGAGTGGCAGTTAATGCAATAATATACATAGAAGATGAGCGCGAAACTTGGCGGACTCGACAGATTAAGATATATACATATATATATATATATATATATGAATATATATATATATATATAAAATTAAAATATATATAATTTATATATATAATTTATACGTACGATATTTTGTTATTTAATATTATAATATAATATCATGTTAATTAATATATTTCATTCCATTATCTCGTTAAATATAAAATATTAAGAAAAACCTTTTTTAAAAAAAGGTAAAAAAAGCGCTAAGTGTATGCGCTTGTCGTAGGGAATATAAATAAAACTCATATTACATTTAATATACGTTGTAGAAAAGATTTGATATCAATAAATGGCGCTAAGTTTCATTCCATTATCTCGTTAAAT
>JANQDE010000115.1:0-30104 GCA_037157785.1 Cephalotes varians | reverse complement strand
ATCTCAGATGCTCGCAACTCGCCGGCTCGCGTATAGATACACGGTCCGTCTCGCGCATACACTTTAGCGCTGAGACACGACCGTGTCTCTTGATAATAAGATATATATACATTTTATTATAATTATGTTATAATTTACATGTAATTGTATCAAGATATTTATAACTCCATATCGAATTATGCAAAATTATATTATTAATTTATTTTGATACGAGTTTATATAAAATATCATATGTTTATGTAAAATTATATAATGATACATATAATTATGCATAATCTATTATACAATTATATATAATTTTATAATTCTCTTGTTAATTCTTATATACAATTTTATATAATATAAATTCATCATTCTATATTTATATATATATATATATATATATATATACATATATATATATACATAACAATTTTATATATATTTATACATATTTATATATAACTCTTTATAATTCATATACAATATAAATTTATGTAATCATATATAAAACATCTATATCCACACACGCACGCACGCACGCACGTACGCACGCACGCCCGCACGCAAGCGCGCACACACTTTATTATTTATAATTATATATAAAAGATAGGACTCTGGTTATATTTTAGCAATATACGTAGTCGAATTAAATAACTACGTATTTGATATTACAAATTTTTTTTTCGTTTTATATCTTGTACTCTGCATCACTCAAAATTTCAACTTTTACTTCCATGTATAGCACTAATATTATGACATTAGCATTCAATACCTATTTTGTATGTAAAAATCAGTTAAATCTAAAGTTTTATATTCATTTATGAAAAAAATATATTTGAACTATACATGTTTCATCTTTTTGACATCTATTAAAAAAATGTGTTCATTAATATTTAGTATTCATGGAATACTCATTGTCATGAAAAATCAATTCCCGACGATCACAGAAGTCAAATGACGCTAGATGTGAATATTATTATGGCTTGGATGATTGGAATGGGAATACTGTGTTTTTTTCCTGAGTACTTTTTTATCATAATTTTGTCATACGTATTTTGGAATATGATGCTAATTCCAGAATAAAATTAGCTTTCAGTTTTTTTATCAATATATATAATTATGGACATTTTTGATATTTTATGTGATACTTTTATATAATTATATATAAGCAGTTTAATAATCTAATTATATATAAACAATTTAATGTATTTATATATAATTAAATCAGATTAAAATCCATATACAATTATATTTACAAAATTTAATCTATTTATAATATAATTAGATATAAACTTTTTTTCCCGGAGCAATTTTAAATTGAAGCTGGAATAGTAATATTACAATTTAAATTGATTGTCAAAATAAGAATAATGATAATAAGTATCTCAAACACAACAAAGATTTATTGCAAAAAGTATTATCCCAGCTAAAATTCCATAAATCTTATTATTGTTATTGTACCTGCATTGTCGAGTGTTTACCAATTCGACTATTGAGGCACGTGATGATATTTAATAATATCAATAATCGTTCAATTATTAATTACAATTTGAAAACAATATTAAAGTAATATCAAAATGATGAAGAAAGAGTTAAAAGAAATACATTTATCCTTTATATAACTTGTGTGCTGAATGTTATGACAAAATAAAGCAAATATCCAAGCTTCTTAAACAGTCTAAAATTTTATCGTTTGCAATAAAAAATTATTAGAAAAATTATCGACTCAGTCCTATCGTTTCTCGATGCTTGCAGACATTCCCGCATCAGCTGACTTATTATTATGAACTATTAACCTTTTAGGATCTTGCTGAGCTCTTCGATATAGCTTTGGTGGCGTAAATTTATAAGAGTTAAAAGGCTTTATACTATGAATTATTCTATGATACGCACATAATAAAGCATATTTATCGATATTAGAAAATTTTTATGACATACGAGATATATAAGTAATTGAACGTTATGTAAATTGTCATTATAAAATACTCTTCTCTTTATTTTCTCGTTTTCTTCTTCGTTCAATTTCATTTTGGAGCATATTTAAAATAATTTCCCTTTGTAGGTAGAACAAATTTAATCGAAAGTTCTTTTCTCGCGATTTTGCTCGCCCGTTGAATGATGATATTTATCGAAATCTACAAATCGACTTTCGCACGAATATATTTTACGGTAATGTCTCCGAGAATGTGCGAGCAGACGCTGGTGACCATGTTGCCGACAACAAACACCGTAACACAAAACCATTTTAATGCACGCGATCTTGAAGTTTCCGTTACGATACTTCTATCATGCGAAGCTCGTAGAAGGTCGCTAGGACGAGCAATTCTCGTGCTTACGAGCCGCCACGTCAATCAGTCGCCTTTATGATTGCGAGTTATCCGGTTCATGGAAAAGAAACATTAGCGTTGTGCTCTCCGCGAGTTTGCTCCTGGTCGGAGCGATTGGCAATCTGATGATTTTCTGACAAATCGTCGTGTCTTTATTGCTTCTGATTGCATAATAATGTAATAAAGATAGTACAAAGTTTTAACATTACATGTCATGGTCTCCAGATCAATCGTCATGGTTTTTAGTCCATTTTAATACGACGCAACTTCCGGATATTTCTCAATAAGAAAAATTCACAGCCGAAAAATTAATTCACTTTCTATAAATATCTATATCGCATGCTCTTCTTTGTTTTTTTCATTAAATTTTTTTGTGAGAATAACATAATATAAGTATATAGTATAAAAAATAACATATAGAGAAAGTGTAAAAAAGTGGCCAAAAGATTCAAATAGCAAGTATTTAATTGACTCAGTCAAATATTCAATACAGATCTGTTTGAAGATATGTCCGTTAAAAGGAAATTTTTTCGCAATTGAGGAAAGATTTGCAAAAGGAGAAAAATTATTCGTTTTCTTCGCTAGACTTAAACGCAGTCCGTGCTCCGAAACCAAGAAATGAGATCGGACCGAAGTCTTAGGATCTACGAACTGTCGGTATCAACGCGACGATAGCGGAACAATGGGGCGAGAGAAAAGGGGGTGATTGAATGATCATTCGGCATCAGTCTGAAACGATTTCGCCACGGCAGATTTCGCTCGTGGTGGCGTGACTCGTAGTTAGTCGTGGAGCAAGCCAGACAAATGTTCTGTCATCCCCTTAAAAGAGACGATGTGGAAATGTGACGTGTGAAATACCGTAAGTAAGAATAAGTGAAGCCAACCAAGTTGAGTTGGTGGCCGCGTTCCCTCGAATCCTTCCAAACAATTCGACGGTTGTATTTGGCGTATGTAAAATTCATTTCTACTATAGCATATCGTTGCATGGCGTTACGGTGTTACGGGTCGAATTAGATCGTCGTCTGCGTTTGCCCCTGCACACCTAAGCGGGTCATTTTTTAGCAGACGCACGTAATGATGCGGGATCGCGAGTCTAGTGCGCGATTTGCGACAAAGGACGATACACGACGTGGAATATTGTCGTTGGAATTCTGCGATGCGAAACGCAAGAATATTCTTTAAGCATTTAAGCATTAAGCATCACTGATATTGATTATATAGATTTCTTAAAACGACACCCTCTTATTTCTTGAAAACATTGCATTTTATTAATCCTTTCATTACTACGCGCCACTATAGTGACTTCCCTCGAAACAACTGTTTACGATGACACGCCACTAAAGTGGCCTTCTGTTTTACACACATTTTGAACTAGAGGATAGTTTCCCGCTATGAAGCATTTCTTCGTTTGTTTCAATAACGTTCAAGCAATATATAAGACTAAGAACGTTGCCATTCTATGAATCGAGAAACTTTTAGATTTATTCATAATAATCATTCATAATAATTATTATGGGGGTTTTTATTATGAACGTTCAGCGCAACTCTTTTGTCTGTACAACGGTGGAGTTCCGCGTCCAGATTAGCTGTAGCGAAAGGATTAATTATGATAAAATCTGTTTAGATGATTAAAGAAATAAAAATACTTCATATTAAGACAAATTAGATAATAATCTATCTATTTTTTTATATACTGTCTCGCAACATATTTGTGTTTTACGAGACAGCATCAAGTATACATACAATCAACAAAAACAAATTTTACATCGAAGTGAAAGAATTCTAGAAATTTTTATATAAGAAATAAAGAGGTAGATGATGACTTCAAGGTTTGTTTATTAGTTAATTATTAGTTTATTTTTCCTAATTTCTGACGTAACTAATGACGTAAAAATAATGATCTATTTTTTTCAGATTTACTAAAACCTTGCTTATTATCTGTAAAAATTAAAAACAGTTAAATAAATTAGAATTTTTGTAATAAAAATTTTTCAATAAATTTAGACTTTTTAAAGACATGTCAATTTTATCATCTTATTCCCATGTACGAGTAAGTATAACTTTTAATAGGGGATAAGATAAAAAGTCAAATTAAGTTAAAAAATATACTAAAATTATAGGCACAAACGATTAAAAATCAAAGGTAAAAAAGGGCTACGTGCCAAGCTAGATATAATTGCTAAATATTATATTTATATTTTAAAAGAATTCTTTAAAAAATGTACTTTTTTTACGAATGAAAAAATTGATTCTATTGTAATAAACTTCTTATATCATTTTAATATTATATTTTAACGCAATGAAAAAAAATATATAAATAAGCATGAATATTATTTCTATAATTTAAAAGAATAAAATTATTAAAACATTTAGACGAAAACAACTACTTATGAGTAATTGTTTATAAAATCAAAAAAGGAATAAAATTAAAGATAAAATAAAAATAATTATCAATTATTTTTCTAATTTCTTTATTTTACCGTGCAATAATGATGTTTTTTCATTCATTTAATAAAAATGTTGCAATGCAAAAGATGAAAAATATTAACCCTTCGTGTGTAAACGTGGGTCATTCGTGTCCCGGCCAAAACTGTTTCGATTAGTAATTTTCGAGGAAGGGAAGGGAGACTCTTGCTACCCCCATCTAAAAAAAGTTGCGTAGGGAGGGGAACCAGCCCTCAAGTTTCAAGGGCCCTGTCGCTTCTGAGCAGCTGTAGCGAATGGACGAAATTTGGAGAGGACACGAAAGACCCACCTTTACACACCACGTGCCAAAGTGGCAAGTAAGTAAAAATTTTTTTTTTGCTTTCAACGTGTTTTTAGCAACACTAAACCTTGTAGGTTTAGTAAATTAATTTTTAATTATGTAAATTTAAAAAAAAATTTAAAAAAACATGTATATTTTTAGAGAAAAATGGAGCAACGGTCATCTGAGCTCGTGACTCGTGCACTTCGCCAACGAGAAATAATTTCGTATTTATAATTAGTAAAAGACGAAAAAAATGTATTTTTTTGAATAATAAAGTAATTGAATGCTAATATGTAATACATGATTTTTCGACATTTTTACCTTCCAACTTAGATAGTCAATTTGAAAAAAATAAATCAGAATATTTTTTCCGAAAAACTATATTCTTCACCTTCAATTTGCCGTTGGTTTAGTTTCAAAAGCTTAATTTGTTTTGAAGTTACGATTATTTAAGTAAATTACTGCATTTTCAGGAAGTTACTCTATTTGTTTGAAAAAAAATATGAAAAAATTAATTTTTTAACAATATTATGATTGTTATATCAAGTTGAAGGTTACTAACATTAGCACGAATTTTTTCAAAATTTTTTAACCAAGGTAAAGTAGGTAAAAAAAGAGCCATGAGTGACCCACGTTTACACACGGAAGGTGCCGAAAATACCTTTGCACACGAAGGATTAAATATGTTATTGTATACATTCTTACATTGTTAGAAAATTTGTGTTAAATTTAATACATTTCACGTGTCCTAAACGGTCCACTCAAATTATTATGCTAATTTGACACAAGATGAATATGTTAAAAAGTAACACAAATATTATGTAAAAATAAAAAAAATGTAACATTTTGATACAATTTGGACACAATTTGTGGAAACATATTTCTTCAGTAAAATTAACATTTATAATATGTTTAATTAATACGTACATTTATTTTAGAATTCATGTTTTTAAACTGTATTAGTTTTATGTTATTTGTTCATTTACTCATAAATTATGTTATTTTTAAATAAAAAAATGTTAAATATCATTTTAACAAAAATATCCGAATAACATAATCACATTATGTTAAATTAACACTCGGATATGTTAAAAATTCAACACAAAAATTTAAAAAGGACTGTTTTTAACACGAATACAAAATGTTTTTTATTGTGTAGTAATTCTATACTGTAATTTTATAAAAAGAGTGAAAGTATTTATATATCGTAATTATGTCTGTATGTAATTATGTCATTATGTCATTTCTTATAAACGAATACCAAAAAATTATGTATGAATTCATCTAAAACTCATTTCTTCACTTTTGTGCACAGATTGAAATCAAACTACAAGAATTTATTTAGTATTTTCTAAAACCTTTACAGCATAATTAACAATAAGTACAGCATCGATTCATCTGTTATTATAAGAACAATTAATAATTCATCATTTTATCCACTTCGTTATCTTATCTCCCTTTTCCCTGTATTAAACTTGTAGGTACAGATGACTCCTCTGTAAAAAGAAAGAATATGTGGAATATGTGGAATTATTGACTGCTATGTCAGTTTTGAAGTTCACTTTGTTAAACGCTCATTTTTGCTTATATTATGAAAAAGTTAATTATATAAAATGTAAAATTCAAAACGGTATTATAAAAAATTGTTGTTATCTGATAGAAAACATTTTCTAGTTTGTATTCATGTTTCTAAAATTTTTTTATTTTTAATTTCTTGATAAGGAATATGGACTAAAAACAAAGTGAAAAACAAAGGTATCGGCAAACTTCCCCTACAAATAAACATGGATGTAGCTTGAGAGTAGGTACAGCTTTGAATATTTTTCATCCCGCATGCAATATATTATATATAATGATATTTTCCTGACACGATGCCCTTTCCCTCTCATCTCGGTGAATTTCGCGTTTCTTTCTATATTTATCAAAGACGACGAACATCGTCCTATGGAAAATTTGTAGCTGCTACTCGAAATCAGGTGAAGCAGGCATCCGTGTGATTCGGGAGTAAGGATTTTATTGGATTCCGTCCTACCTTTTATTGGCTTTCTATGAAACGATCACAGTGGCCCTCTTTGAGAATCCAACGTATACATAGTCGCGCATAAATATATGTATGTATGAGTTGTGTATATAAATATATTTCAGGCCATCTAACTTCTTCTGTCGATCCTAAACGCTGAGATGGTCCGATTTACTTGAGAATCCAACGTATACATAGTCGCGCATAAATATATGTATGTATGAGTTGTGTATATAAATATATTTCAGGCCATCTAACTTCTTCTGTCGATCCTAAACGCTGAGATGGTCCGATTTACTGGACTGTTTAATTTAGCGACGGAAAAAGAAATCTTGCAGATACCTTTCTCGCAAACAGATCGAGAATCGCTCTCATACAAAATACGGTATGTCTAAAAAGAATGTAAATTATTCGTGTCAAAAAACAAGAGTACGAGGAAATATTTTATGTAGTAAAAAAAATTGTGAATAATTATTAAATTATATTAATGCTTTGGATAAGAATTAATCATTAATTAATTAATTATTTATTCATACTCTTATCATGATTAAAAAATATCTTGCCCATGATAAATTAATATGTTAATTATTCAATTAGATAATTAATTTCTAATCCATTTTAACGATTACTGGCGATTTCGCAGTATAACAATCGTATCGTAGTATAATGGCTAATTTCACGCTGGTTGACCAAATTCTTTTCGAAAAACGGAAATGCATCCACCGCGCGTGCAATCGATCACGCCAACGAACAAAACTACGAAACTGTAAGCTGGTTTGTCAATATATATAACGAACTATTGAATTTTAAAGTGTTCAGAACTCGAATCGCCTGAGAAAAAAGGAATTGTGCTCAAGAGTCGATATGCCTACGATTAATTGTTTGCTAGGGAATGACTTAATTGTACATAATTGTATTCCAAGACGCTGTAACGTGTGTGGCCAAGGATCCTGATACAGGAAGTTGGGAGACCTTACTGATAGACCGATTTCTGACATTTTTTAAACATTTTTTTGACACCATGCATGCCAGGCAACATGTGTCGTAACATTGCGCGCGACATCTTTTGTTTACGCATGCGGTTTGCATCACGTATCGTGTATCGGATTGTCGGACGCGGACCATCTTTCGCATTTATCGCGTAAAACAATATTCGCTCCGAGGGAAGAATTAATTGGAACGTTTGGAAATATCATCGCGACAAGTCGGTGTTGTAAAGTAGCAGTTCGTGCGTCTGAGCAATAAATATTATACCTTTCGCTTCTTATTCACTCTCACGATATTGCATCAATTTGATAAAAAAAAGTGAGAACAAAGAATAAAAAAACTCTATATCTCCGATGTAACCGCGACAGGAGAGGATATGGAGCGTGTTTCTGGCCACGAATCGAACAACTATCGATAAACGGGGATGAAAAAAAAACCGCGACCGGCCTGCGGTCGATGGGCAAGATACAAAGCAATATCGATTGAATATTAGGATCTGCGGGGCATGCGGAACCGGCGCGCACACATTAGCCTCTTTGACTTGCTAAATAGGTTAATTTGAATGTTTAAATTCCGGCTTCGCGCAACTCAATTTGCGAGAGGACTCCGCGTGGTCTGGTTAATTCCTTTCCTTCGTCCCGCGGGCCACCTCGTGTCCCTCTTCCTTCTTCTCTAGCTCCTCCTGCTTCACCTCCATCAACTAACACCGAAGCGATCCTGAAGCTGGACTGTTAACTTCCTGTACATTCCGAGCGTTCGACATATGGAGAAAAACGCCCGACACATCTCTCTCTACTTCTCCCCTCAGGCCACACATAGTCCTTAATTGGAGAGTATTATTTGCGCTCCGCTACTGATCTTTTACATATGGCAACTTTTCGATTGCCAGACGCGACAAAAAGAAGGTCGGAGTACAATGGAGATTCAGGTTGCGTTTGTCATAATTAATATTTAATACATAATTTGGCTAACAGTGAGATCAAGAAAAATAGCGAAAATTGCGGTGGAAATAATGAAACTACAATTCGCCGTAAATTTACAACTTTGAACCAATACTTTGTCGTATTACAATTTAAATTTTTACAATACAATTTTCAGTAATATATCATTTGTGCAATTGCTAGTTAACAAATCTTTGTTTAGTACTAACTCAAAAGCTATGTTAAACGTTTTTATGATTTTTTAGATATACGTGTTCTGTGAAACGTTAAATAATATAATATAATATAATATAATATAATATAATATAATATAATATAATATATTATTCTTAAATTTATAAAATATCTTACATAAGTACAAGTTTTTTTCTTGTAACTTAATTGTATTCGAGATCGTCAACATGAATGCAGATTACTTAAATTCGGGATGAAAATTTATCTATAATTTTACGTATGATCTAATACAGAAAATATTAAAAAACGCGCCTTTAATAATCTGCACGCTGACAGATGCACATGTATATCAGAATGCACGGCATATTATTAATAAAAAGTCCGTTATAAATTATAAAGTGACTTATATTACAAATGGAATTTATACAGAATAATATTTTCATGAATAACCGGAAGAGTGCGAATGCTGTTACCAAAAATTGTGTTCAACAATATCCATACTAAGAATATTGTAAAGTGCAATAGAAAGACTCTCGCCTTTCTTGATCATAATAATTTATATGTTGCTCTTAAGACTCTTTTCTTGACGTATATTTTTAATATTTTTTTCTTATTGTATTTTAAGCCGTTGAAATGAAATTCTGATAGGAAAACACGATATTTGCTGTGCACTATAAGGGATATTTCGAAAAATATATTTAACAAGCTTGAATTACATCTATATCAGAGACAGTATTTTCGGAATAAATTGTTAAGGACAATTGGATAGTAAAACTATTTTGTTATTATACATTTTTTTACATATTAATATAACAATTTAAAATTTTGCGAAATTACTATCCAAACTCCTGTAGTAATCATCGAGTTTTTTTACTACAATTCGCGGAAGCATAATAATCCTTTCTTTCAACATGATCCGTCTCTTAATTTATAATAATCTGTGTAAAAATTATAGCTATTAGTAACAACATAATTTCTCAAAATTTAATGACTTAATATCAAATTGTATTAAATGCACATTACAATCTTTAAATTATAAAGTTGTCGAAACACGGAAAATACGCTGTAATAATGAATTACAACTTGTCAAATACTTACTTGGTCTGTATGCTATTACTACATACTTCTTCGTGTCATTCTTTTTAACTGTTACTATTCGGTATCTCGTGCAACGATTGTAACATAACATGTAACAGACGCTTTGGAACGTGCGATCATTAAAATCGTGATTTCTGGCGCAAATTGTCCGATTACCATCATTATCACTGTCCTCTTTGTACATAGCTTGAGTAGTTGTCTCTTCTCCTAAACCGATCACTCTTTCCTCATCACAGTGTTCGCAATTGCACGCAACTGCATCCTCGAAACCCATCGCGAAAATAGGCACTGCACACATACAGTAATTATTACAACATTACGAGGATTGCCTCTTATAGGAATGCCATGAAAAATTGCGTTACTATCATTTAATTATTCTTACGTGCATGCAATAATCATATCCGAGAGCTCTTTATATGTATTTGTGTATAAAAAATTGATAAAAAGTATTTTGTTTATTTAAAGTAAATTTCTGCCTATGTATACGTACGCAATGCAATTACGATGTACAACGGTCGCATATTCGATATTTAAATCGAGAAATGAGATAAAACGATATAAGATGTCTGTCGAGTTGCAAAGTGTAATCGAAACTGAAGTTCGTTAAACATTATACGATAACGTTTGTCATTACAGTGCTGTAGTAGAAAAGCTTGTTCTATGCAAAATCATAAAATATATGAAATACTGTCATCAAGACGTATATAATCGTATATACATTTTAAATGAAAAAAACGCTTTTATTTTTTCCATGGAAATTTAAGGCGCAATTATGCAGAAGACTTCATTGCTACAAAATTAATAACATATTAACATACGGACGCATTTCTTGACAAACACGAGTGCTTATCGCCTTAATAATTAACTCGGGAGTCATGAATGACGAGCACATAACTGCCATTATCGGGAACATCAGTATACTGACTTTTGATCTTCTCAGAAAGTAATTTAGTATGTATATACAGACAGTAATATCACTATAACGACGTGATAATACGAAAATGATTACATTAACAAAAAAATGAACAACAATAATTATCTCCCATAATTTTTTGGACGCATACAATTTCATGTAAATTGCTTTATCATGTTATAATTTTGAGAAAATTTGCAGTTAAAAATTACAAAAAAGATTACTATTCTACACAGAAAAAACGATTTTGCTAAAAGATCTACAATTTTGCTGGATACAGGTCTGAAAATAATATATGTTGGACCATATCAAATTAATTTAATTGGAACCTTAAAAATAATTAGCAATTTTGTGAAAAATGTTGATATTCTAGCAACTAGTTTAAGAGTTCTATAAATTCTTTAATTATTTTGAGTTTCAACAAAATTACTTTTCAATATCTAGCTAAAATTTTCAATCTTTCAGCAAACCTATGTTCTTTTCGTTTATGAAAAATTTTTTTCAGTTCTATTAAATGATTTTAATATATTCTGATATAGAAAGAAAATGAAATTCAAATTTCAAATATGAAATGAAAAGTAGCCTATTAGGGGTGATTTTATATAGACTCACACATAATTTCAATTCAATTCCTACAAAAAAATTAAAATCGTTTTTCTGGATAAAAGAAGTGTGATTCTTAAAGATATTTTTAAACCTGATTCGATTCGGTAAATTCGAAAAGGAATTTTTCATGTTGATCATAAACATATAAAAACATATGGATTAAAAATATATTTATGATTAATACAACATCCACTACGTCAAAGTTGCGATTAATATAATATTATTAAAAATCTACCAAACATTTTTTAAATTTTATTATTTAAATTTAAGAATTTTTTAAGTCACTAAATTTAATGTTAAAATTGATAAATTCGAAGCGGCAAAATTATTATAATGGATATCAAAATTAAAAGATATTTGAATTTTTGAAATAATTTATATAGTTTTTTGTACAATTTAAATTGAATTTAACAATTTTAATAATAGATTTAGCAATCTAAAAACATTCTTAAATTTGAATAACATAATTGAAAAATATTTGATAGGTTCTTAATAGCCAATGTAAATTGTATCTTTGAGATGCAACAGATTGTATTAATCATGAATATCTTTTTAACTGTAACTGACACAATTATAATAAAACTTTCTTGATATATTGTCACATATCATAATTAATATGTCAAAATACACCAAAATAGCAACTTTAACCGTACATTTCTAGAAAAAAAAAAAAAAAAAAAAAAAATAAAAACAAAAAATAAAAAAAAAAAAAAAAAAAAAAAAAACAATTGGTCAGAAATTTATTATTATTTACATGCTTGACACTTACAATGGATAACTCCTTAATAGATATTAATTATTGCAATAAACATTGCTATATGCTTTGGTGGTTCGAATTGGAAAAGATCCGCTCCAAAACAGGAGATTCCAGATTCAAACTCTGGCTGATGTAATATTTTTCGCAAAAAGTTTTTTGCAGTTTTTAAGATGCTCATTAGCATTCGTATTAATTTTACGATCAATTTATTTGTAATTTTAATTTTATTCCAGTTTAGTTTAAAACGCGTTTTGACCGGCTATGTTCGCGTAGTTTGAATGCGTACTGGAATATCGTGTTTAAATTTAAAATAGAAATATTATTGAGCACCAACATCTAGCTTTGACCGAATTCAGCAGTGATTTAATTTATTTGATTTATTCATATAGCGGTCGGAAATTTATTATCGTATAAACTATATTACGATAAAAATTTTTACGCAATTAAAAAAGTTATACGTATTAAGAAGTTAATACATTACTTTAATATCGAGAAGTATATTCAAACTGGGCTTGTATAAAAAATGAAACGTTTGACTAGAAAATTTTTTTGAAAACTTCCTTCAATTATGTCTGTTTGCTATTTTTAAATATAAACCGTTTCTTTTACAAAAACATCGGCTGTCGTCATGTTCTACTGCGTTCTCAAGTTATATATCGCTTTTATGTTAATTACTTGCGGATAGTAATATATTGCAGATAATGGACTCGCATGAGTCGAATGAGACAGGTGGCTCTAATCTTTTTTCTTGTAGCACTTCTAGAAAAAAAAAAGAATAATGAATATTAAAACTACCACAATGTTCCATGAAATAACACTTAAATTTTTTGTGCAGTATTTAGCACTGAATTCTGCAGAATAAATCAAGAGACTTAAATAAAATAGAACATGTTTAAAAAAAAAATAAGCATAAAAATAACATGTATAGATATCCTAGTATAACATTTATTTTATAATTTCCGCACAGTTAAGTAATGACATATAATATTTTCAATCGATTAAAGTTCGTTTCTTCCATTTTGAATTGAAATAGGTGTAAATGATCAACTGATCAACTGATCAAGTAATTGCGAATCAACTGATTGAAAGTAATCACAAAAAAAGCAACGACGAACGTTTACAAGAATCTGTGTATATGTACGTAATCTTTTAAATATCCAAGCATATACCACTTGGAGATGCCGCTTGCTGACACCTTAAATCTTGAAAGTTTATTGCCATGACATAACCGCCAGCCGGCACAGCTAACAATTATATAATGTCCTGACTTATGGACTAATTTGCATTTTAATCCGACCATCCATTGTTGTTCACCATTGTCGACGAAATGCGCACATCGTCTGTTTAAGATGGCAAAATTCGAGAGGTTGAAATGGGGTCATCGTCAATTTGTAAAACAATGAACGCAAGAAAACAATAGATGTTACAGGCACGCGATATATAACTCCACTCAAAAATTAATTGCAAACAGTTATTAATTAATTAAAAGACGTATTATCTTATATTTTCCCTCTTTCTGCATATCTTAAAAGAACACTCAATGACGTACTCATTCCGATCGCACTTAAAACTTTGAAATACAAAGGACCAAACTAATGGAAAATAAAATCGTTGCTCGCGCGACGAACACTGGAAAATATTCCAATTTACGAATGGCAGTTCATCTTTTTTCTGCGGCCTCTCACTTTTTTTGCTCTCCCTTTCTTTCTCACAATCGATTCTTGACTCTATTAAAGATGCGTCCAGACCAGATCCATTTGCTAACTCGTCTGTCGATGTCTGGGACCGACCCATCTGCTCGCTAATTGGTAATCATTCACACCAATATCTCAACTTTTTAATCCAGTATATATATATATATATAACAACCAATACGAATATATGACAACCAATATTTCCTATTACAAAACCAACTTATTAATTAATGATCATCATTCGTTCCTTCTTCGAGAAAAGAAAGATTTATTTATATAATAATTTTTTAATGCGCACTGAAGAAAATCCAAATCGGAATCAAAATGTTTGCAACTTAATTATCTCATGTAATATTAATTATTGTGTGTATGCGTGCGTGCGTGCGTGTGTGCGCGCACGTATGTGTGTTTTAAATATGCAAAATTCACTGATAAATATGTTGGCTTTAACAGGTTTTTTTTCTAACATTCGTTATTAACATTCTAACGATAATTTTAATCTGCAATAGTATAATTTATTTAAAAAAAAATAACATTTTTTTTGCGTTTATTAATTGTCTCTTGAGAAACATGTAAATTATCGTGGCGAACCCTCATGCGATTTGGAGACTGATTTAGAAACGATATTCATAGTGCAAAGGGACGGGCAAGGCAGAGGTTGATCAGGAGTAGGGGGCGGTGGAAAATTGTCAATCAGTGCAACCCATCCGGACTTGATTACAGTTCCGCAATCGCGCTTACAGTCGGTTCCAAAAATCGTCCGGCCGATTTTTTATGTCATAGTCACTAGTACCAGTTATTCAGCGAGTATCGATTGTAAAATATTGTCCGCCGTTCTATCCATCCATGCACACCATACGAAGATCTTTTATTATTTTATCCGCGCGCGCTGTTCCTTTAATTGCGTTATCGTGTATCTCCTATCGCGAAAAAAAATATGGAGCTTAAAACAAATTCAGACATTCAGGATATTTCAAATTCGATCTACATGACGTCCTGTAACTGATAACGGGTGATAGACAATAATTCCGCATAAAAAATATATGTCGAGAATGTCAAATAGAATTTTTTTCCACAAGGTTTTTTGAGAGTGTCAAAGAGAGAGATTCTGAAAACTACAAAATTAATAATGGTGTTTTTCCTTTGTCGATGTTATCGTTTTTCAATCGGCGTAGCTTATTAAATTGAGCGTTAAATGAATGGCATTCTTATTGTGAGACAATATCATGCGCGCGTGGTTTTATGCATGTATATGCGTGTATATGCGTCCTGGACAGGCGTATTTATCACTACACATGTCAAAAGTGAAAGCCCTAGCTGTTATTTTTGTCATCCAATTCGAACCGCCAGCTAGATTCTCCCTTCATTTTGTTGTATTCACGTTTTCATCTGTCTCGTGCTTGTTCAGCGCGACGCAAAGCAGTTGAATCGAGTCGCGGTTCAATCAGAACCAATACGTCGTGCTCTCATGCGAATACACACCATGATTTCTGCGCGTTTGTATGCATTTAAATGTACATAAAGTGTCTGAAATTTCCTTGCAAAATGTGTTATTTTGAAGGACGATCTGTATGCAAACATCTTATAAGATTTTACGTATTTTCCAGCGGAGAAGAGTCGTATAATAAAGATCCAAGCAAACTTCTGTAATTTGCAATTTAGATTTTCTGCTTACAATGTATAAACGATTACGCGCGAATATCTGGCAGATATTACATACAATTCAATAACAAAGTAAGAGAATGGTATTAAAAGATTAAGAGACGATGGTAGTAATGTAATATTAGTTTTGTGCCAGTTTCTCCTCAACCGCGTTTCTGCGCGTGACACGCGTTCGCGCAATATTACAGTTAAATTATATTATAAACGCGCGCACAACATATGGTCAGCCATACATCGTACTCCGGTAAGAGATAAGAGCCATAACTTTCTGCAACGTTGCACATTGAAGTGCGCACAAGTTTCTGTTGAATTGGAGAGATTAGTAGAAATCGATTGCGATAAATTTTATTTCTGGGAAAGCGTCAGTTGTGTGTCAAATGGGGCGGGCAATCCGAGAAAAAAGAACGCACAATTAATAGTTTAACGGAGATTATAACTCTTCGACGTCGCTCCGACAACACGTCAAACTGAGGTGCTCGATTGGACACGTCTCGATTGAACACGAGCCATTCACAGCGCCCGAACAGTGGAAAGCCTCTAGGCACCGGTTGCTGTGATTGGTGGTGTCCAATCGAGACATGGTCAGTCGGTCCATGTCTCGATTGGACACCATCAACCACAGCGACCAATGCTTAGAGGCTTTCCACTGTTCAAGCACTGTGAATGGCTCATGTCCAATCGAGACGTGTCCAATCGAGCACCACTAAATTTGATGTGTTGTCGGAGCGACGTCGAAGAGTTATTATTAATCGTGGCTTTAAAAAGTGAGTTGCGAGCAGAATGCGTGATCATGCGGTTGATGCGCATGTAACCGGGATGCACGGAAATGCACATTCCACTTAAACTGTCTATGCTTTTACTATTCTATTCTCCTGGCAAGATGTATATTAATAATAGTCAATCACTCAATATAATAGTTGCACGTGGACAGTCGGCCATTGAATACACTTCTATACATATATATGCATACGACGTCTACTATCTGAGGTAGTCTAAGCACATTTGTGATTATGCTAAGGTAAGACTTCGCAGGAGCATAGTAGATAGGTGAATGAAAGTTAATCGTATGTGCGCGCGCGCCTTCATCTTTCGTTCACATGGCGCAGTATGTAGTCAGGATTTATGTATGTGAGATGAGTCTCTCTACCTTTGAAATAAAAATTGATTAACGGATTGAATGCAGATATATGAAATGATACAGTTGCTATAATTTTGTCAAATTAATTTTTTAAATTATGACTAATTAAAATAAAATTTTTTTATTTACTTATAAACGTGTACCAATATGCATATACAATAAAATAAAAGCTACACGTTTCCATTAAATCTTGTATCCAATTGTTTGTTCACATCTTCATTAATCAACCGATTGTGAACACGTGTTTTCTATGACTGCACCAAAACTCTGACTGTAATATTATTGAATATTCGAACTCAATTGGACTCTTGAACAATCAAGAGACGAGCTTGGAGGCCTAGAGTTAAATTAAATAAAAACTAAGTATTCTCCGCGCGCGCGCGATAAGAGCCTTATAAAAAGAGAGAATATAAAAAGTAATAATAGCACCATTCATTGAAGAATTCAGCTTTTTGTAGGTCGCCTCGAATAATAACATCTGTCCAGGCTGATCACAAGTCTTCTTACGCGTGTGCGACAGGTTTGTGTAGGTTACGCTGATGTAAAAATTCACAGACGCGAAATAATTCAATGTACGTGACGTGAGGCATTCTTGTAGCTTCATTCATGAACCTCGCGCGTAAGTAATAGGAATTAGAGTGCTTCAAATATAGTATTTATAAATGTGATGTGTGAGAAAGATGCGTGTCGGTCGGAAATCAAGGATCGATCTGATCGCGTCGAACAAAATGGGAATTATCGAAAGAGGAAACTGTCGATGCGCAAAGCAACAGCACTCATTGCCGTGTTGTGCAATCAGTTAAAAAAATAATGAGGTTTTTTAAGCCGTTTTTCATTAGCATGAAAAAAGGAAGCGTTCTGTTCAACGTGTGTTTCACGCACACCGCGCCATTATGCAAACACGTTTTAATAGTAACTCGTATAATCCGCGTATCGGGAAGCAGATATTAATGGCCCGCGATATTCCTACCAGGATAATACTGCTGCATGCTGATGAGTAACGTTCATTACGAGAGCATTACCTCGGGATAACCTGTGTGCAAGGGTGCAGACTAATCCTAGATTGATAAGTAGAATCCTGTGCGCCGTGTATTCACGACCGGTGAATCTTGCGAACTCGACGTTTCTCTACCGAATATGTAAGATCATTTCCGTAAATATAAGATAACGTCTCTATTATATCACAAGGGTAATGAATTAATCTGACGAATAAGGCTAAGGAAATTTATGGATACTAATTTATTCTTATATAGAACAAAAATCAGGAAATTGCAGCAGCAAGAATTTGTGTAACAGCTATATTCAGTTGTAACGTATGGATACCTAAAACATTAGCAGCATAGCCAATTTTAATTTTGATAGGCATTATAGGTGAAAATTACAAAAATTTAGCTACGACAGACATTTTAATGAATGAGTGGCTATGATAAAAAAAAAAAAATACGTTGATTAGCATACAATTTTATGTGGCGACATAAATTTTGTTTTTGATAAATATTTTAAGTGCTATTACATTAATACATTATGAAATATAATACATAATATAATACATAACTTTTAAGTATATCAAGTACTTAAATTAATTTTTATACGGAATTGAAAATTGTTTTTATTTATTGAATTATATTTCTTATTTACTTTTGTATGAATCCAATCTTGGAGACTTCTCCAAGATGTTATTCATTAGTATGTAGATGAAGAATCTCATGCTGCGCCTTTTATCTTATCCTGTGTTTTTTACTAAGAAGGTAGAATTCTAACTTTGTCAATGTGATCATAGCACACATATTTTATTATAAAACCAATATATTTACAACAATAGAAAATTTTCTTGCTGCAGATACAGTTTCAGCAAACTATAATTAGCTGCAATGGTGAAACTTTTTGTTCCGTGTAAATAGATTATCAAATAATGTCTAAAGATTAATTTCCTTATAAATATCACTGTGTGGTAAGGCCAAGTTCATTTAAAAAAAATCATAATCGCATGTCACGAATATTTTTAATGTCAGGATATCATTATTCTTTTATCTGTATGTTCTATAAAAATCTATATAGATTTATAAAATACTTTCACATACGGAAAACAAATTTTAACCGTTGCAGCTAATCATAATTTACTGAAACTATATTTGTTGCTGCAGCAAGAGAATTTGCTATTGTTGTTACTATATAGGTTTCTTAACAAAGTATACTGTTATGATCATTATTGACTAAAAGTTTGCTATTCTGTCTAATAGATGTAACCAACTAAAGCCGGCAACTTATCAAAATTTTGAGTGTGGAATTCTTTGTTGATTAGTCGGGGAGGATAACCCAAAAAACTGTTATAAATTATATTCTATTTTTTTATTGAAAATATTTATTGTTGTTTACAACTGCAAACGTTGATCATTGAACTGTATTTGCAGTAAATCTATTATAAGTTCATTTAAATCTGGGATTTTAGTTGTATCGTAATGTGGAGGATTGCAAGGCGACTCTATCAAATGGCTTTATCCCATCATTGATTCTAAATATGTTTTCAATCTTCGTAAAGTTGAAGACAAGCGATCAGCAGCATGACATTATCGAAATTGTGAGCAAAACTTAAGGGGTAATATCACCTTGTGACTTTTATTTTACGTTTTTTTTTTATTTGCTTAAATGCTCTGTAAACTATCCAAAAATGATATCCAAAAGATTTTATGTGAGGGAAAAAATTTTAAATGGTCCAAAAAGTCGATTTTCCGAACATAGTCGTAGAGCCGGAAAATAGATGCCTCTACTGTTTGAATTTTGAACCTGAAAAAACAGCTGTTTCTAGAAAGTCTGTTAGAATACACAATAGAGTGTTTGCTTGTGCTCGTGAAAGACACGTGTTTATCGTTGATTCCGTGCATTTCTTAGAAACTTAAAACTTTAGACGCGTTTTTTTCGAGCTTGCCGTACCGATAGCTCCTTCAATTTTTATCCGATTGCCTTCAAATTTTAACTGCAGCTTTAAAATAAAATTCTCTAGTGAGCATCGTACGACTTTTTCGATAAATTGAAATTTGCCGATTCTATACCCGATTTTCGAGCGATTTTTTCGAAAAAAAAAAAAAATTTAAATCGATGCCATTTTTTTAAAATCAATTTTTCAAAAAAACCCTACGATGCTCACTAGATTTTCGGCCATATTTTCAGAAAAACTTTGGTTTTTTGCTCTAGGTGCAAAATTGCGACCTGTACGGCAAAGGAAAAAAGGATTGTTTTGTGAGAGCTGCCACGACGTCATTTTGTTTTTGAAAAATGTAAAAAAATTTTTTTATGTACCTTAGGACTTGTACTTTCATATGTTTAAACCCGAATCTTAAAAAATCTTTTTATTTTTTTATAATAATTAAAGAAAAATGACCCTACCTTTAGTGAACACAAGGTGATATTACTCCTTAATTTTCAATACTCGTTAATCATTTCACTCACTGGTAAATTTTTTTTTAAAATGTCACGTCTTTCAAAATAATTAGTTCGATTTTTCTTTGTTTAACAATGTTAACTCATAGCTTATAAATTAATAAAAAAAATAATTTTTTTACATTATGTACATTTGAAATCTCACTTCGTATTATGAAGTGTATGCGTGGAAGCAGTATTCCACTCCCTGTTGCGAGGGGCTCCATTAAAACTAGACATATAGTTGTAGATTGAACCTCACTTCGCGTGGAATGTTGTAAACTCATGTGAAATCTTATTTCGCGTTATAAAATGTAGGCGTGGAGGCAGTGTGTTTTGTCCGCCTTGGGGGGGGGAGGGAGGGGGAGCTCCATTATCAAAAAACAGACACATAGTTGTGAATCATTGTGTCCATGCATACTACAATATGAAATAAAATTCCACATGGGTTTACAACTTTCCACGCGAAGCGAAGTTTTACGAGGTCTTCAGTTTTTAAGTATTCAATCTTCGATGATTAATAATTAATGAATAATTTTTTAAGAAATTTCGAGTAACGGGTAATTTTTTGCAGGAGAGTGTCTTTAACAATATGTGTCATTGAAATCTGTGTAGTCGACTTTATATGCATAATCACCGTATTTTGACAGTTCAATTTTCTGTTTCATATAAAAAAATGAATCCAAATACCTAATATATCTGAAAGTTATGTATTTCATATATTGATATAATGTGTGGCACTTAAAATATTTATCAGAAACATCAAAACTTGTATCTTCCACAAGAAATTATATACAAGAATATGCTAATAATACGAGTTCTATCATCTAACTATTCATTAAAATGTCATAGCTAAATTTTTGAACCCTTACTTACAACGCCTATAGCTAATTAAAATTGATTACGCTGCTAAAGTTGTAGGTTAGCTCCATGTGTTACAACTGAAATTTAGCTGTTACAGATTCTTGCTGCTGCAATTAATCTTTTTTTTTTTGTATAATTGGCCGAAAATTTTTATCGGAAAAATTGTTTCGGAAGTGTAATGATCTTCGGTCGACTTAAATTATTACCAAGCGGGATTACCTACAAAAGATAGATTTGAAATGTTATCAGGAGTGCTCACATCTCTCGCGACTTAACTTATTAATTTATTACATAGCGCGGGAAAAATGTGACGTTAAACGATGTTTATAACGACACCAAAAACGAGAGCACTCGAATAAATAATGTGCGTGTAACACGGAGCTGCCATAATTTTGGCGCATGGTACTGATTATGAGGGATACGAAGACGTCTGCTGGGACGCATATTCTATACGTAAGAACATAATGCGACGTAAAAAATCATCTCAGAGATGTTCGTGCCTTCGTCCTTTTCTTCTTTTCTCCTATACAAATATAAATTCTCATTTCCAACAAAGGAATGAGATACCATATCTCTATCGCATTATGTATGATGTAACGTGGGATAATTTTTAAATAGACGGCGGCGTTTCAGAATTATCCCGATGACCCATACCTCGAAAGGGGATAAGTACATCGATTGGTTGTCGTAGTTTTTTAGGAATTTGCATTTACGATGTGCCCAATCGCCCCTTAACGCACTCCCCTGGTCTTACAACGTAGCGATTTGAACTCTTCAAAGAGCATCAAAGCGGACTCTAGTGTTTTCCCAAAATTGCCACAACACACACTCGTCCGCTCATCGCATTACGTAAAACTCGCGCGGAATTTCCCCTTGCAATTCTCGGAATTCTTCTTGCAATTGAACTTATCCTTTACGGGCGTCTCCGCCCGAACGAGTTCTCAAATTTCTTTTATGCGTTGCGCAAAAATCCGCGATTACCGCAGTAGATCTACGCGAATTGCAAAGTCGTAATTACGTCGTTCGGACGGAATGCCCGCTATGGCGCCGACGATTATTTGCAATTCGTTCCATCTACTTAAGCGATCGTGTATCCGAAGGAGGGGATATATATATATATATATATATAGAGAGAGAGAGAGAGAGAGAGAGAGAGAGAGAGAGAGACTTCGGTGAGTCCGGACTCAACTCCGGGGTTCAGAAAAGTTCATCGATGCTAATTCGCCGGGCGAGTCTCGTGTGCCGCCGACTTGGTTTGCTCCGACGACTTTGTAAAATCAATATCCCGCTGGTTTCCTGATATAGAAGTCTCGTTAAGCTCGATAATATCGGAGTTTTGAATACTAATTTTGTATGCCGCGTTTGCCCGCGGATAAACGAAACGCTTGTTTTTGCGCGGTGTTATTTGCAAATATTATCGGTAATAGCAATGCGTGTCTCATTTTTTGTCCACGGTTTTGAAGATTAATGGAGAAAGGAGATGAGAACCGTGCCAAATCTATGATTAATCGACTACTCTGTTTTGTTATACCGCTTACGTGTTCGGGAAATTGTGTTTGTCCTAATTTTTTTGCCACAGTTAATTGAGATTAGTGACGATATTCAAAGAGGTGCGATATCGGAGGGATTTATAATCGTGTTACGTTTTTTAACACCAGTTATATGGCATTTCAATTTTTCTTCATGTTATTATGTTTTATGATCAGTGCGAAGTGCAAGCGATATTAAAATTACTTGTGATAAAAGCCCATATTTATAATAATTACTTAAATCTTATTTCAAGATCATATCGAGTCAGATATTGTTCTTTCAGATATTGTCGTTTCGATTATAAAAGAATTATCAGTTTCAATAAGTTATTGTCGCATTGATATCGATTCACGAATTTTTAATTACGCGAATAAATAATCGCTTATTGTCGACAATTCATTTTAAATATAAACAATTTATAAGAGAGTGTACGAAACAAAGCAGAAAATGTGTGATAATATATCGAAGATATTTATAATTTAATGAATAGCGTTATTGCTTATTTTGTAACACTCGTTAAATATTTCGATGATTGTGAGAGCAACTTTGATATGTTTTTTTTTTATACTATTATCTGCGTACGACGCGTTGTATTTATATGCGATCGATGAGTTGAGTTTACGCACGGTTATCATGTTCACTCATCGACATTCGTGCGAGTAGATAGCAGTGCATATCGCTCTGCGTATCTTTCTTTTTGAAATACAATCTAAAGACAAAAGCTAAATAATATCCAATCAAAAAATGATTAGTTAAATTCAACGTCGATGAATAATCGATGAATAATCGATGTCAAATACTACTACTGATATTTTTGTTATCTTTAATTTTCCATTATAATTGTTTTTTGTTAATTGAGCAATTATATTTAATTGAGCAATATTTATAATACGAAGATTTCTATCGTTTTTTAAATTCAACATCAAATATACAGTATATGTATATATAGGATGAGGAAAAAGTATAGAAATCTTGAAAAATTTCGAAAAATATAAATTTCGGATAAAAGTTGTAGGATTTAAAAAGATCTATTTACTAATCTTATCAATTTGATCTTGGATGGCGTCGCTAAGATCAAGACAAGAGCTCAGGACAAGAGCGAGTTAAATTTTTTAAATGTGACCCCTTATTTTTTATTGCATATTCTTATAGCTCTTGTTAAGACATTTTCAGAACACTATAAAATTTTTTGTGGTTAAGAATTTCCTGAGATATTTCAAAATTTATTATAATACTTTTTAATATAAAATATGAAATATCTTGTAAAATATGTCGTGAAGCAGAATCCAACTATCTTAGGCAAGTTTGTAGGAACAAGGAATCTGACTATTTAAGGCAAAGTGGAGAATTTATCTTTTCAAAATAAAATGAACAATGTAAATACTCTAATAATTAAAGAGAGTAAATGTGCAGTTAATGTGATAGTCGTAAAAAACCAAAGAGCTATACACTTAAAAAAAAATCGATTTCATTACATAAAAATTGATTTCCAGCGATTTTCTGATTCTAACAATGTTTCGCACTATTTTAATTATTTTCTGCTTGAAAGCTTTGTGTTTTAACGTTGAAGATAACCGAGGAAATAATTCATCAGACGCTATCTCTATGCCGACATAAAAAATGCGATGTTTGATACTAAGATGCTTAAATGCCTTAATTCGGCATAATTTCCAACAATTTCCGACACTGTTCTCAGATTGCGCTTATGATTTCCGCAATATTTAATTTGATTTTTTATTTATTTTTACTGATTTCCAACAATTCTATCGTTTGTAATGATTTCATGTGATTTAAAAAATGAAACAAATCTTAAAAACATTAATTGCCTCTTCTTAGCGATAATTCATTTACAATCTCCTTTGATTTCCTGAGTGCATAATTCCGTAAAAAACTGATTGATAATAATAAATGACTGATTTGAAGTAGTTGTGAAAATAACTGATTTTGAGCTCTCTAATTATTGGATTATTTATATTGTTCATTTTATTTTGAAAAGGTAGATCCTCTACCGATCTTGCCTTAGATGGCTGGATCCTCCTCCTTTATGTGGTATTTCATATTCTATCTAAAAAAGGTATGTTAAATCGATATTCAAATGTCGAAGTCTTCTTGAAAGTCTCGAAGTTAATTGTTGCCGCTTTTCCGCAACGTTGATCGGTTTTCTCACTGCGTTAACTTCATAAGCGACTCATCGCAGAGTTAGCAAATTTGTAGATATGTATTAATAGAAAGTTATTAATGCAATTTATTTTTAAAAATTAGAAAGAGTAAAAAATAAGAAGCTAATAGACTCCTATTAAACTGAGATCAAAAAATTTAGTGCTCGTATGATTATGGTATATACTAAAATGATCCCCACACATCCTACTATCGAAACCAATATTATACGAGCACCTAATTTTTTGACGAGCAGACAACGGATTTCAGAGCGCCCGTTTTCGCGATAAATAAATTATTTTCAGTGTCTTACAGTTAGCACTAAAATCGGATATTGTCGGTATATTTCGTATAGTACGATGTCTGGGGATCATTTTAATACCATAATCATACAAAGCACTAAATTTTTTGACCTCAGTTTAATAGGAGTCTATTAGCTTCTTATTTTTTATTTTTATATTTTTTAAAAATAAATTGCACAGTACTATAATCATACAAGGACTAAATTTTTTGATGAGCGAACAACAGAACTTAATACTCGGTGCCTGTCGGAATAAGTTAATTATTGTTACAATTAATAACAAATTTTAATTTTGATATTTTTTTATAATGTTTTTTGTAATGGTTAATCTAGATTATTTTAGATCCGAATACGTGAGAAAGCAACAAACTGTAAGCGTATGTGTAGAACTTGATGATGCAGTGTTGAACACAGTAGTATTTATTAATAATCAAAAGAATTCAATAAACAGATCATTGTATTGTTAAAATTCTTAATGATATTCAATAGAAATAAATAAATAAATCGATTATATCAGCCAGAGTCAGTTGCAAATATTAAAATTATTATTCAATGTAAATTGTAAAATTAACTGCAAGTTAAAAATTTTTTTAAAAAATTCATTTAACAACATATCTTGAAGAGCGAACATGGTCGGAATAACTTAGAGAAAAATATAGATAGTTCTGATGAATAACAATTGACAAGAAGACTGTTAATCTGGATAGAAACAAATAGAAAAAGAGAAGGGGATAAAAGAAAAGAGGGGAAAAAAGGAAACTGGAGGAAAAAAAAGAACGGAAATTAGGTACGCGAGATTAATTTCATGATTGGAAGAAATGTATCCGATAACAAATCAGTATTACTTTGTTTATTTAACCCATATAGTTGTTTTTTTACGTGTATCATCTCAGAAATTAGCCTTTTACTATAAAATGACTCGTTAGCCACAATTTTAACATCATTCCAATTCATCTTATGATTCTCTAAACGATTATAAATAACTGACAGAGATCCGCTCTTTTTATCAATAACATGTTTATGTGTGCTTAGCTGTCTTTTTGTCTGTTCTATATAAGTCGCTTCACAATCATTACATGTTATTTTGTAGACAATATCTTGGTGAGACAAAACTTCCAAATCATCTTTACCTCGTTTTACATATCTTTTTAGCGTATTAAGAATGGAATGAGACATATTAAATCCGAATCTCCCACATATCGGTAAAAAACTTTCTGAATCATTAAGAATTTTAACAATACAATGAACATTTCGGACAACCACTGATTTTTCCACTCGGACGAATTGCATACGACAGCTAAAATTTTGTAACATATAGACATCGATTTCAATGTGGAATTCTTTGCGTAATATGAAATTCTTTAATTAATTGGCGATGTCAAGTAACAACGCTTGTTTTATAACATTGAGGATGATCCGATAGGGGTCAAAAACGTTATGTTTATTTTGAACAATAAATAATAAGAATTTATGTAAGAATAGACTCATGACCGATATGTGAAAACACAACAATTAATTAACTAAAGCGCCAAACGGTCAAAGCTAGGTCTTCGTGCTGAAATTTCTTATGTGAATTTGTATACATATCTTAAGTTCAACTGCGCGCCGAATAAATTTTCGGTCTTGAAACACAGTCTTAAGATGAACAAGGATAGTAAATCACACTATTAAATTGATCAATTAATTTAATAACAACGATGCTAATAAGCATCTCAATCCCTTATTCCCCCCGAATATTGAAAGAATTGAAAGAATTTATGTGTTATATTAGCAAATAACACCACGCTGCAACCCTGTTTATTAAATTCTTTTGATTGTTAATTTCTTGGGCCTTTTAATTATTCATTTTGTTAAATATTTATTACATAATGATATATTTTGAAATATTTTTGCGGTATTTGGGAGCACCAAATGGGTACAGTTCCGAAAGCGACAACCCTCCGATTTTATTATCGATTAGTATATTACTGTATTTTGGTGCGCTGATTATGAATATGATAATGATAATCGCCGACAAGGCCATTTTCAAGGTTAAAACTTCAAAAAACTCAAAAATTTTCATTTTTTAAATATTAAATATTTTGATAAATATTGACGTAAGAAAGAAATGCTTCAAATAAAAGTTGTTGCTTTTGAGAAAATACATCTTTTGTGTTCTATGCATTTTTTGTATAGAATCAATATTTTTTGAAAAAAAATGAGATAATTGGAGATACTAGATTAGAGAACTAGTTTAACCTGTTTTTTCGTTCTCAGTCGAATCCGGAGTCAACGATAAGGGCGTCATAAAAGGGTTTGCAACTTTTCATACAAAGCGAGGTTCCACGCAAACCTATGTGTCTAGTTTTTGGGTAGTGGAGCCCCCCGCAGGGGGGGGTGGCGGAACATACTGCCTCCACGCATATACTTTACAACGCGAAGCAAGGTTCCACATGAGTTTGCAACTTTCAGGAGTGGTTCATTTGAACACGGTACAATTGCTTACAGCCACTTACAGCGATCGGTGTGTGGAGATTTTTTACTGTTCAAGTGCTGTGAATGGCTCGTATCTAATTGAATTGTATTCAATTGAACGTCATCTGCAACTTTCCACAAAGCGAAGTTTAATTGAAATCTAAGTGTTAGGGTTGTGTTAGCATATTTTTTTTAATAAAAAAAATGGAGTGCTTCGTTCCGTTTTTATTGATTCTGGATTCGGCTGAGAACGAAGAAATATAGGTTAGGCTAGTGAGAGGGTTGTCTTTTCTATTATCGTATTTTTTTGGAAATATATTGGTTCTATGCAAAAAATGCATAGAACACAAAAGATGTACTTTCTCAGAAGCAACAACTTTTATTTGAAGCATTTCTTTCTTACATCAATATTTATCAAAATAATACTTAAAAAATGAAAATTTTTGAGTTTTTTGAAGTTTTAACTTTGAAAATGGCCTTGTCGGCGATTATCATAATCAGTGCACCAAAATACAGTAATATACAAATCGATAATAAAATCGGAGAGTTGTCGCTTTCGGAACTTTATCCCCCCAAATTAACATTAAAATTCTGGTATACTTTTTTTTACGACCATAATATATATATATTTTTATACAATTACGTTGTATATTTTTTTTATATGAGGGGTCCAGCTTGCCATTAAGCTGGATCCTTCCCCCAATTTTGAAGCGATTTCCTGCTAAACAGTTTGAGCACCAAAATTCGGACTAAGGTACTAAATTAGTCCCTAAATAGCACTAAATTTTTGATTTAGTGCAAACTTGATTTTTTGATAGCAGAGGTCCAGCTTAAAATAGGGCTAGTAGCGCGCGCGAAGCGCATCTGTAATATCTAGTTTAAATTCAAAAGTATTATGACAAAGAAATGGTAAAAACTTGACTTATTCTGGTAAAAAGGTGTTTATTTTAATTTCACGTTTCGACCGAACGATTTCCGGTCCTTATCAAGTGACTCTATAATTGTACAATAGAACAATGTTATTATAATTTACATGTCTTAATTCTATAATCTCAATCAAACAAACATACCATTTACTTTGATTTATAAGATCAMTAATMATTCCTCACATCATKTTCAAAAATACATCTGTATAGTTTCARATATTAAWATCAACTGACAAACCTGACTGTTTTTCAATACTCAATGTTGTCCTATCAATGTTTATGTTATTATTTTATCGTAAATAGGGTTCAAATTGTCAGTGTCTTTCTGCAGATTTAAACTAACATCTTTCTTTTTAAATTTTTTAATGAAAAACATCTCTGCAATTTCCCTTTTTCGCCTGTTTTTTTCTTTATGTAAAATGATCGGCTCGTCCCATTTAAAGAACAATCACTAATAAAACTAACAATATGCTTAAGCTATGGAAAGATAATAAAATCATAGATGGTTATACATATAATGGTTTAAAATGTACTAATGGCAACCTACCACGTTGCTATGGATTACCCAAAATCCACAAAATTGGTTCTCCTCTTAGGGTCGTGATTTCATCAGTGGGTAGTCCATTGTACGATGTARYGAGATACTTACACGAGATATTAAGCAATTCTATTAAAAAACCTGCTTCTAATATTAAAGACAGTTGGTCCTTTGTTACTAAGATTAACAAGACAAAGATAGATCCGGGGGAAATGCTTATGTCACTTGATATGACTTCTTTATTTATTAACATCCCGAAAGAATTGGTCGTACGGGGAATTACTAGCCGATGGAACGAAATTAAAAATTCAACAAAAATGAATCTTACTCAGTTTTTGGACGCGATTCAATTGGTCTTAGACTCATCGTATTTTAAATTTGATGATAGGTTTTACGAACAAATTTATGAGAGCCCGATGGGTTCGCCTCTGTCCCCTATTTTGGCTGACGTCGTTATGGACGACTTGGAAATTAATTGCTTGACAAAATTGGATTTTAAAATTAATAATTATTTTAGATACGTAGATGACATATTCTTGACAGTTCCAAAGAATAAAGTAGACATAGTTTTAAAAATTTTTAATGGGTATCACCCTAGACTCAAGTTCACTTACGAGCTTGAAAATAACAATTCTTTAAGTTTCCTAAATACGTCAGTCATCAGAGGGATGGAAGGAGAATTATTAACTAACTGRTACAGAAAACCTACTTACTCAGGAAGATGTATAAACTTTTTCTCTAGCCATCCAGAAYAGTACAAATTCAATACGATAAATAATTTAGTGGACCAAGCGATTTTGTTGTCTGACAAACGATTTCATGAATCTAATTTATTARTTGTTAAAAATATTTTATTGAATAATTGCTAC
>JANQDE010001140.1:8302-23155 GCA_037157785.1 Cephalotes varians | reverse complement strand
CGAGCGTAATTAATTAGATCAATAAGTAAGAATCAATTATGTTTAATCTTAATTATGCTCGGTGAGCAGGCTGGCTGCCAACTTGGACGCTCACAATGGTCGCGTTCAGCAGACTCAACTGTTGCGGAGCRGATCCGTGAGCGCTCGCTGCTATTGGATGATCTAGAAGAATACACCAATAGCAGCAAGCGCTCACGGATCCGCTCCGCAACAGTTGTGTCTGCTGAACGCGACCAATGTTTATTAACGTCGGTAATTATCCAGAACACACCCACCACCTCCAATTTTACTGAAATTAGGCTTATTCGACGCGTTTTTACACAAAACGAAAAAATTTAGAAGAAAAAAGTATTGCTTTGCTTTGCGAAACGTGATATTAATCGTTAAAATTTGCCACTTCTGAAGTTACGAAATCTGTCATATCGACGTAATGGGTGTATTCTGATATTCACTGCGAGAGCTCAAAATCTATAGCATATGTAACGCGCACTATAAATATTGAGTACTCGCAGTGAATAACAGATTGCAGCCAACAAACTGAGCACGCGCTGTGGTCACYTTCTTTATGTTGCACAATCTCATGCGCATGCGTTTATCGACTTTTTGGTTTAATAGTGCACGAAATTTAAAATCAAATTGAAGAATTGATTAGTGCCTAGACAGTACATAATTACTTTTAAAATACATAAAATTTTATTTTTATATCTAGGCTACAACTTCTAGGCAGTTAGGTCCTAAGCGGATAGGATATGTTATTTTTTTTTTGTTCTAATGAACAATAAAGAACGACACAATAGCACTGATAGCATACTTCAAACTTAATTTATACATGATTTGATTTAAATAATAAATTAAATATCTCTCTCATGCTTAACTGAACTGCAAAGAATTTTACAAAAAAGTTTGGCAGCAGATTTTTTTACTTTATTCAGTTTGATGTAATTTTTATTGCGTTTATTTCTTATGTCACAACTTTTAATCAACTTTATAATCTTTTTCTTTTCTCTTCTGTCTTGAATTTCTATTAGAGAAAACATCCTGAACGGCTACGCTGCCTCGAACCAATAAGCACTACTGTTCATACAGCCCACTGTCCACATGGRTCATTTATAAAACAGAATAGAAATATTGCACGAGTGATTAATCGATTTTTTAATTTAATTTTAAATTTTGTGCATTATTGAACCTATAGAGATATTAGAATATGGGGCAGAAAGTATATGGTTAGGCAGTAAGCGGGAGCGATATCGTGTGCAATAGAGAAGTTGCATTAGAGGCCCCGGTTGTCTCTCTCGYACGTTAGCGCTGATTGGCTGTCGAAATGTTTGCGTGAGCCACAGCCACTAACGTGCGAGAGAGACAACTAAGGCCCTTATTGCTACTTCTTTCTCTCTAGCACGATATCGCAGATTCCGTTCCCTTCTRTCCTCTATTCTTATATCTCTATAATCGAACCTAAAGATATGTTTTTTATTCCTGCACTCTCTGAACTGATGTAAACATATGTTTATTTCACTTCAACTTATTGCACCGTGTGTACCAGTTCAGAGAGTGCAGGAATAAAAACAGACYTTAAGAGTCGATAAACGCATGCGCATGAGATCGCACAACATAAAGAAGGTGACCACAGCGCATGCTCAGTTCGCTATGTTATATCCATATAACAGATTTCGTAACTTCGTAAGAAATGGCAAATTTTAACGATTATTTCACTTCGCGAGGTAAAACGATACTTTTTTCTGCCAGATTGTTTTGTTTCGTGTAAMAACGGGTCAAATGAGTTTAATTTCATTAAAATTGGAGGTGGTGCGTTCTGGATAATTACTTAACGTCTTCTAACTGTTATCGATTTATGTTTGTGAAAAACGTTTAGGATGTTTTCTCTAGTAGAAATTAAAAACATAAGAGAAAAGAAAAGAATTATAAAGTTAATTAAAAGTTGTGACATAAGAAATAAACACAGTAAAAAATGTTACATCAAACTGAATAAAGAAAAAAAATCTGCTGCCAAACTTTTTTGTAAAATTCTTTGCAGTTCAGGTAAGCATGAGAGATATTTAATTTATTATTTAAATATACAATATCAAATCATGTATAAATTAAGTTTGGGGAATGTGCTATCAATGCTATTGTGCCATTATTCTTTATTGTTTATTAGATGTAAAACAATAGATAGAATGACGCAATAGTACACTTCCCGAATACATCCATATTTTCACATGTTAATATTTCATTATAATAGTTGACATTTATAATAATTGTAGATTATATTTTTCATTATATTTAAGACAGTACATGAATGCACACAAAAATTTCAATTATTTTCAGACGAAAGTGAATTATTAATAGATATACAACAAAGACTATTAGCAGAGTCACCAAAGATTGTATTAAAAAAAGTAGACATCGCATCTCAAAAAAATATAAATTTATTTACATCCTCAGGTATTTTAAAAGAAATTATTTTAAAGCTTTGTATGCACGATGCTAGAAATCAAGATCTCAAACGGAGAAAAAATTGCATTAATCAATTGGTCGAATTGTTCAAATAGTGATGGAACCGTCTCGTTTGCCCATGTTGTTGGCCACAGCCACACACAGTAACCTAGAAGCTTTCCACTTCAAGCGCTGTGAGTGGCTGGTGCAACATGGGCAAATGGGCGCCACTCAATGCGATTAGTCAATTCGTTCTCTATTTGAGATCTCAGAACAATTTCTAGCATCATGGACATAAGATTTCGGGTAAAAAAGTCAATGTTTGATATATATTTTAATAGAAAATAATAATTTAATAGCATTTTTGACTGTAATGGATTTGAATCCATCCGAGATCGACTAATAACATGCTAGAATCGTTCAATTAGAACTTAGAGCATGCCATTAATCTACCTCGGATTTGATTCAAACCCACTGCAGTCTAAAACGCTAATAACAAAATAAGGCAATTATACTAAAAGACAAATACTGTACCATTGTGTGTGAATTTATTAACTATAATTAATATACTAGAAAGCAATTACTGTACTATTGGATTTATTAATTACACATAAATATCATTAATTCAATGGCACAGTATGTAACTTACAATTAGTGTTTTGAAATAAATTAATATAAAATATAAAAAATTGCTGTAAGATTATGAATTTAGTCAAGCATAAGAACAGATCGGAAAAATGTTTTAATAATTAATTTAATGATTTGGATATAAAAATAAAATATCTTTTTAATAATTATTTAATATTTACTGCATATTTGAACGACATGAAATTTGAATGATATTTATAAAAAAGTGTTTTTAATTGTTCTTTTTATTGGAAATAATATTATTTGGATAAATTTTTTTTTAATATAAAATGTTTTTTACTAACCTATCAGTTTTATAACATAAGATATTTAATTGTGTTTGTAAAACGCTGTACATCATATCTTTTAGACAACAATTTTATTTCTGTACATCTTATAATCTGTTTAATTTATACATTAAAATAAATTTCATTAGTAAAAATATTTTTGACTTATTAAATTCTATTTTGATTTTTTATTCAAGAATTATTTCTTATTAATTTTTATAAAATATGGATATATATGGATATGCTTTTATTATGCTATTATTATGAACTGTATACTATAAAAATTATAATAAGTAGGCATTAGACCGATATATAAATAAATCAAGAAATAAGGAAGAATTTTTTGATCGAAGCAAATCTTAGTGCATAATAGTATTTTATTATTTAGAGAGATAGTATTTTTTTCATGTCAATTATTAAATATATTTTTTTCAGTTCTATAAACTACGTGTTGACATGTTGTATAGTTGGACTTGAAACGCAATCTTAAACTGAAGATAAAAATAATATCTCAAATTAGTTTGATCGTTAGATTTAATAATGATATTACAAGCATATAGGATGTCTCATAATTATTGAAATAGAATTATAAAGTGCTCCTATACAGATAGAACAGACATTAAGTAAAAAAATTTTGTATCACTTTGTAATTTTTGCAATAGTAACGAGAAATAAATTAGTGAAGATTGACTAACTAAATGAGTATCCACATTCGACCCATCGGTAAATGCAAGCGCGCATCATCCAGCATGTTTACTGATGCTAGGCACATTGTATAAAAATTTTGTGTAAAATTACATTCATTATAGTAGGCAATTTTGAGATTCGCTATAGTTGTAAATTTCCACGCGTTTGTAAAATTGCAATATAAGTAAAATTAATTTCTAAATTTGTAATTAAGAAGTAAATTTACAATATGTAAAATTATAAAACTGATAATGTAACAATATTTTTTGTGCATGCGTGGTATTGCATAATATTACATTACAAAAATTTTGATAATTACATAAAATATTTGAAATATATTGTCATTTACGTATTTTTTTATATAAGATAAGATATATTTTACATGATAAAAGCAAATCTGCATACTTTTTGTGGCAATTCATAATTTCTGTAAGATTATGATTGATTTTTTTATATTTATAAAACCAATCATGCAATTTTTATATCTATTATTTGTGTAAATTTACTAAATTTTTTAATAGTTTAGAGGCGGGCGCTGAGCGGTCGCATCTCGCCGAGCACTTGCATTTATTTATGCCCAACAGATACTCATCCAGCGATCTTGAATAATTTATTTCTCATTAATTATTGTGAAAATCGCAAATTGAATGTTTTTACTTAGTTCATTCTACCTGCACACGAGTGCTTTGTCAATAATTATGGTACATTCTGTATAAATTATATTATGCGAACTTTGAGAGATAAATAGAAAAAGTTGATAAATACAATGACTATTAGCAAATATCTTGTTTAAAATTTAAAAAAATTGAAAATAAAAAGAAATTTATCTTTAAATTATTAATCTATTATAAATGTATACTACATGGAGAAAATTTTATATTAAAAATTGCTATGTACGATAGTAGTCGCAAATCATGAAGGAAATTATAAAAATTTTTACTATATTTTTCACATGTGAAACAGTAAAAATTTTCGGTTCTTTAATTTCAGCAATTTTGTAATGTTACTGAGATATTACTGCTATGTTACGTGCTATACAGGAATATATAAACCATAATACATAATTAAAATAAAAATAATAGAATAGAATATATCTATATAAGTAATATATATTTGTAAAAGACTTTCACCAGTAGTTATGTTAATGTCATGCTGCATTCTTAATTAGATTAATATACAATAAAGTAAATTAGTATGTAAAGAAAAATTTTGCAGTAACTAAAACAGTAAATATGTTCATAATGGGAGTGCTGCGTGGCTCCAATAACGATAGACCTATAATCTGGAGAAGTCTCGAATTCAAAAATTTGTATCTCATATATAAATTTTAAAGTGGATCCTCCAAGATAGCGGGAATTAGACATTAAGTTAACTAATTCATCCTTGTAGAAAACTGAAATAAAAGGTTATGCAACTATGACTCATGTTTATGACTTTGTCGAAAATAGGTACGACAATATTTGTGCTCAGGCTCTTGCTTTATGTCCACGATTATGACAAACGTAAGCATTTACGTCTCATTCTCTGCCATTTCTCGCAATTTACAATGGGAGTAGTGAGCCTTACACCGTGAAAAAATGATCGAATATGAAAAGAATAATCGATTGTTAACTTCCTATGATGTAAGATTCACTATTCCCATTGCAAAACAACCCTTTAAACCGGTTCTACAATAGAGTCGTAAATTCGGACTTGCATCACAATATCTCCGCTCGTAAAACACATAGAGAAAAATAAAAACATTTTTATTATGCAATTCGAACCCAAGCTATCAATTAAATTTATTTAGAACTTGATTGATTCAACCGTTATTGAGCTCCCATAATCTTGGGTACTTGCAACTCGCCGGCTCGTAAATAGATACGCGACTCGGTCTCGTGCATACACTTTAGCGCTGAGATTGTCTCTTGATATAAATATATTTACATTACAGAAAAAAATAACACATCAATTGATATATTAGATCATAATTCTATTCAGAATTGTACCTTGGAAGGTAACACATCACAATCAAATTTATTATTGAATTCTAAGATCAATATCGACATAAATGAAAGTGAAATACATGCTACTCAAACTAATAAAATCGAACGAAACAAACAGAAGAAACCCAAAATAATTAAAAACGAAATATGCAAAGTTAAGGTTAATATTTTGCAAAATAATTTAGATTTATCAAACGATGACCTGCCGAAAACATCTCTTTTAGAAAGAAGTGATTGTTTTTCTATAATAGATTCAAATTCGCCATTTAGGAAAGAATCTATTTTATCAAGTTCTCTCTCAGCAACGAAATCATCTGAGGCATCTGTCATAAATGATATTTCAGTTATAGCAGGTAAGAATAATAAAGTTTATTTGTAGAAAATTATAATATTTTGGAATCGGAGGAAATATATTAATGTTTTTTTATATATTATATTATTTAAAATTTTATTTCCATGAATATATACTAGAATAAATACTAGAATAAATACAAGAATTTTATTTCTACAGTATTATATAATATTAATATGGGTATACTTATGTAGAATAATTCTGATAAAACTATAGAAATCTTATTTTTGTAAATATTTCTATATTACTAATAAATACTAATGTTATTAAAAATAATAAATAGAATATCGATATCTGAAAACACAACAAATAATTAAAAATGCGCCTCGTGAATTTATATACATTTCTCGAGTTGCTGCGCGCCGAATAAATTTTCAGTTTTAAAACAGTTTTAATTAAAATGTACACAAATTCACATAAGAAACATTTGCACGAAGATCTAGCTTTCACCGTTTAGCGCATTCTTAATTATTTGTTGTGTTTTCACATATTCACATTATTAGTTATAATATTACTAATTAACAAATTTAATTTTAAGAATTAATATAAAAATTGCTTTCTCTTTTCTGATGAATGTGTATCTTATGTCTTAGTGAAAAGAGTATATAAATTTTAAGAATATCACATGAATTATTATGAGAGAATACAATATAATACTAACTCTTTCTCACTTTTAGATTGTGACGAAAATAAGACTAATGATATAAAAGATGATGTTATAGAGAATAATGATATACAGGATGATTCTGATTTCTTGCCATCTATTCAAAGTGATGAATCGAATAATATTAGTGAAAATGATGAAAATTATAACACTATAAACGAAGTTTCAGAAATTATAAATCAATTTAGAGAGTCAGAAAATAATACTTCCTCGCAGAATGAATCTACATCAAAATGTTTAAATGAATCAACACGTTATAAATTATCCAAAACTAAATGCAAAAGTTCATTAGAAGGTGAGGATCTTCTCATTACAAGAAAGAGCACTAATTATTGCAAAGATTCTGACTTATTTGTAGAAATGTCTCGAGGTTCAAAAGGAGACAAAAAATCTAATTTTTGTTTTTATTGCAATACGATGCAAACCAAAATTGCCCGCCATTTAGAATTAAAACATAGTAATGAAAAAGATGTAATAAAGTTTTTATCACTGCCCAAAAACTCTTACGAAAGGAGAATTATGATAGGCAATTGCAGGAAAAAAGGAAATTATAAATTTAATACACATGCCGATATAAATAATGGTTTTATGATTGTTGTAAGAAGGCCTAACAATAAAGCAAAGCAGAACGGATCTAATTTTTTACCTTGTCCTAAATGTGGAGGACACTATACAAAAAGTAATCTTAGACATCATTTTCGTTTCTGCGCTAAAAAAAAAGATACATCTCGGTACGTATTGCAACTTGCACAAAGTGCTGCAAAATCTGTCCATAACCGAGCCTGTGCTAAATTAAGAACGAGAATAATTCCGATAATGAAACAAGATGATATTCGTAATATAATAAGATTTGATTTACTTATGATATTGTACGGCAATCATCTTTGTCAACAACACAGATTAGAACATCAAGAAGACTATATACGATCACAGTTACGACTCCTTGGTCGATATTTACAAGCATTAAAACAAATTGAACCACAAATAAAAGAACTACAAATGTTATTTGATCCAAAGTATTATGATATTGCTATAAAAGCAGTAAATGTTATTGCTAAATATAATGAAGAAACACAATTATATGATACACCATTTAATGCTTCATGTTTAGGAACAATGCTGAAGAAACTCTGTAAGACTTTAATTAGTGAATATATTAAGGAACATAACAGTGAAAAACAAAAAATGGCAGAAGATTTTCAAAAAATATTAGAAGCAGAATACGGCCATATTATAAACAAAACTGTTGTAGAAACATTATCTAAAAGAAGTAGACAAAAAAAAATTGAACTTCCACGATCATCAGATATAACAAAGTTTAATCGGTATTTAGAAAAGAAAAGAATATCTAACATGAAAATATTACAAAATGATTTTTCGTTTAAGGCTTGGAAATCACTTGCGGAAACAACATTAATTATTATACAAGTTTTTAATCGTCGACGAGCAGGGGAAATAGAAAGAACTTTGATAAATGATTATAAGAATTCAATTAAAGTGACAAACAATGATGAAGATTATGAAAAATTACCAGCATCAGAGAAGCAAGCAGCTAAAGAATATATACGTTTTACAGTTCGAGGAAAATTAAATCGGACTGTACCTGTTTTATTGAATTCAAGAATGATAGAATCATTAGAAACAATTTTGAAATATCGAAAAATGGCAGGGGTATTTTCTAAAAATCCTTATTTATTTGGTATTCCAAGTACCAAAAAAAGATTCAAATATCTTAAAGCATGCAGATTAATGCGTGAGCAATCTGCTGCATGTGGAGTAGAAAACGATCAAACTTTACGTGGCACTAATTTACGTAAACATATAGCTACGAAATGCTTAGCTCTTAATTTATCTGAAAATGAAGTATCTCACGTTGCTAATTTTATGGGTCATCATCAAGATATTCGTAAACAAATTTACAGACAACCCGTTGCAAAAATCGATATTTTAGACATGTCTAAAATTTTAGAAAGAGCTGGAAATACATCTGCACATAATACTACAGACAGTTCTGTAACAAAAGATACAACAGATAATACAATCGATACTTCCACAAATCTAAGTGAAATTCAAGAAATGAGTAATATTTTAATAAATATACAAAATATAAATTTTCTTAAATAAATAAAATATTGTATTAGAAGAAAAGTTCTGCGGATTTTATTAACAGATGGTACTGTCAAAAAAAAGATATCATATGTCAATAAATTGTTTTAAATGTCGATTTTCTGTTTGAAATTTATCTTAAAAATTCACAGAATTTTTCAATCCAATATTTAGTATAATTTCTACTTTATTAACAACTAATATAAACTTTAAAAATAGATATTTAATATTAAAAATATACACACACACAAACATGTAATTATTGTTATTTGCTTTTTTGCAGATTATATCTGTAATTATGCAAACGAAAATGAGATACTTCTGAAAATGAAGATTCAGAGAATGAGATTCTTTTGCCATTTACAGATACTGATGAAAATATATTGAAACAAAGAAAAGCAAAAAAAAGAAAATGTTCAAAAGACATTTCAGATAAACGACCAAAAAAGAAGCGATTTAGTAAGTTAGCATCATTTATATTATTTAAGCATTTCAATTATTTTTGTACTTTTAATAAAAAACAAAAAAGAAGAGTTATAAAAATATAAAAATCGATAAAATAATCGATTATCTAATTTCTGAGAAAAAATATAGAAATTAAGTAATTTTCATAATACAACTTTTCTCACGAAAATGAAAATTGACATTTTCCTATCTTCTCTTAATTTTTATAACTAAAAAGATTAGACCATTCTTAAAGACATTTTTATCTTCTTAATAGTTCTGTACATTAGCGTACAACTGTCGGTATATACAATATACTTATACATATATATGTAACATGGATACCAGCCAAAAGTATTATATGTTGAAACGCGCGAAACGATTATTTATAGATTTATAAATATTAATTAACTAAAGCGCCAAGCGGTCAAAGCTAGGTCTTTGTGCTGAAATTTCTTATGTGAATTTGTATATATATCTCAAGTTCAACTGCGCGCCGAATAAATTTCCGGTTTAAGACCGGAACACAGTCTTAAGATGAACAAGAATAGTAAATCACAATATTAAATTGATCAATTTAATAGTAACGCTAACAAGCATTTCAATCCCTTATTCCCCCCGAATATTATAAAAAATTTGTTGCAAAAAATAATATTCTTGTGTTTCGGTTTTAAATTTATTCGGCGCGCAGTTGAACTTGAGATATGTATACAAATTCACATAAGAAATTTCAGCACGAAGACTTAGCTTTGATCGCTTGGCGCCTTAACTAATTAATTGTTGTGTTTTCACATATCGGTCACGAGTCTATTCTTATTTATAAATATTCTTATTTATAAATATACATATGTTAATATTAAAATAATAAATTGCAAAAGAAAGATGAATTTTATATAAATTTGATTTTTCTTTTACAATTTCTTCTGTATTTAATTATATTACAGTACATATAACAAATCATATCCATAAATATTTAACATAGATTAGGTGGGTTTCATTAAATATTAACTTCTTAATAGTAGAGGAAAGTCGTTAATACCAATATAAGTAGATCTCTTAAAGCGACAGCCCCTTATTTCTTGGAAACTAAATATTACACTCTGTGTTAATACTGATGTAAACATATTTTATTTAAATAATTAACCTTTAGACTGCCGGGATTTAAGATATTAAATCGTCCTTTAAAAGTGGCCAAATTTGTGTCTTGTATCATGTATCAATTATATACAAAGTTCATATCATAGACCGAGCCGATATATCGGCTTCCCGGCAGGATAAAGTAAAGAAAAAATTTTGGATCATAAAATTTTTAAATAAGTATTAAGGGTTTTTAGGGGCGCTAAATTTGATGGTAGTGTCAAATTGTAAAAATTTTCACGATCATTAAATTTTTCCATCAAAAAGTAGTTAAATATTTTGATTTTTTAACTCTCCTTTAGAATTACCCAGAGCTAACGACATGGACATAGAGAGCATTTATGTAGCTCCTTTTTTTCTTTTTTTTTCTTTTTATTAGACACTTATATCAGATAATAAGAGGTTGACTTAGATAGATCGGGATGGGTAAGAAACTAATCGAGTACTTTTTTAATTTTAGACTTATGACCGATCCTTACTCATTTACAAGAAATGTATGATTCACCTCTAAATAACCTCTATTTGTACATATGTGGTTGTCTGGATATATAAATCTAAACTTTATTTGGGAACATACACATACGTTTCTTACAGAAAAAAACTGATTTTCCTCCAGAGCCGATATATCGGCTTTCCGGCAGCCTTAAGATTAAAGAAATAAAAACCCATAATTCATGGTTTTTATCTATATAAAATCTATTAAAATTAATTTTTCAAAAGCAAGAATAAAATTCATACGATTTTGTTTTGCAAATTAGTTTGATACATAGTGAACAATATGTAACTATATAATTATAGTTTGAATAATAATGAATATGTTATAACATTAGTGAATATGTTAGATAATATTAAATTATTTTACATGTAGCATTTTAAAAAACAGTTTTATTTTTCTTCTTCTCTTTTTTATTTTTCTCATAATATGGTTTCAAACAAAATCAGAGTGCAGTATAATCTTATGCACTTGTCGATAAGACTATAAAATTGTAAAAACCATGTAGGACAAAATAAAAGACATCATTAGATCTATCTATTAAGTTAGTAATCTAATAAAATCTTTATACATATTGTTACGTCTTGCAGAACATAAGGTATTTATATAAATTGACATGAAAGTAAAACGCTTCTAGGAATCTTCATATATATTAACTTGTATTTTATAGAGATGACTTATATTTTTTAATTTTGCTAAGAGTCATCTCTATAAAATACCTTAACTTGTATTTTATAGAGATGACTCATAGCAAAAGTAAAAAAAAAATATAGAACTAATGACTATTATATCATTTCGAGGTTCATTTTATCAGATTTTATTTTTGCTTTTTTTACGAAAAATTTAATTATTCAAATTTCGAAATGATATTATAAAAACTGCTATATCATCTGATAAAAGATACTTCCTAGTTTGTCAAATATAAATATGAGAATGCCAATATCGGTCTTGCAGTAGTCTGCAGTGAATCTTGCTGCCTAATAATAATTTTTGTGAATGTCTAGTTTGTATTTATTTTTCTAAAATTTTTTTTTAAATAATAGAATACCGCATTATGAAAACAACAGTCAAATAAATTACCATATCAGTATCAAGCTGAATTTTCGTGCAAATATATCTTATGTGATTTTGTATACATTTTCAAGTTCATCAAACTGCGCGCCAAAATATTTTTAATCTTGAAACACAGATCCCAGGTTTAATCCCTGGCTGAGGTGTTATTTTTAGCAACAAATTCTTTACTTATTTCCCAGCAATTCCCCTCAATATTGAGGAGAAAGGGATTAAGAGATGCGTATTTGCATCATTATTATTAAATTGATTATCAATTTTATATTGTGATATTACTATTCTCCTTTGATGTATGACTGAAAATATTTCGGCGCGCAGTTTGATGAGCTTGAAAGTATATACAAAATCACATAAGATATATTAGCACAAAAATCCAGCTTGACCGATATAGTACTTATTTAACTGTTTTTATTTTTAATTTTTAATTAAGAAATAGAATCCAAAAACAAAGTGATACATTGGTATTGGCGACCTTCTTCTACCATCACAGATTAACTATATTAAATTATTTTGTAGCACATCAAATTTTAACACTAAATTTTTTTGAATTATGCAATAACTAATAGAGTTACATTGTACTAATTCTTATTTTTTGACAAATACATGTATTTAGTCACTCATTTTTCAAACATAATTCTAAGATATTTTGCGGTTTAACATGTGATATTAAAATAATACAATTTAAATATTTCAGCTCAACCAGATGAAAAAATTGTAAGGGCACGATGGAGCATGGAAGAAAAAGACATTGCTTTTTCATTGTTTGGAGAATGTATTAATAAACATGTTTTACCACCATTCAACGAAATAACATCCAAAATACGCAATACTATCTTAAAAAATCGTTCTTCAGCAGCAGTCAAGACTTGGTTGCATAATCAAATTCGCAAAAGAAAAGCTCAGGATATTTCTCCAAAAAGTAGGAAGAACGTTATGGACAAGTATAGGAAAATAAAAGACAAAAATTAATGAATAGAGATACCTTATAATCATTTTTATTATGCATTGAAAATTCTTAATTACTGACTTAAATGAACAAATTAAATCAAAATTTTTTTTTATTTCAATAAAAATACTTTTAAGGGCTGATTAAATACATCATAAAGTTTACAACAAATTTTATTTTACGTATCCATAATATTAGTGAATTAATATTAATATTAATTAATAATATAAGTGAGTTAATATTAATATATTAATAATATTAAATGCAAAGAATTTTATTTTAATTAAAAAAGTTTATTTTTATTTAAAAAGTACAAATGACTCATAGCGAATTAAAAAGTATGACCACAACAATTAATTAAAGCGCTCACGGTCAAAGCTAGATCTTCGTGCTGAAATTTCTTCTGTGACTTTGTATACATATCTCAAGTTCAACTGCGCGCCGAATTATATTTTCGGTCTTAAAACACAGTCTTAAGATGAACAAGGATAGTAAATCACAATATTAAATTGATAATTGAAGCGCAGTTGAACTTGAGATATGTATACAAAGTCACAGAAGAAATTTCAGCACGAAGATCTAGCTTTGACCGTGAGCGCTTTAATTAATTGTTGTGGTTTCACATATCGGTCACGAATCTATTCTTAATTTTAAAAAGTATGATCTTTACTAAATATCACTTTAAGGGTTGCAAATATAATTGTTCAAATTTAACGTTCGAAACAAATGCAAAACATAAATGTTCATTTATGTTAAGTAGATGTGATTAAATGTGATCTTAATTATTAAGAGTATTTATATGCAAAGCAAGAAGTTACATATTGAATATTAAACATTCGAACATAGTTTGTATTTTTTACAAAAAGAAAAAAGTGATTTGATAAGATACCATTTATACAAAGTTTTACATTAATTTTTTTATTAACATAAAAATATTTTAGAGTTCTCATACATATGGATGTAAATCAAAATGGAAATGAATATTTTTAATTCCATGTATGTACAGAAAAAATATTAATTTGTAATAAATATTATTTTTATTTTTTATTATTCTATTCTATTTTATTATTATTCTATGTTTTTTAAAATATCTAATAAATAATACTATGATTTTACTTCACAAATAAGAATTATCATTTCTTATATATACACTGTATTGCTAAAATGTGTCACTTCTGTCTAATATATCATAATTTTGAGAAAAAAATCATATCGTCATTTAAATACCTTAATCCGAATTTAATCTTTATGAAAGTATGTGGATGCCTGTAGAGCCTCTGCTGGTGTACGAGCGTGGAAGGGAAAGATGAAAAGTCCTCCTTATGTGTAAAAAATAGGTATATTTTCAAACGTTTCGGCTGCAAATTTGAGCCCTCCTCAGTGACAATAAATAGATTGAAGGTGAATATCGGTTTCTCCTCTAGTTGGCAAGTCTAGTTCGTCTAAGTGCTAATATTAGAGTCAAATTGATAAAAATTAGAACCAGARTGTAAAAAGTCAAAAATAAAGAATAAAAAATAAATAAAAATATATAACATGATAGAAAAATGTGTAAGTCGAGATATAAAATTAAAAAGATAAAAAGTGAATTGTAAGACTCACCGAAAATAGGAAAGAA
>JANQDE010001139.1:0-24293 GCA_037157785.1 Cephalotes varians | reverse complement strand
TATGAAGATCAAGAGGAAGAGATTCATCCCAATGGACCTGAATCTTCCAGAGTTGTTGTAGAAGGATTTTTGCCTTTATCACGATCGGGCCTACTAAGCCGAGAGGATCGAAAATTTGTGAAATTGTTGACAAAATCATTCTCTTGGAGACTCGTATTGGAACATCCGAATCTTCGACTCGATATTGGAGAGCATCTTCGTGAGGATTCCATAAAAGCCCAAGTGTTTTTACTTCTTCTCCAATAGGTAAAATTGATTCAAGAGAAATATCGTCAGACTCCAGTAAGATGGAAGGTTCATTTGATACCCATTGTCGAAGCTCGAATTTTGCACCTCCAAGTATTTGTGTTACTTCTCGTTTGATAATAGATAACTCTTCTATTGTATCGGCTCCGCATAACATATTGTCAACATAAAAGTTTTGTTGTATGATAGAACTCGCTTGTGGAAACCTGACTGCATTCTCGCGAGCTAATTGATCCAAACATCGTATTGCTAGATATGATGAACTGGCTAATCCGTATGTGACAGTATTTAGTCTCAGTGTACGCATTGCTTCCTTCGGATCTTCTCTCCAAAGAATAACTTGTAGATTTCGCTGATCTTTATGAATATTTACTTGCCGATACATTTTAGCAATGTCGGCACTGATGACATACGTATGTTCCCTGAAACCGAGAGCGATGGAAAACAGATCAGGTTGAATACTTGGTCCGACCATCAGCATGTCATTTATTGAGAYATTAGAAGATGTCTTGTTGGAACCGTCAAAAACCACTCTTAACTTCGTGGTGTTACTAYYTTCCTTCATTACAGCATGATGTGGTAAGTAATGCAGGAAGGAATTTGAATCCTTTGCCGATATTTCTGAGCAATGGCCCAAAGATATGTATTCGTTGATGAACGCAATGTRTTGTTGCTTTAGCTTAGGAGATCTGATGAATTTTCGTTCCATCGAACGCAGCCGATGCGCAGCTGCGTGTCTCGATTCTCCAAGTTGAGAAATATTTCCCTTAATTGGCATTTTTACGTTAAATCTACCATCTTCTTCTCGTATAGTGGTGTGCATGAAGTGATCTTCACAAGCTTGTTCCTCGCTGGAGAGATGTTTGGATTTGGTGCATTCTTCCGTTATCCAAAATCGTTCGAGCTGTCGCTGTATCTGGATTTCTGGAGAAAAAATGCAAAATGAAGCAGTTTGACCGCTGTTCGAGTATTGTGCCTTTGGTGATATAGGTCCCGATACAATCCATCCAAATTTTGTTTTTTGCAAAATAGGCATGTTATTTGCGAATCTTATTTGTCCGATACAGAGAAGCTCCCAGAAAATCGACGCTCCTAGTAACAACTCCACCTTTCCTGGCACGTCAAATGTTGGGTCGGCCAATGCAATGTCGYCTGGAATCTGGAATGATAGTAGATGCAGCGCTGTTGATGRTAATGAATCAGTGATCTTGTCGATGACGAAGTATGGTAGTTCGACTTGATAAGCGTTTAGTCTTGATTTGATGATTGTGTGCACTCGCTCTGATACTCTGGTGGAGATTTGAGCTAAGCCAGAGACTGGTACATCAATCCTTTCACTGTGAAGTTGCARTTTATTACATAATGCACGCGAGATAAAATTCGATTGCGATGCCGAATCAAGTAAGGCTCGGCACTCATGCATGAGGCCACRACTGTCACGAATATGTAGTATTGCGGTAGATAACAAGACCTCAGACTGACATTTGGTGACGCAGTGTGTTTGTGAAATGGCATTTTCTAATTGTTTTTGTTCAGCGCGATTATCTTCTGTCTGATTTGTCGTGCTAGAAGTCGATTCACCTGTATCGTTATCGTGCAGTAGTGTGTTATGTTTTTTATTGCATTTTCGACATCCTCCGAGCGCGCAARCTTGTCCCTTATGACTTCTAARACAATTGAAACATAATTTATGTTTTTTAGCTTCAGAAACTCTAGCGGATACTGAGAGATTGCGAAAGGTTGCGCACTCGTAGATGCGATGTGACGCATTGCATACAGGGCACTTATCATTTGCAACGGATATACAAGATATTTCGCTATTAGCCTTCCTTGACRCGTGARGTTTCGTGTTGCCATGGGATTTGCTGCTTGTTTTATGTAAATAATCATTGTCTAGTACTGACGCGCGTTTTTCCAGAAAAGTTAATAAAGTTTTTAAAGTTACATTCTCATCGTCGAGAGTTTCGGTCTTCCAATTTTTTCTCGTTTCTGCATCGAGTTTGGCGACGATTAAATGTAACATGATTACATCCCATGTATTAGCCTTTAAGATTTCTATAGCTCTCACGTGTTTTTGAACATTATCGATTGTGCTGCGTAATGCAATACCTGATTCCTTGTGAATTGTGGGAATGTCAAGAAGTGCTTGAATATGATGATTCGTAATGAGTTTTGTATTTTTAAAACGTTTTTGCAGCAACTCCCATGCAACGGGATAATTTTGCGCTGATGATTCGAGCGAGTCAATTACTTCCGCTGCAATGCCCTTTAGGGAGGAACGTAAATAGTATAACTTTTGAATATCGGGCAATGTTGTATTGTTGTGAACTAATGCGGTGAAGCTATCATAAAAATTGAGCCAATGCTCATAACTCCCGTCAAACGTGGGCAAATTCATCGTGGGTAATTTTACCGCGAATTTCCTTGTTGGCTCGTTTGGATTTTGATTTTCTTGCGCGTTAACATTTTGAATAGGGTTGTGTTGTCTCATCGAAATAATTCGGTTTGCGTGTCCTATTGAGGAATGAAATGCTGTTTCGAAATTATCTCGCTCGATCATCTGTGCATCAGAATTATCTATGCCTTCAATATCAAATTGTATTTTTTCAAATTCGCAAAAGWCCTCCTTGACTGAATCGATCCGCGACTGTAATTCGTGAACGTCGTCAGTATTCTCATGAAACGCATCTAAATATGTTTTGAATCGTGTCAATTTARCCTTTTCGGTTCCTCGACGACGTGTAAGAATATTTATGTCGGCCATCRCGTGTATTGTTTGTATTAAATGAATGTAGGAAAACCTGTTTATTCCTGTGTGAATATTAGATTTGTCGAAATATTGATATACACGTTTTGTATCAACGTGGCGTTGTATACGTGGGGTTTCGGCAAGCTTCGGCTCCTGTCTCAATATAGCATTGATTCCTTGATGGCCACGTGTATGTAGGTTAGCTTCCTGAATCGCTGGCTGCTGTGTCCAAGGATTCCAGATGAATCTTGTTTCGTATCCGGCTCGAAGGAYCAATGTTGGGGGACGTGGTTGTCCGTGTATTTTTTAATAATAGAATTCGTGTAAAATTGTAGTATTGCAATTTATTTTACTGGTTTACACTAGCGTTATATCACGTGACRCATAACAAAAAAGATATCGCAATGCGCGCGCAGTCTCGTTCAGAGAGAGAAAAACGGCAATAGGAAATTAGTTCCTTCCCTTTAAAGAGGGTGCGCTACAAGCGCCGCACAACATAAAATAATCTAAATCTGAATACAGTATAAAATAGAATATAGCCTCAACAATGAGAACTCATTTTTTTTATCCTGAAAATGAAAACTACGGGAAATTTTACGTTAAGACAGATAGCTGAATTTGAATCAATTAATCAGTAGAGGTTATTTAATGATAAACTCTTCTGAAACTCAAATGTTGACTACGGAAATGAAAAGAGCTGAAAATATTGTGTTTAAGTGTTGTCAAGTCATAGATCAAATGGCTCACAATAATGATTTCGACTTTGACTTTGATCATCACTCTCTAAGTTATTTCATGATCAACTATTTTCAATTGTGAACCTTTTTGACAAAAACATATGGATATTCAAGTTATTGAGTCAAATTGATTTCTACTGTCACTCTATACCCAACTTATAAGTAGCCCCTGTTTAGACCACTGGAGTGAAAGGAATTATGATCATAGGTTCTTTTTTCTGAATTATAAGCATAGCGCATATATATTACGAATATGCACACTATTACAAAAGCAATTGGCGATTTATTCTTACTCAAACAATCAAAAAATAGCTGAAAAAATTTAAGTGCTACATCTGGCAGATAAAAGAGCTATAACGCCACTAATTTTAGTTGAATAGATACAAGCCGCGCGGATAATATACTTCGTCTTCTTATTTAATTTCCACACTATTATCATCAAATATCACTAATTTCTTGAATGGAATTTTTCTGTCACAGGATTTGCGTTTTGTTCGGAATTTCGTTTCTCCTTCCAGTGAATTCCATTATTTATGGAATTCTTCAACACTATTTTTTGCTTTTAGCAATCATCATCATGAATTGATTGAAAATTCTATTTAATAACTATTTAATACTTGAATTGGTTATCATTTTTCATATTTGTACAATGGCAAACTACACAACAAATGGTAGTTGATATTTTGTTAGTTCTTGGCGAATGTCACAGAAATTACAGAAATGCACGTTTTTATGCTGAACGTTATCCTGATCGTCACCATCCAAACTCTCAACAGGTTAAATATTGAAAGAAGATCTCGTCAAAATTCACTTCATCGACGGAGATAACAGAATCAAAACATTAATAATAATGATCAAAAACAACAGAATCAAAACATTAATAATAATAATCAAAGACTCATAACTGTTTTGGTTCATTTAAATCCGCATATTAGTCTTCGGCAGATCGATTATGAATTAGGGCTCGATTAACCGCTCATCGCAATCCGTTAATTATCACCCCTACCATATTACTTGTTCAAGAACTTAGTGAGGATGATCGCAGGTTGAGAATCAATTTTTGTAAATGGGCCCTGAATGTATTAGATCAAGATCCAAATGTTTTATGATTTGTTTGTTTTTGTGATAAAATGATACATTCCACTGGTAGTCTCAACAGGCACAACAGTTATTACTAGCTATTAGTTAACCCTCACTGGTTCAGAGAGCGAATGAACCAGCACTGATGGAGTTTTCATGTATGGGTGGAGATATTAAATTGCCGAATTATTGGATTACATTTTTTTGAATGAACGATCAATGGTGAAATACATTTGGATTTACTTCGAGATCAATTACCTGGATAATTGGAGGAAATTCCACTAGATGTTCGACAATGGTTGTGATTCCAGCATGGTGATGTGCCTGCACATCATCGCGTTCAAAGATTCCTCACTCGAAGGTATCAGAATCGTCAAATCATCCGCGATGACTCAGTACCGTAGCCTTCAAGATTTCAGTCATCAGGCCTGAGTCCAACCCCCTTGATTCTTATTTTTGGGAATACGTGAAAGACGTTGCCTACCAAACTGCTCCAACAACAAGAGATGATATGACGAATAGATTAAGAAGAACTTGTCGTGCAGTTACCCAACAAACACTTCAGAGAGTTATGCAAAACTTTAAAAGACGATTGATATTGTGCTTAGAAAATGAAGAAGATCATTTTGAACATTTGCTGCCTAGAATGATAAGAAATTATGGTTAATGATTATAACATTTCATATCATTACTCGTATATCTTATCTTCACTGATCGGATCAACCTCGATCTTGGTTTAACCAGCCGAATCAACTCTGATCTTGCTTTTATTAGTCGGAACGTTCTCGTACTTTCACTAGTTGGATCAATCTCGATCTTAGTTTAACTAACCGGATCAATCTTGATCTTTCTTTCATTAGCTGAAACGTTCTCAATCGTACTTTCGGATCAACCTTGTACAGCAATATTTCTGAAGTTTGCATGTATCGGTTATAATGGAAATTTCAAATTTGAGAAAACCTCTAGTTGTCAATTGAAGCATAGTTCATCTTATTTGAACTGAGGTCGAAGTCAAGTTCTCAGGTATGCTTCTTTTGCTCTCTACAGTTATTGCCTAAAATATTTTTCTGTAGAAGACTATATTTAGAAGGTATTCATGTGGATTGTTCATAAATGAAAAAATTGAGCTTGAAATGATTTCTACAAGTCAAATTTCATCCATGAGTCAACTATCTATTCGAACGTAAAAATTTCCGTACTTTCCATCTTTAGAGTCAAAAAAATAGGTTCTTATTTAAAAAAAAACTAACTTGACCTTGAAATGACATTGACCTCAAGATCAAGGTCAAAGTTATTATTCGGCGGTCCTCTTTGACTTCTCACAAGTTTTATTTGAAATATTTTTTTTTTAAATACGTTGCGGCTGAAATATTTGAGTGTCTACGTTAAAATAAGACACCTGTATATATATTTCATATAAATAGCACAAAGATATTCCAAAGAGTTGATCTTGGATTCTTTGAAACTTTTGAAGATTTTTTATTTTTGATGTATACAGGCTGTCCCATTTTAAATGACGATCTTAAAATTCTTTTGAACAATGCATTAAAAAAAAAATTTTTTCAGAAAAGTTCTGTAATTTCAAGGCGGATATAAGATGTCACTATTGGTTTGACCTTGGATAACGTTAACACGAAGTCAGGGCAAGGTCACTTTGAATTTTTAAAAGGAACCGCCATTTTTTATTACATATTCTTGTAAATTTCCTCGAGAGCTTTCCAAAACACTGTAATAAAATATTTTTTTATCAAATATTGTACTTTTCGAGTATAAGGCTTGTAAGTTAGCACCGCCGGCATTAGCATTACCTAAGTTTTAATTAATTAATACATTTATTAAATGGGAAGAGAGAGGTCCTGATTCTGTAAACTTCTTAGCACTCCTAAAGAAAATACCCGTAGAAGCCTCAGAAGCATATCCATCTATCTACCCATTCATCCATGTATTCATTCATTTGTTTATCCATTTACCCATCCATCTATTCTCATTTATTATATATCCGTACATCTATCTATCCAATTATATCTCCATGTACGCACGCACGCACGCATTCACGCATGCAAGCACGCACGCAAGAGGTGCAAATCCGATCGAACAATCTCCGCGTGATACACCTTGGATAATGCTAATGCCGGCGGTGCTGTAACTTACAAGCCTTATACTCGAAAAGTACAATATTTGATAAATAATTATTAATATAATTAATAATAAAATTAATGTAATTAATATAATTAATATAATTATATATATATATATATATATATATATATATATATATATATATATATATATATATCCGTAAAACTGTTCAAGACAAATTGATCCATAGAGATTAAATTTGACTGTCATTTATTGTGATAATTAATCCCGGCTTATTTTGATCTATTTACTCTTTGGTTGTCTTTAGTAAAAGAAATTATCACAAATTTTCCTACAATAATAATTAACTAACTGTAGCAAAAATTATTTAAATTATTTAACGTGTAATTTTCTATAAAGAAATCGCGATTGGTAATGCCAAAAACTAATAAAAGAAAACTAATAAAATAAAACAAGAAATAAGAAAAATTTACTCACTAACTTCATTTCCATAAAAGTTATAAATATCTATCAAAAATTACCTTTTTAAAAAAAAGATTTAAAAAAAATAAAATTCTATTTGGCGCCAAATACACGCTCTTTTTTCACAATCAAAACGGAACAATAAATTTATCTTTCAAAAAAGTTGTCCCATATATATTTTCTAGAAAAAAATATGATATTAGGAAATGGCGCCAAATGGAATTTAAGAAAGAACTATGAATACAATATATTAAAAAAATTAATACATAGAAATATAAACTATTAAAAAAATTAAAATTTTTAATCAAAAAATAACAAATTTAATCAAAATAAAAAAAATATTAAAAATAACAACAAACTTGGCGCTGCTAGTACTTTAAGATGCAGCAGCGCTAAGTTTGTTTGTATTTTTAATATTTTTTTTATTTTGATTACATTTGTTATTTTTAAAATTAAAAAGATTGTGAAAAGAGTTTAACGCCTTTTTTTACTTTTTTTTATAAAAAAGGTAATTTTGATAGATATAATTTCCTTTTTTTTTACTAATATATAAATTAATTAGATTTTGCTAAAGAGGTTCCATCACCATCTCATATCATATTTTCAGTATGCAGTATATGACGATGCTCTTTAATTAATTAATTCCAATATACAGAATATAAATGTTATATCATTTCTAGATCACGTTTTTCTAATTCAAATATCATTAGCTTAAATCTTATCATTCTCTTCTTTATATATACTTGTATATAATGGCTTTGAATATTTACTATATAAAACTGAAAAGACTCATCATTTTCGAAATAATTTTTTTTATTACTTATTTTATCAAGAGACACGGTCAAACACTCAAATAATGCCAGCAATGCTTATCAATTTACTGTAAAAAAAATAAGATATCTCTACCATTTACAGATATCTCTAACATTTCTAGACCGTTGTCTTTTTCTACAATAATTTGCGCATCATTGGCTTCAATCCAAATGTTAGGTATACCTTCTCTACTATACTTGTTTAATAAAAATATCAACCGTATAAGGTAAAGGCAGCGAATATGGAATAGGTTACTAATATGGAATAGGGGCTTATTTTTTAAACAAAGCGTTGCATTCTAGTGGCAATTACTGGAAGTTGTTGCAATTGTTGTCAAACGTGCTAAATCAAATAATAAACTCGATGCGATAACGAATTTCTCTAATATAAGCATTTATTTATTTTTGTTGCGTCTGGATGTGATAGCACTATCTTAAAAAGTATTCTTACAAGCTGAATGTAAATTATTTAATGTTTATAGAACATAGATGCTTTTAATAATGTTGCATGAATAATATTATGCCGTTTAATTGCGATTTGTAACTCTTTATTGAAATGGGAAGAGTTTGTGTGTCATATTAAGATGTGTTGGTAATATGGAATAATTGAATTATTATGAAATAAAGAGTAGAGAATATAACGTTTTTGTTCTTTTTATAAATAATAAAGAATATTTTTGATGTTAATATTTACTTAATAATTTAACGATTTAGGATTTGATTTTATTGTCCATGTTCATAATGTAATTTTATTTATGTGCTACATTGTACAGTAAACATATGATTTTTAACAGTTTTGATTTCAATTTACATAAAAAAATAAATTTGCATTTCATTTTTTATGTTATTTATTATTGTTCCTCAAATTTGACTATTCCATATTATATCCCATTTTTTTACCCCTCATTTCCTCACTTTTTACTTTTTTGTAAATACTGAAGTTGGACTTAAATTTCGGAGATTTTCATTTATTGGATGTTATAGCATGTTGCTTAAAAGCTTCTACATTTATTAGAAGCCTTAATATGCATTTGTATCGGAGTAATATTAATTTAAAAATTGATATTCGTTGCCTAATTTAGTATAGTAAATTTAGTATAGTATATAAATGTTATTTGGGCTGCATTCCGTTATTCGCTGCGAGTACTCGATATCTGCAGGGCGCGTTACGTATGCTATAGATTTTGAGCACTCGCAGTGAGTATCGGAACGCAACCTTGTAAGCATTGCTGTCAATCAATGACGCTAGCGCATCTAATGTCTAAAAATCGAAACTGTACATCCTGGAGATCGATTTGTTATTTTTACACTTTACATTATAATAACTTTTTTTTACAATACAGTACTTTACAGTATTTTACGTACAGTAAAAATAAGCATACTTTTATGATATAATTTGGGTATGCGCTCAATTGAGCTTATTATCAACTCAATCGGCTCAGCCGTTATTGAGATCTGATAATCTCGGCTCGTTTCAATTTTTGGTTTCGCGTAAAGATACACGGTCCGTCTCGCGCTACGCGTGAACTTGGCGCGAGACACTACCGTGTCTCTTGATATATATTATATACGATATTTTAAATAACATATGATATTTTTGACGCAAATTATTTTATACAACAAATTAATATCAACAATCTATAGTATAATAAGAGGATGCTATATATACTGATTGAGCCATATATACTTATAAGCTTTTTAACAACTGATTCCCTATGACAATCCTGTTTTCTGCTATTATTTAAATATAAATATACTATTATAAAAATAAATATGTTCAATTCATTATAGGAAACGAACAGATACACACATGCAAATACGTAACAAAAAATCCATACATCCATTAAACATGTTATTACAGGATAATTGTTTTCTACTATTTCGACACCGAATCGTTGATTGGGTCTTTTTTTTGTTAGTCTATTTTCGACATTCTATGTGATGACCTATTATCCAATCACAATAATAATTCAGTGAAATTACTTGGCTATTAACTAATCATTAAATAGAAGTCAATTTGCTGATGATAAAAAATATAAAAAAACAGTTTTCAAGAAATGATCATAAACAATCTCTAAATCATCAAATTGTTTCGATGCATTGCGATGATAGAACGATTCTGAAAGAAATAATATCATCAAAGAAATTTTTTTATTAATAATGAAATAGAAATTGCACTTCAATTATATTAAATAGAAAAATTGTTCATATCAGTATATAAAAATAGATCGTTTATAAATTATTAAATTACTAATAATAACGGTGATAAAAATTATGTTTTTCAATAATAATTAATTGAACATTTTTCAAGAAAACGTTACCGATTCGAAGGTTTTTCGGATTGATAATAGCCTCGAGGCGCTTTTCAGAGCGACGTGGGTTTTTAAATCAACAACCGAGCGGTCGGAAGCTTTCAGAACGGTAATGGAAGCCTCCACGGGTCGGTGGAACGGCCAATGAATAAAGTATCGGCTTGAGCAGACACTCGACTTGGGCTCTTTATACAAGGTGACACATACATACACATGTGCGCGTGCGCACCCCCTGCCCCCCCCCCCACACACATACACACACGTTGCATACAGCATACATAAAACGCACACATTCCAACGCATCACGTGGCTAAAAGTGGACTTTCTCAGAGTACTTTGCTTTGCCACTGACTGGGCTATTCTCTGGGGACTCTTCGAAGAACTTTCTTTTAGGATTAAGGAGGAAGGATGAATCTTGAGACTAAACAGCTTTTTCATCCTGCCGAGACTTTTGTTTACTTGATTACTCTTATTGTCAGCGCGCTATTACATTACAGTATAAAATTATTAAAGTTACTTATATATGGAAGCAAATATATTTGATGTACGGGATATCTTTCCAATTAGTTTTTAACAATACATCAATTGGGAATATTTATACATATTGTTAGTAAATACATATATCAAGAAATTAATTTTCGAATTTTAAGATCATTAATAGAAAAATAAAATTTACGCGAATTAACTTCATAAACAAATAAATAATAAATAATGTACTATTTTATTAATTTATTTTATTTATTTCATTAATTTCAAATTGATAAATATAAATATGGTTACAGACTTGTTGCGTATCATTGTTATATTATTGTTGCGTATCAATTCATCAAATAATATTTATCAGATAACATAAGGAATAAAAAAAAAATCTTTTTGAAATCTTGAATTATGAAATGTATTCTTTCTTTATTCCATTTATGTTCTAAAAATATTCTTAAGAATTTTAAAAGAAATCTTTTTTATTAGTTTTGAATTTTTTTCCAGATATTAAAGAAAATCTTTTTATAAGAATTTACAATGAATTCGAAATAACTTTTAGATAATATCCTAGCAAACATAAATATATAATTGTAACGTTTCTGTAATTGTCTCAAAAATATTAGGCCCTTAAATTAATTATAGAATTAAAATTATATTGTCAAAATTTTATTTATTTTTATCTCGGAGCCTAATTTTGGATGCTTACCTTTAAAATATCATTTCATCATCATTTCATTAAAACATAATTGAAAAATCTTACTTATGCTATGCATTTTATTCTATTCTGTGGTTTTTTATTAATAAGAAATAAATAGAACTTCCCCGTGATACTTGCCCATTGATAGTATCGCGTATTGTTCGTGGATGAGCGATTCTTTTCGAACCCATTACGAACAGAAAAAAAACTTCTTTCAGAACAACTTTGATTTAATTCCATAGAAATTAAAAGATATACTTTCATGGAATTTTTTTTGAATTATCCAAAAAGAATAAATATAAATATAAGAATAACCAATTTTTTTTTATTAATCTTGCAATAGTCTACGGATCTTAGTGCCTAATAATAATTTGTGAATTTTAAAATTTTCTGCTCATGCAATCTGCACCGCATATTCATCGATTTGAAACACAATCCTTATGTAGCCGGAATAATTAATTCACATAAATTGATGAACAATTTAATAATATTGATGTTCATAAGCATCTCTCCTTTCCCAAAAAAACTGTAAATTTAACGTTCATTATATAAACTGTACAGTTAATGTTCGTCAATTTAATATATGACTTAATAATTCCGGCTTCATATAAGAATTGTGTTAGGCCAAAATCTGTCGCAGACGGATTACTGCAAGATCGACATTCTTATATTTATATTTATATTTATATTTGTTAATTTTGTTTGGTCCAAATGATTATTGTACTGAAAAGGAATTCTGTGAATTCATAACGATTACTTATGCCATATGAGATACGACAGAGTGCATTTTTGCATATTATTATATCAAAAATTTTGAAATGCATCGATACTCCTCTTTACATTAATACACAAAAGAATGCAATACTCGGATAGACAATAAATCTACATCTTTTCATATTAGAATTTAAATTTTATGTTTACTTAAAAAAATATATGAAGTTGAAGAAAAATCAGAAATGACAATAAAATTAAAAGCAAATAACATTTTTGTTGTTCGAAAAAATTAATTTTAAATATGTCGCAGAATGTTATTAAAAATAAAACGTATGAAATGAGATATTTTATATATGTCCAGAAAAAATTATTTTTTTATATTTGTATGAAGAAAATTACCATTTTTTTAATATGTAGATTTATATATGAAATGATTATAAAGTATAGCTTTAAACTTTCATAATTAACATTTCTTACAGATTAATTTTATCATATATAAAATACAAATTACAAAATTATAAAATTATAAAATTATAAATTATAAAAACTTAAAGCTGTATAGAGAATTTATACATCATTTTTATAAATATTAACAAAATTGAGTTCTTCTGAATAATTTATTTTTAAATCATATGGAAATTGCTTTTGATTTTTGAGATTACTTGCAATAACTTTGGTAAACATACACATACATTTTGTTAAATAAAAAAGAATCCAGCGTCAATGATAATGATCTTGATATATGTTATCAAGATAATGATTTCTGAATAATCTTCAAAAAATTTTAGAATGTTACATATTGTTTACTAAGAACTTAACAAATAAAATGAAGCAAGTGACCTTAATGCATAATCGCAGAAAAGCTTCGCTTGCATTTTCACTCCGAAAATATTCTATTATAACCTAATTTTGATTTTTGAGATTTGATTTTCTAATTTGAAATCCTGCTCATTTATTTGAATGAATGATAGATATTTCCCAATTTCTTGAAAGTTGAATAAGATTATATTAGGTTAGAATATTTTCAGATTAAGGACTAAAAACGTCCTTCATGTATTTACTTTGCAATAAACATAATTAGATCCTTTAGATTAATAAGAAAGTTTATCAATTTGTCAGTATATCTTCAATGAAACTCAGAAAAATTCGTATAATCGCATACTGAAATATATTTAACAATTGCACAGATTCAAATTTTATCGACATATATTCCAGATAGCACAGAGAATTCAAAAAGAAATCTTTTAGAATTCCTGAATTATGAAATGTATTCTTTTTCCATTGAATTTATGTTCTAAAAATATTTTTAAAAGTTCAAAAAGAAATCTCTTTTATGTTTCCAGTTCTAAGTTCTTTTTCAATTATAAAAGGAAATCTTTTTATTCGTTTTATGATAATTTTCTCTCTCTCTCTCCCTCTCCGCGTGTATGCATGCGTGCGTGCGTACGTGCGTGCGTGTCAATATATTTTATTTCACTTTATCTCAGAGTCCAATTTTGGGGACTTTTAAAGAATCACTTTCATTAGAACATGAGTAATTTCATAAAAAGGGTTCATCTTTTATTCTATTTTGTGTGATTTATTACTTACGACAAATGAAATTCCATCTGTCGGCAATGCCGCGTGGGTGGGTGATTCTTTTTGAATCAATTACGAACAGAAAAAGAATTTCTTTCAAAACAACGATTTAACTCAAAGTGAAAAATATATTTCTATAGAATTCTTTTTGAATTACCAAAATTTTTTTTAAGTTTTTAATGATTACTTGTGCTTTAGAGCCATTCTTGAGCCATTTTAAATTAATTCCGTAATATGAAAAAATTTTAAATTTTAATGTTGTTAACAGAAATATTTTGAATATTTCATATTACTGTAGAACTATAAATCATAAATTTTTCCAAGAAATATTAATTTGTAACGTTGTACACAGTAAGAAAATTTTAGTATGTTCTCAAGTCTCAAAGATCTACGTTCTCAACACCGAAAAATTATTGATTTTTGTGAATTTTTTGAAAAGAAATTGAAATAAACTTAATATTTTATCTGGAAAAAGGTCATTTCAAAGGTACATTTTATTGATGTATTAAAAACATTTTTTTTTTTATTATTTAGTTTAGAAAAACATGTTTAAACCTGGTCGTTTTAGGGTCCAAAAAAATAAATTTAAAAAATTCTTTCTCCAATGCATGGGCCCGGTCTGTAGGATCATCGAATCTGTAAAATTACTATATGTTCACTTCAAAAAAGGAATGTCGCTGATATATCGCATATATCAAAATTTATTGTTATCATTTTTCGGCGATGCCGATTGGTTCTTTCACTGCACTTATTTCATGAGCAGCTATCATCGCATATTTTCACATTTCATATTATGCATTGAAAGGTTTAATAAAAGCAAGTATGATAAAAAGTAAAATAAAAAACTAAATAGTGCACGTGTGTGAAGCGCACGTCTGTGATGTCTAATGTTTATAAAATGATTGTGTGGCCGATTAGCGATTAGCGATTTTAATTTGTTTAAATTTTTTGGAAAGATACAAAAATTATGAAATTTTGAAAAAAATTGATTTTTTTGATAAAAATTTTGAAATTTAATTATTTATAAAAATTATTTACAAAAAATATATTTTTTAATCAAAAATTAAAAAAATGGCTGAAGTCGAGGACAGTAGAAAATTTTATTACGACACAAATTTTCATCGAAAAATATTGAAAACTATTCGAGTTTTCATGACATGGATGAAAAACAATTTTGAGATAAACGCGTATAAAGTTTGAAAAAATAATTACGCGAATAACTTTTTTTCTAGTAAACTTACACTTATTCAGCAATTCCAATTCCATTTTGTATACTTTTTTTTGTCTCAATCTTTGATATTGCAACGGTCTGTATATTTGTGCGAGTTTTTACCAGAATATTATCGTCAATTCCCTATCTTTGCTCGAGACGATTTCTCAAGCATACACGCGCTTACATTGCTCATAACTTCGTTATTTTTATGACTTTTATATTAATTCTTTTTGTCCTGTATTCTTAAAACTGTAAAGAATAATTTTCAATAAAAGAAAAATCGATTTTTTTGAAAATTATATGTATGTGCGCGTCATTGTTTATTATTTTATTATTTTATTAATTTTTTTTGTTTGAGCTGTATCTCAATAACATGAGATATATGTTGATATAAACTTTTTTCATGTTGGTATGGAGAGAGTTTGCCCTTACAGTTTGTCTCCTTATTATTACCTGCATATTTCAAAGAGAATTAAATCAATTCTGAGTAGTTGTTACGTGTTCTTATAAAATTCAGCATTAAGATTAACATTACATTAAAATCTTGATTGAAAAAATACTTTATTCTTAATAGAATCATAATGCTTATATTTGATTCTGAACAATTATTGTCAAAATGATAAAATAAAAAAAAAGTATTTTAGACAAAAACTTTTATGTATTTTATTATATATATTTTTTATATACTTTATGTACTTTACTTTTTATGTATTCAATAACAATATATTTAGAGTTTCTAAAATTCTAGTATTTTCAAAATACTCTATTCTTTATCATTATTTTTGTGAAATTATACTCCTATAGAAATAAAAATTAAAGAAAATTTTATGCCAAGTTTATTCATATTGTGTATACAAATTAATTCAATGTCTTTATTTTTAATCAACGTCCGCAAATTTATTACTGGAAATGGATTTTGTACAACTCTGAAAAAAGAAAATCATTGGGTCGACCCAAATAAGCATCGAAATCACGAAATCCAATTTATGCAAAAAATGTTTTGGTGGGCAAAGATAAGGGAATTAATTTGCATATCTAATATATGATAAAGTTATGCTTTTTTAATTATTGCTCTACAATATTTTTTTTACTGAATTATGATGATTTGAAGTGAAAAGTGCAATTTCAGATCTTTTTTTTAAAAGTCTTTATATAATTCTGCCGTCGGCATTAGTATTATTACAAGATGTACCACGGGAAGGATACATGATCGCACCACATGCGCGCGCGCACGCACGCATGCACGTATGTGTGTGTGCGTGTGTGCGTGTATTTATATGTGTATGCGCGTTTTTAAATCATGTTGATAATTAGAATAATGATTAGAAAAAACATTCTTCCAAAAAAGAAATGTTAAGTTTTACAACACAATTACAGAAATTTATTGAAAACATTTTATTCACTCGGTGCACATCATCAAAGTTGAAGTTTAGTCTTCAACTTTACAAGATTCACTTTAAATTAGAGCTGTTTATAATAAAATCTTTGCAGAGAGAAATTGTTTGAAACATTCAAAAGTTGAGACTTTAAGCTTTGAAATATTTTTTTTTTAACGTTGCTCTATAACCATTTTTTGCAAAAGTATGTAACTTTAAATTTGGATTTTTCACTTATTTTAAGTACTGATTTTTTATTTCATAATTTTGTTGAAAAGCGTATTTAATTTTGAATTTATTTATTTATTTTAATAATAGATATATTTCATATGAAAATTGCATATTTCATTTATTATTTCAGAGAATACGTATACACTTGCTAACAAAAATTAAGAAATAAAACATTTTTTCAAGAATTGTTATATTTTTTTATAAGAATTGTTATATATATATTTTTTCATACCTTAAAATATATACAGGATATTCAGTAATTCTCATAGCAACGTTTGTATGCAGCCGACTAGACTAAGTTGAAAAATCTTGTAACATTATGCAATCTTCGCAATAGTTAACGAGAAATTAATTACCAAAGATGGGGAATCAAATAGGCATCCAGATATCTTTTGTAAATGCTCCTTATAAAAATTTTGTAAGTGCTTCTTATCAAAAAAGAAAGTAGAACTGCAAAAAAAGGACTGGAAAGTAGCTAAGTAGAAAGCGTAGAGGTGGAGCAGTAACAAGGAATAAAGACGGAGAAATAAAGAAAAAAATAAGGAGAAAAAAATAAGTGAAAACATACAGATTGCAAGGTCCCCGGAACTTTGGTAGGTGGACAAAAAGATAATGAAAAAAGATGGAAGACCACTAGATAAGCGATAGCAGAGTGAGTGATAATCAAGGAAATCTCTGTTATTTTCCTTTTTTTTGCTCTTTGAAGGAAATAATCAATAAAATAAGGAAATAATCAATAAACCAATAAAACGATATACAGACAAAAACATATAGCAGCTCATAGATAAAATAAAAATAGATTTAAAAAATAATAAATGTATAATACGAAAGAAGCAGAAGAAGACAAAGGGAGAACATCGGAGAAGAGGAAGTAAAGAATAAAAAAACAATTCTAGATCATTTAATTGTAAAATAAAGAGTAAAAAGCGCGGGATCGGTCAAATTTTTAATTAAAAATGTTGAGACAAAGTACTTATTTATTATTATATTCACAATTTATTTATTATATATATATTATTATATTATTATATATATTATTATATTATTATATTCACTTATTTATTATTATATTATTATATTCTGAACAACAGTATCAGATAACAACGAGTGATGTAATACGACAAAAATAATAAGACGACAAAAATAACTGATGTATAGAATGCGAGTTGCTTAATGCTAATAGTTAACTAATCAATCGACCAAGAAGAGCACGCATACGTTTTTGTGTAGTCATATATATATATCGCCATTCACTTCTCGCGCGTTACTGGTGTTACTTGTCATCTCGCCTCTAAAGATATGGGCGAGAATACCATTTGGTCCGCTACATTGGAGATTAACATTTAAAGAACAAAAAGAGAAAGAGAAGAGAAAGAAAGACTAGAAGCAGAAAGAGAATTTCTGGGAAAATTTTGAAATATAAGAAAAATCAGGAGATCATCTCCAAGAAAAGAAATAATTTTCAACGAAGAAACGAGAAACAAAGAAGAAACAAAAAAAGGCGCACAAGAAGATAAAAAGATAACAGAGGAAGACATGAGATTAATAAAAGAATTTATGAGAGATATATAAGAAAAATAAATATGAGAGAAGAAATAAAAGGAGAAATAAAAGAACTTAAAGAAAAATGGAGAAAGAAGGAGAAGAATTAGGAAAAAGGATTAAGGCTGTGGAAAATAAAGTAGAGAATTTGGTAATAGTAGAGAGAGTAGATGGGTAATTGAGAGAAAAAAATTAAAAAATTAAACGCTGGAAATATTAAGAATAATAGAAAGAAAGAAAAAAAGAAACAACATCACAATAAAAGGAGAAAAGTCTCGAAAAAGGATTCGTTACAAACGGCGGTGGAAGAAATGACAAGAAATAAACTCAAGATCAACGTGATTGCGGAAAAAGCTTTTGGACGAGAAAAGTAACAAATATGAAGTGAAGCTTAAAATAAGGTCAAATCAGAGAAATGCCTACACGGTCGTGGCTGGATCTCAAATGCCCAATCATATTTTTGTATACATTTTAGATACGAATTTTTTAGTTATTTTGAACTGCCGCCAGGGTTTGAACCTGGAACCTGCTGCCTATCCGAGGCAAGCGCAGTTCAAAATAACTGAATTCGTATCTAAAATGTATACAAAAATATAATTGGGCGGAGGTAATATTTTTCGCAATAAGTTATTCACAGTTTTAAGATGCTATTAGCATCGCCATCCAACTGACGATCAAATATTAATTTGTGACTCTATTAATTCAGTTTAGAATTGCGTTGCAAGTCCGACAAACAATTGGCGCGCAATTCAAAATAACTGAAAAATTCGTATCTAAAATGTATACAAAAATATGATTGAGCACTTGAGATCCAGGCATGACCGTGTATAGGCATTCCTCTGATTTGATTTGATTTATCCATTATGATCTAAGACTTATTACTTCTTATTATTATTGCTTAAAATAAGGAACAAAAAAGAGAAATAATTATATAGAAAAAGAACTTGAAAAGTAGAAACATATATTATATTAGCGCATCTTTAATTATTTTTGTTTTCACATACCAGTTTATATTCTATTTGTTATTTAAAAATATGCGCGCGTTTCATGCGTTCTTCTAAATATCATCACCGATTGTTGCGAGAAATGTCACATACCTCAGTGGTCGAGATGGATAAGACACTCGCCTCGGAAAGTCGAGAGGTCCCAAGTTTGATTCCTGGCTGAGGTGTTATTTTTCGCAACAAATTCTTTATAACATTCGGGGGGAAAAAGAGATTAAGATGCTTGTTTGCATCATTATTATTAAATTGATCATCAATTTAATATCGTGATATTACTATTCTTGTTCAACTTAAGACTGTGTTTCAAGACCGAAAATTTATTTGGCGCGTAGTTTGGTGAACTTGATAAATGTAAATAAATTCACAAAAAGAAATATTAGCACGAATATCTAGCTTTGACCGGTTTAGCGCATCTTTAATTACATATTATATTCTCAGTAATTTATGCAATCAGAAACATAGAAGCAAGAGAAAAGATATGTTAAATGTAGAAGAAAAAAACAAAATCGGATCATTTGTTAATTTACATATAACATTACTGGAAGACATAAGACACTGCCACTACGAATTAAAGTCAACAAATAAATTGATCGTCAGATTAATGCTAACGATATTAATCGAGCGTCTTAAAACTGCAAAGAACTTATTGAGAAAAATATTACCTCAGCCAGAGTTTGAATCTGGAATCTCTCGCCTTACCGGGACGAGCGTCTTTCCAATTCGACTCTGGCTGAGGTAATATCTTTCGCAATAAGTTCTTTGCAGTTTTAAGATGTTCATTAAAATCGTTAGCATTAATTTGACGATCAATTTATTTGTTGACTTTAATTCGAATTCAAGTTTAGAACTGCGTTATTATAGCCGGCTGTGTTCGGTGCGCAGTTTGAATGTGTACTGGATTAACGTTGTTTAATTTGAAAAATAGAAATATTATTGAGCGCTAACATCAAGCTTTAACCGTAGTGGCAGTGATTTAGTTTAGTTCATTTGTTCATGTATTGCTCGGAAATTTATTGCAGACATAAGACAGTTCTTTCAGGATATGGAGAAAAACTTTAACTAAGTGCAAAAAATTCAAACAACAGTCATGAATTGAGAAAGAAATTAAGAAGTTCTAAAGCCTGAAAATTCAGGGAAACAAACTTGAAGATGGATCATGGATAGAGCTAAAAGAAGAAATAAAGGCGGAAACACAAAAGAAAGAATTATTTATAAAAAAATAGAAATGCTAAGAGAGAGAAAGTGTAGTGGAACAAAGAAAGTAAAGAGAAAAAAAGAACTCAGAAAACTTCTCAGGAAAGCAAAGAAGAATAAAAATTTATCGGGAAAATACAGAAGTGAAAGAAAGATACTAAAATTTTTGCAATAATAAAAAAAGAAGATAGATGAGACACTCGCTCCGGAAAGTCGAGAGGTCTCAGATTCCCTGGTTGAGATGTTATTTTTTGCAACAAATTCTTTATAATATTAAGAGGGAAAAGGGATTAAGATGCTTTTTAGCATTATTATTATTAAATTGATTATCAATTTAATATCGTGGTATTACTATTCTTGTTTATCTTAAGACTGTGTTTCAAGACCGAAAATTTATTCGACGCGCAGTTTGGTGAACTTAAGAAATGTATATAATTTCACATGAGAAACATTAGCACGAAGATCTAGCTTTGATCGGTTTAGCGCATCTTTAATTATTTGTAAAAAAGAAGAATTAAGGAAAAAGAAAAAAAATAAAATAAAATCAGAATGAAAGGGCATGGAAATATATAAATATGGAAAGAAGGAAAACAGAGACAGTATCTTAAAACGGATTTCGAAGGAAGAATGGAGGCAACATTTTATTATTCTTCTCATGAATCTTCTCATGAGAAAGATAGGAAAGCGATACCAAAAAATAGACAACATACTACAGACACAAAGGAAGAAATCACCATAATGAAAATAAAAAGTCAGATAGAAAACTAAAAAAAAGAAAGACGATAGAAGAGGACAAGATGAAAAATGAGACGTGGTTATACTACATGGAATAAAACTCAAATTATTAAAAATTATAATTTGGAGAGGGAATTTTTTTTCAAAAAATTTGAGAAATTATACCAATTGGCGTAATTGTATCAATATAGAAAAGAGAAGACAAAGCGCAACTAACTATCACGTTAGGCTTCTCAATATCAAAAGATACGTAGAGACACGCCCACGACAAGTCTCTCATGAGACCGACTGTGTATTTATACGCAACCTGGCGAGTTGCAAACGTCGAAGATTATCGGATCTCACAATTGAACCGATTAAATTTTCAGTAGATTTTCAGTTTAATCGATAATTTGGATTTGAATCCCAATAAAAGTGTTTTTATTATTTCTCTGCACGAATTATGAGCGAGAATATTACGAAGCAATATCCGAATCTAAAAATTTAAGGAACGTCATTATTATCGTTGTTTCAGATGCGGAATGGGGATAGTATCTTTTTGCATTTTTCGACGTAAGAAGCGCTATCAAGCTTTGCTGATGATATGCATGCGTTTGAAAACTTCCCGAGTGCGCTAGTGTGTCATTTTATATTTGTTTTACGTTTAATAAAAGATAAAGATAGAATAACACACTAGCGCACTTGGATGAAGTTTCCGAACTTTTTTGAACTGAAAATCTATAGTGTACGTAACGCATATTATAGATTTTCAGTACTGGCAATGAATTTCGAAACGCAGCCTATGTATGTACAAGCAGGAGAGCGAAAGAGTGAGCTTTTTCCGCGCGTCTAATTGGCAGTCGATGTCTCTGTGAAGTTGGCATCTCATTTTCAAAAACCGAAAATTTTATCAATAGTTCTGTTTGCACCCACAATAGTTCTACAGTTCCTGATAGGTTTTAAAAATAGTTCCGTCGATTTAGAGAAAAAAAATCATCTAAAAATATGAGGTGCTAACTTCCCGTGGCACCTCAACTACAAAAATTGAGGATTTTAGCAACAGTTCTGTTTGCACACGCAATAGTTCTATAATTTCTGATAGGTTTTAGAAATAATTCTGATTTAGCGAAAAAAAATGAAATTTGAAAATATAAGGCGGCACTTCAAGTTTCGAAAAAACTGAATTAAACCACGAAATTTTATAGTTCTCGAAGAGTTCTGAAGTTCCTGATAGGTTTCAGAAAGAGTAACAGCTTTTAATTATTTTTAACGATTTTTTAATTCGAGCACTGGCACCTCACCACAAGAGTAAAGTATCTCTTTAATGGGAGTTCCGATTTTTTGGCATTTTTCGATAGTTCAGCAATAGTTCCAAAGCTTTTCATAGTTTTCGACGACAGTTCGGCTTTTAAGTATTTTTAAACGATTTTTTAATCCGACCGCGTGTAAAATTTAAAAGAGGTATATCACCTTGTCAGAGAAACAAAACTAAATCTAAAAATATTAAGAGAAAAATATGATGCTTAAAAAATGAATTGTTAACATTAAGGAAAAATCAAATCAGCGTAATATAGTTTGACTTAATATAAATTCCTAACTTATAAATACAAAATGAACAGTAACTTTTGTGAAAGTAAGTTGTAAATTGCTATTTAATCTTTTTTTAAAATTTTAATCTGTAATCTAATATAATCAATTTATTGCATACTATAGGTGTTTTTTAATATAAAGTTTAATAAATGAGTATGGAAACTAAACGGAACTGAAAAAATTTTATTAATAAAAATGTAATACTTAAAAAAATGAGCTGTTGGTAATTAATGTTAAAGAGGAATTATATCAACACACTCAAATTTATTTTGATAAATCAAAATACGTATTTTACCGTTTTTTGATATTTTCATTTTTACAAAAGTTATATTTAGAGGTTTTCACACTTTTGGTAAACTCTGTATATATATATATATATATATATATATATATATATATATATATATATATACAGTTTTTCTTATACATATATATATATATATATATACACAGTGTTTCAGACAAAAGTTGTTTGGGTCGAAACGACACGTAAGAGGGTAACGCTGATTTGATCTTGGCGTTGTTAAGGTCTGGACAAGATTACTTTGAATTTTTTAAATGGAACTCCCAATTTTTCGGTACATATTCTTGTAATTTATCTCGAGTGCTTTTCAAAACACTATAATGAAGTATTTTTTATTACGTACTTTTCGAGTTATAAGGTTTGAAAAGCATTAATATTATTTAAGGTGTCCACGACGTGGAAGTTACCCGATCGAATTTATACCTTTTGTGTGTGTGTGTGTGTGTGTGTGTGTGTGTGTGTGTGTACACGCGAGCGCGCGCGCGTGTCATCCAAGATCGGTGGATTTTTCTGGAAGAAAATTGAGCTTCATTCAGATCTTCGAATCAAATGTTCAAAATGTCCATTATTCCGTAAACAAATCGAAGTCTACTTTCAGTTTTCTAATAATGGTCTCAGTATCGCTGGAGTTATCTCTTCACAAACTCTTTTTATTCTATTCATCATGTCTAATCTGATCTAATCCAGTGCATTTTTGTAAATAATATTTTTTGAATAACATCAGAAGAAAAAATCCAGCGGATTTAAATCTAGTGATCTTGAAGGGCACCGGACTTTCTTCTTGACCTATCCAACGATGGCCTATCCGTATGGTACATCTTGGGTAATGCGACGGTATTGTAACTTTCAAATCTTATAACTCGAAAAGTACTTAATAAAAAAATACTTTATTATAGTATTTTGAAAAACTCTCGAGGTAAGCTATAAGAATGTGTATAGAAAAATTGGGGGTTCTATTTAAAAAATTCAGTGTGACCTTGCCCTGACCTTAACAATGCCACTTAATCAGTGATACTCTCTTATGTCTCCCTTCGACCCAAACAACTTTTGTCTGAAACATTGTTTTTTTTAATGCTTCGCTGAAGAAATATTTCGGTGTAACTTTTAAAATGGGACACCATGTATATATATGTACACACACACACACACACACACACA
>JANQDE010001138.1:0-15247 GCA_037157785.1 Cephalotes varians | reverse complement strand
TGTCGAGATAATGAGATGAAACTTGGCGCTTCTTATTGATTTCATATCTTTTGTACAAATGATATACATGTTATCTGGGTTGAGTAATAACCACGGGGTTAGATAAATATTATTTGAATTGAGTTAAGTAACGCAATTTTATGAGATAATATTTTTTAAAAGAAATTAGAGCTACTATCACTTGGGTTAGAATAAATTAAAGCTACTACCATTTGGGTTAGAACAGCAATATAATACATACCTGTCCCACGTAGGCTGAAGTTCGATTCACGATTGATCTTTTCACTGGTTATCACGTTGTGACAGAATTAGCTAAGCGGAATAAAAGATAGCTAACGTTATAAGTCAAGAAAATTATAGAAAAAAAGGAATAAAGCTATATGACAACAGAAAAGAAAAAGATGATCTTAAAAGAGAACTTTTTCACGTGATCTTACAATCTTCTTGTTGATTTTACTTGTTAGAAGCAAATAAGGGATAACAGAGAACAGAACAAAAAATTTATAGTACGGCAATTTTTTTTGAAATGGGAGACGAGAGGACGAGACCTTTGTCAAACAAAATTTCTTTGATATGTCAATGTCGGCTGATCGGTGCTAAAAAATGTGTAACATTTCCCTTTCTCTGAAAAATTTTTTAGATTATCCCCAAATATAAATGATGCGTGTTGCATTTAGTCTCTTTTACGTTTACGCTTCCTCGCGTTGAGATGTTTTGCAACGAAAAATGTCGCTTCGAGAGTTATTACGAGTTGAGTTCTTCATCGTAGGCTGCCACATAAACGGGAAATTAATTACAGCCGAGTCCAGATTATCGGACAATGATGAAAAAAATTATAAAGTTTTCGAGAGTTTCTCGCGCGAGCGCTCAAACGTTACCGTGCATTATGCACAGCCTGTGGTGATTGTGACATTGTGGTGATAATCAAACGCAGGTGGAAATAATCTCGCGCCATTTAGAAGTGCGCATATACATGTATTTTGAACACGAAGAGGATGACGCGGGAGACCACATAGCCAACTTCATGCACTGTATTCGAAATGGAAGAGGAAGAGGTAAGAGAAATTAATTAAATTTATACATAAAAATAAAGTATAAAAACCGTTGTTAATGAATCATAATATTCATTTCGGAGCAAATCCTGTCGTTAATCCCATTAATTGGGGGCGACTAAGACTGAGGTGACGACGCACGGAAGAAGTGCCTGAGGGTGCACCTCCACGACTTAAGTATGAAAAAATTAGCTTATTAATGGAAATTTCGGCTAACTATTATATTAAATTTTTAGAGAGAGTTCGAATTGAAGCCGAAGAAATCGCGCCGCTTCCTCCTGAGCGGAACATTCCTATCGTCGAAATATCATCCGGTAAGAGTATATTTTAAAATAGCGTGTAATAAAACTAATTTATTTTGTATTAATGTAATAAATTAATATTGATATGATTATGTTTTATTTGATGATAATGAAGATGTTTCCTCCTCGGATTCGGTTATTTTCACACAGAGTAAGTTTTTTAAAAATAAGCTTGAGAAAACTAGCAAAATACATGTAATAATGGAATATTATTTTTAGTATGCGAAAATGAAGAGGAGGAGGAGGAACAAAACGCGGAAGAGGTAGAGGAAATCGCGGAAGAGAATGAGGAAGAAGAAGAAAAAGAAGAAATCGTAGAAGAGGAAGGAGAGGAGGAGGAGGAGGAAGAGGAAGAAGAAGACAGAAACGCTCCTATCAAGAATGGTAATAATATTTTGCTATACTTTTTAATTTGTTTATCGCAAAATATTAGAAGTATTTTTAAATGAATAATTTTTATTAGATGCCTCATATTCCCCGGTTTCAGTTCGGTCACCGGAATATTAAATAAATGAGATAAAAATATTATCACATTCAACATCAATAAAGCATCTAGAGGTCAGTTAGTACCTTAGTATGCTATCGTGGACACTATATCTCATGAATAGAATCAAAGTACACTACATATCGTAAAACAAGATTCATACTATATGTCACAAAATAAGAATCATAATATAATAAATAATAAAAACATAATATAACTTTATGTTATGAATATTTAACAAGAATGTTATTTTTCAGTACAATTGGCGGTAGTGCTGACCGAGATGCGGGACCTTCATCTCGGCAAAATGAGAGAAAGGTTTGCGCGGAAAGCAACCAAAATCCTACGGAGAACATCAGCGAGCAGCATCAACTGCAACATCAGTAGCAGGAGTAGCATCAACAACAGCAGGAACAGCTTTGCTAGCAGCAGCAACAACAGCAGCAACAGTAGGAGCAGCAGCAGCAGCAACATCAGTATCGCGAGGTTGGCGATAATTTTAACACTTCGTGTGTAAAGGTACTTTCGGCACCTTCCGTATGTAAACGTGGGTCATTTATGTCCTGCTTTTTTTTACCTACTTACCTTGGTTAAAAAATTTTGAAAGAATTCGTGCTAATGTTAGCAACCTTCAACTTGATATAACAATCATAACATTGTTAAAAAATTAATTTTTTCATTTTTTCTTTTAACAAATAGAGTAACTTTCTGAAAATGCAGTAATTTACTTAAATAATCATAACTTCAAGACAAATTAAGCTTTTGAAACTAAACCAATGGCAAATTGAAGGTAAAGAATATAGTTTTTTGGAAAAAAATATTCCGATTTATTTTCTTCAAATTGACTGTCTAATTTTGGAAGGTAAAGATGTCGAAAAATCATGTATTACGTATTAGTATTCAATTATTTTATTATTTAAAAAAATACATTTTTTTGTTTTTACTAATTATACAAAATTATTTTCGTATAAAAATCATCTATTGTATGCAATTAGCATAATACATAACTCTACCGTTGCTCCATTTTGCTTTAAAAATATACATGTTTTTTTTTTAATTTTTTTTTAATTTACAAAATTAAAAATTAATTTACTAAACCTACAAGGTTCAGTGTTGCTAAAAACACGTTGAAAGAAAAAAAAAATTTTTACTTACTTGCCACTTTGGTAGACGTGGTGTGTAAACGTGGATCTTTCGTGTCCTCTCGAAAATTCGTTTGTTCGCTATAGTTGCTCAGAAGCGATTGGGACCTTGAAGCAATGGTCTCACTTCTCTTCCTCGAAAATTACTAACCGAAACAGTTTTGGCCAGGACACGAATGACCCACGTTTACACACTAAGTGTTAATTTTATTGAATGACAGACGGATAACTCACGTTGTTTTAGAAATTTTCAAATACTCGAAAGGGAGGCGAGTTTCGCGATACGACCGTTGCCCGAAGGTGTTGATATCGTACGCTAGCTAGAAAACGCGTTTCGCGAAAGTCATGCGTATGCGCTACATTCGTGCGAACGATTACGTAGATTTATCGTTCGATTAGGCGGATCTAACACATTGTTCGGCAGACCTATCATTTCATCCAGCACGAGACTTAATTTCCGAGGACATATGAGGACTTGTGAGTTCGGTAGCTCAAAGGAGGAATCAATATTGCAAAAGATTTTATTGTGCGCGTTTTTAACATTTAGCGATAATAAAATTTAGCGATAATAATTTACAATTTCAGTACTTTCGGTCGTGGTGAGAATCCGTTATACGATGGCCGCGCGTTACTCGCCTTTCTAGGACGCGAATACTCGTATTGTTTACACATAATGTATTACGAGTGTTTGCGTCATTACAATCCGATACTTAGTTTAAAAACCGCTGCCGGTGCTCGCGGAGGATATTGCGTGTCGTGCAACATGGGCTATCGGGTTATCAAGACGATAGAAGTCATCGTTGTATGAAAAAATGCCCGCGTTGTTACGCCACACCATCGTGCGAACGGCCTGACGTGGATATCGTTAGATGCGAAACGTGTAATCGCGCGTTCTTTGGAAATTCCTGTTTCGATCGTGCGAAAAGATCTTACGATGAAAAATCCCTCGAAAGTGTTTGCGAATCAGTTGGAATTTGCAACGGTTGCGGGCGATTCGTAAAATTTAATTCGCGGTAAATGCAACATTATATTTTGCAAGACATGTTTTTCATTGCTGCCTGTGAATCATTCTTGCTTCATGCAGCCTCTTCGGCGTAAAATCACAATAAAAAACTCTGGAGAGGGTTGCGGCAATGCAAGAAGAGATGCGTTCCAGATGCGAGAGTGGTAAACGAGAACAATCGCAGAAAAGGTCGCGTCGCATTTGTGTTTTATGATTTTGAAACACGACAGGACGGGACACTCGAAGGAACCGAGAACGTAAAAATTCACGTTTCGACTCTTTGCGTCGCGCAACAAATTTGCGAAACGTGCGCGGGAATAGACGACACGTCAGTGCGATATCGCTGGTGTGGAGTACACGAATTTACATTTCGGGATGATCTGGTGAAACGATTTGTTGATTTCGCAACGCGAACGACGAAATGTTTTCATCGGATTATCTGTATCGCGCATAATGCGAAAGCGTTCGACGCGCAATATATCTTAAAGTACATCGTCGAAAAAACGAAAATAACGGAAGAACTACGAGTGATTTTAAGCGGAATGAAAATTGTCGTGATGACGATGGGCTGTACAAAATTTATCAGTAGCATAAATTATATATCGATGCGTTTATCCGATTTACCTAAAGCTTTCGGGCTGCGGGATACATCGGGTAAGGCACTTTTCCACATTTGTTTAACACAAAAGAAAATCAAACGTATATTGGTCCATCACCCGACGCGCGTGCATGGCATTTAGAAAAATTTTCCTGCAATGCAGAAACGTATGTCCGTTCGAGAAATGCACGACTGTCGCTTCCACATGTATGAAAGTTTTGCAAAAACTTCTTACGCGAGAGAGAAATAAGAATCATTCCATCGGACGGATATAGGCACAAGGATAATCACTCGCACAAAGCATTGCAGTGATTAGTATGGATAGAGCGCGAGCTCGGTCATTCTATAATTCACGCGGGGCGAGGACGCGGGGCAAGCATCAAATCGAAGGCGCGTTGACGAATTTTACAAAATAGAATCAGACAAAAGAGAATGAGACACGACGTTACGTGCTATAATTTTACAATTGCTTTTGGCACGGATGTTCAACGCACGGATGTGTTTTTAAATAAATCGCGATAGAGCGCTTTCGTTCGCGAATCGTGCGAAGTCCTAATGGATATGCGCTACGAGCGAACTCTCGCAACGACATGACGTCTTCGACAACGGGGGTATCACGTAACGGAGAAATGAGTGTGCGACTGCGAGATGAATGAAAATCCTGAGATGCGCAATTTTCTCGAAAATCATCCGATGATAAAAATCGCGCCTCTCGATCTGCGCGATGCGTTTTTTGATGATCTTTTGATGATCTGACGGGAAATATCGTATACGAAATTACGGGTATGGAGAAAATACGTTACGTGGACGTGTGCTCTCTGTATCAGTGTGTACTGGAAATGGGTACATTTCCGATCGGACATCCTGATATTTATATCGGTCAGGATTGTACCGAGTTAATTGGAGCAGCGCTAAATTATAATTTTAGCTCGGTCGAGGGATTCGTTCGTTGCAAGGTACTCTCTCCGTGCGATCTCTTTCATCCTACTTCCGTATCGCGTGCGAAACAAATTGTTGTTCGCGTTGTGCCGAAGYTGCTGCGAAACGTTCTCGCAGGCTGCCTGCACTCACGACGATCTCAACGATCGTGAATTCGAGGGTACGTAGATATCCTGCGAATTTCGCAAAGCTATCGAGATACGTTATCTCGTGACAAATGTGASCGAAATCTGGCAATATAAAGTCGCACGATACGATCCCGGTACGCGACAGGGTGGTTCGCCGAATATATCAACACGTTCTTACAATTAAAGCAGGAGGCTAGCGGATGGCCGAGCAAATGCAAGAATGACGACGATGCTAAGGAACGATACCTGCGGGAAACCGAGGGTATCGTTCTCGACAGAAATAACATTAGTCGAAATTCAGGTTTATTCAGGCTCGGTTGCGAAACTTTGTATCAATTCTTTTTGGGGAAAATTCGGCCAACGAACTAATTTGCCTAAGGCCGAGATCGTACCAACAATTGTCGACTTTGCTCACAAGTCCAGAGCATGAAATAACCGATATATTATCCGTCAATGACGATGTAATATATGTTTCGTGGTGGCTACGAGAAAAGACGATTACATCCTCTCCATTGACAAATGTCGTAATCGCAACATATACGACAGCGCTGGCATGGCTAAAATTGTATAGTTATTTAGAATTATTAGATAGATGGGTATTATATTATGATATCGATTCGTGCATATATGTAAGTACTGACGAACCGAACGAGTACGAACCACATACGGAAAATTTTCTGGGCGATATGATGGACGAACTCGAGAGCTACGGGCGCGGTAGTTACATCGAATCGTATTTTGTAAGAAGGCCTGAAATTTTACGCGTATGTCGTTCGTATGCCGGAAGGACGCGCGCACGAAATTTGTAAAGTAAAAGGTATGACATTAAATCATAATAATTCTTTGATATTCAATTTCAATAGTATTAGGAAATTAACAATGGAAAGAAAAAGGCCAGAACAAGAAGAAGAAATAGAAGAAGAAGAAGAAACAACGGGAGCAGCGTTAAACTACGTTTTAACGCAATTCGACGCATTGCATTTCATGAAATCGTGACGCGAAGTGAAACGAAGTGAACGAAGTCATATCCATGGTGTTGATAAAACGTAGATTTATCAATAATCGTTATTCTCTCCCGTACGGTTTCGAGATCGAATAACGTTTTTCTTGTTCGAACTTTCTCTTTCTTATTTTGAGTTTAGCTCATTCTATATCGTGTTTTCCGCCCGTATTAAGTGTATGTAGATATTTTGTGTGTGTGTGTGTGTGTGTGTGTGTATGTATATATATATAAGAAAAATTGTAAAATAAACACTTAAATTTTGTAAAAAATAAAATATAATTGTTATCTGTATATATTTTAACGTTAGATTTAGCAAACTGTAAATATAAAAATGTATGTAAAATACTTTTATGATATAAATTTGTATAAATATTTGTGTGTGAAATATGCTTAAATATAAGAGCAATTTAAAAGCTCATTTTCCTCTTTTTTTTCAAAAATCAAGCAACGAATGTAAATAAAACATTTTATATTTAAAATATTTCAGAGATTTTATTGTATAATTCTCTTTCCTTTTCTCAGCTTCGGGGGGCGTCGTGTATCGAGCTCGTTAGCACCGATGCCCCCTGTGCGCCGTAGATAAGCTTATGCGCGCACCGCGGCGACAATCAGCTGTTCGTCAGCTGCGGTGCTCCTTGTCGGTTAGCACACGCGGATGTACGCTGACGCGAGTGTGCCGCGCGGGCCCCCGCCGCCGCGTTGATGAGCTTATTCCGCAGCTTAAATTTAACTGTGCACCGAGAATTATTGACATAAAGCGCCATTTTTCTTTTTTACTTTTTGAAGTCGCGCAAGGAAATCGAATTGGTCATTTCGCGAAATGGACATGCGCTGGAAACATCCCTGAACATCGATCGTAAGCGGACCCACCGTTTGCGGGAGGACAATCTTCATAAAAACTTTTCTCCGTTATTTATCGTCTGACGCGCGTTTCGAGAGAATTCTGTTCTATTACGCGGAGTGGTAAGACGCTTATCGCCAATTACAATACGACGCTTGCGTAAAAGAGCTGGAAGAAAGAGGAGTAGGAGAAGGAGGAGGAGAAGAAATAACGCATGACTGCGTTGGAGTGTCAAAGAAGAAGAAGAAAAAAAATATAATCGAATTTTGCGAGGGATTACCACGTCCGGAAGATTATTCATCCGATCCGCTTTCCCCGAAATTAGTCATAATCGACGATCTTATGAGGGAATCGTCGTCGAGCGAGATGATTGTAGATCTATTTATCAAAGGCAGTCATCATAAAAATCTCAGTGTCATTCTTATCTCGCAAAATCTCTTTCATCAGGGACGCGAGCAACGTGACATATCTCTCAACGCGAATTACAGAGTAATTTTTAAAAATCCTCGCAACCGCGCACAAATTCGACATTTAGCGCGACAGGTCTATTCCGACGATCCAAAGTTCCTAGAAGAAGTGTACTATGACACATCGAGGCCTCATGGATATTTATTGCCCGATTTGAAACAATCAATTCCAAACGAATATCGATTTCGAATGTGCATCTTTCCCGACGATACGACGCATTACGTTTATGTGCCTCGCAGATCATTTTCCAGCGGATAAAGCGTATAAAAGAAACATATCGGCGCACGTGCGAGCCAGTCACATGATTCTCTCGCGATGAGGGATAGTAATGAAAAAACGGACGGAGCGACAAAAATCGCTAGACACTCGATTCAAAGGAGAAACTTGTCTTCTCGAGGCGTTGTGTCATATGAACAAAAATCAATGCGCGGCTTTCCTTCGAACCGCGGACGAACAATTCATTCGTTGTATTCGTGAATGCGTTTAATACGCTCAAGAGTAACTTCCACTCGAACGACGTGAAAAAATTCGACTTAGCAAATTCAAAACGGCTCTGAGTCGCATCGCGACAAAACGCGGTAATTGGAAGGATAAAAGATAGCTATTGGTGCAGCGGGGCGGATTCCTACCTTATATTATCGGCCCCATATTATTGATCTTGTTATCGCGAATTCATTATCAAAGGATCAAAATCGTGAAAATAAAGCATTATGGAAAAGGCAAAAAAGATGCTTTTAATTTCTATAGAAAATCTCGAGAGAATGCAGCAGCAGTTATATCAGCGCCCACTGACTCGAAGGAAAACGCATTGCCGCCGACGTCGGAGAGTGCCGAAAGCGCAAATAGTTCCGTGCAAACACCTGGAACCCCTCTATTTCGACTCGACGCAGAGATGAGTCGCATTCTCAATCCTTGCCACGTGATGAGAACGAAAGATGGAAAATGTATAGAGAGTACTCTGGCTTCACTTTATCCAAGAGGCTCAAAGGTGAAATGACGTACGCGCCGAAGACGAAAATGAGAACAATGATATACGAGATATCGTCGCCAGCGAGACGACGCTTGACACTGACGTTTTTCGTGATCTTTCGCGAGAATCGCGAGAATCGTCAAACTTTCACACTCTAGCGGTATTATGATGAGAAATGACGATACCGCGAAAGAGCACGAGCTCTTGCTAAAAAACTATCAGAAGAATACTCGAAATCATACCGAAATCTTATCGTGCCCGAGTACGCTTGTTGATGAAGCATTTGCTCGATAAAGCGACACTGGCTAAAATTAGCTGGAACCACGGAATTGTGACTATAGACGGCAATGTCGTGAAAGATTCGAATATCGCGGATCTAATAAACGACGCGATTCGCGAGAGAAAAATCACGAAAGCAACGGGCAGAGCTCAGTTTGCTCGATTACTTCGTGTCTTAAATATCCCCTCTGTACTAGTGGGGAATAAAGAATTATTAATCGCTACTGATTCTTCCTCCTCAAATATTAAGAAACTCGGCCAACCTCTCGAAAGTTCCACTTTGATTGTAACGAGAGGGTGACCATTGAGAACATGAAAGCAAAGGAAAGGAGTGGAAAAACGTAAGATTCGTGAACATGAGGAAAACGACAGAGATTGTTCGCTGTTTCTAACTCCTTTCGCGGCACCACTATAACTTTCATGAAAAACGTAAATTCGCCGCCAGCGAGAAAAGGACATTTACTTGATTGAAGTAAATTGAATAAACGATGATGATGGAACTTGAAAAATTGTATTACAATCCGTCACATTATGCAGATTATTCGGCAGTGGACAATCTGACGCGTGCCGCTAAATCGAATTTTTCATGTAGAGATCGTTCGTTGGCTCGAATCGCAAGACGCGTACACGCTGCACCGTCCCTCACGCCGAAAATTTTCACGATTGCATTACAGCGTGACAAATGTCGACGATGTATGAGAAGCGGATTTGATCGAACTCCGGAATATCAAAAGTTACAACGACAATTATTCTTATTTACTGGTGATTATCGATGTACTCAGCAAATATGTCTGGGTAGAGCCATTACGGGACAAAACAAGTAATTGCGTAATAAAAGCTTTCTAACGTATGTTCTCGAGAAGCGAAGGACGAGTACGTGTATACCTGCAGACGGACTAAGGCAAAAAATTTATCACGCGGCCAATGCAAAAATTTCTGAAAGAAAGCGACGTTCATTTTCGAGTAACTCGCAATCCGGATATCAAAGCGGCCGTCGTCGAACGCTTCAACAGAACGTTGAAAGAGCGAATGTGGCTATTTTACTTATAAAAATACACGGCGCTATCGATATTTTGCAGGATATCGTGCGTGCTTACAATCATACGCGATATTCGTCCACCAAAATGCAGCCGACGATTGTGACGAGAGAAAACGCACGCGCCGCGCGTGAAAAATAGTTCGTCAATGGAATAACAACTTGAACAAGAAGCACGGTCAAAAGACTAAATACCACGTCGATGATCTCGTTCGCGTTAATAGAGCGAAAGGTACCTTCGAGAAAGGATATGAGGCGAAGTGGAGCGAGGAGATATTTCGAATCCATCGTGTCTTCGAATAGCGAAAATCTCTCGAGTACGAACTGAGCGATTTAGCGTGTGAAGTCATAAATAGTATTTTTTACGAACAAGAATTAGCTCGAATTGAAAAGAATCTACAAGAAGAAAAGTTTATTGTCGATCGTGTGATAAAGAGTAGAGGACGAGGTAGTAATAAGCTGGCGTGATTATCCGAGCGAGTACTTGGATCCCAGCTTCTAATTTAATTCGCCTTCGAGATGGGGGAGGAACAATTTCTCATGGTTCTTCCGAGCAATAGCAGTATACGCTATTTTCCGAAAAATACAACCACGTTCTTCATTACGGAATTACCCCATACCGTACATTTACACGGAGAATGAGAAGTCGCACTAAGAGATCTAATTTCCCTATATTTTTTTACACGCCGCGGGAAAAATGTGCTCAATTTCGTCGATATTAAACACGGTGACAAGAAGGATGAAGGACCATTTATAGCGAAAGAAATTGTAGTACCGAATGGCGTTTACAAAGATATCGAGGAGCTTATCTCCGCGATTAATACAGAGTACAAAAGCGCCAAATCACATTTGTATTTCGAACAACAAAACGCGGCAGGCGGAAAAACCGCTATACGGCTTAGCTATGAAAATGATGGGAATTGCAAAACGACTCATTATATAAACTTTTCTAATAATTCTAATAATTGGGTTCAGAATTTTAAATAAGATTGAAAAAATAGTGAGAGTACAGAAAGATCAGACAGAGTACACACAAAAAAAAGCAATATAGTTTATAAAATTGGTTGCAAAGATTGTGAAGCAACATATAACAAACGAAACAACAACTAAAAACAAGAGTTAAAGAGCATTGCAACAATATAAAGCTTGATTCCACAAAACATTCAGTTATTTCTGAGCACATATTAAAACATAATCATATGTTTGATTGGAATAATATCAAAATTTTAGATACAGAATCGAATTACAACAAGAGACTGGTTTCGGAGATGTTGCATATTAAGGAACAAAAGAGGGGAATTAATTCACAGAAAGACACCGAGTTTTTAAATGAATCTTACTTTTGTTTACTAAATAACTTATCTAATCAAAAATAGACATATTGTTTACATTGTTAACCTTTAATATGTATCTTATATGATTATTGTAAGTTGGAATCTCAGTGTTAACAGTCCCTATAATCGGAAGTCTGACCAAATATAGTTACACTACATTTTACATATTCACATAAAAAAATGAAATATTTTACGCCACCATGTGTACACAGTAAATTTTTAGTTTGAACACGCATATAGGTTTTTACACTCAGATTCTAAAACATAATTTATTCTCACAGTCTTAATTTCGGACCTATATATTCACTGCGATTTACCTATGGATTACATATCAATTTTATTTTAATGACCATACAATTTCTCGCCGTCAAACGAAGAAACTGTTCAATGCTTTTTAAAAAAATTTGGACTATGTATATTCTTTAATGTCTTACTGTAATGATATGTTCTTTTTAACTTATGTTTCAATTTTTAATTGCTTGTATTATCGACCGTTGATGGTTCAAAGTTAGTAATAATGTTCAACATGTAATCAGTTAAGTATTTTATGTTATTTTTATTTTATTTTTGAATTGTAAACAACTGAGGATGACAAAGTAATGTCGAAACGTACTGTGGATTTACATAATTTCAAAAATAAAATTTAAAAACTAGTTCTTACACCATGCGGAGCTCGTTCCCTGACCTCTTCTAAATTATTGTTTTTCGAAAAGCGAACGGAATTAATTTTTTGATTTTCTAATAATCTAATAATCTACGAATATTTGGTCTTGAGGGGAACGTCGGGCATCATGCCTCACTCAAGATACATAAATCTAATTCTAACGTACATAATACGTTAACTTTTATTAAACTCGGTTTTCTCTCCAACGCGTAAACGCGAGTTGTATCTTTCTAGAGTAGAGATCTCTGTAGCTTGTGGCACGGTATTCCCCATAAATTGTTTGTTTATTGTGATGATTGTGCGCCTTATATAACCGGCGATATGCGAACTCCTTTACTCCGCAGTGCCGGTCTCGGTAGCTGGACATAATTATTCGTATGGGACGAATCTGATGAAACATTTCTCTCCTTCGCATTATATTCCGTTGCAGAAAACGAATTTCCGTTGCAGAAAACGAATTTCAGAATTAAAATAGATATAAGAGATCAGTTAGGAAAAAGAATACCTTTCGAATCCGGAACGCTGACGGTGACATTGCACTTTAGACGTCTAACAACATTCGAAAGTATACAAAAGATAAAAACTACGATAAACGAGAAACTAAATTTTGCGATAGAATACGACGAATATTATGCGACACTGAAGGAAGGTGGCAGGGGTGGCGGGATTCCACGAGTTTTCGTTGGTTCATCCTATTAGCGTGGCCATGGAATCGGGAGTTTCCTCGGAAGATTATTCAGGAAAATATTATCTTATCTAAGTAAAGGAGCGCGTGCGATTGAAGCTTTACATGCAGGAATTAACGTGATAGAAGATGTCGAACAATACTCCGTTGAAAGAAGCGATGAAAACCCGATTCAGGGAATCACGCAGAAATCTCAAAAGAAAAGCCGAAGAGAAAATAAATAGCCTGATGAGAGGGTCGGGATATAAAGTATCCGCGAAAACGCCGGGGCTTCAGTTTCCTCTCGGCAACCTCGACACTCATCGCGACGAGGATATCGCTTCGTAAACATCGATGATCAGACAAAAGAAAATCATCGAAAAGTAATGTGCGGAGGAAGAGTAAAAAATCAACGAAGAAGAAGAAGAAAATTTAGGCCGAAAAACCAAAAAACCATCGAAGCGTTGTAGAGCCAAGAAACGCAGCGTACCCGACATATCCTCTTAATCGACGCGCGAACTAGAAATTCGCAGTGCAAAGAGAGGTGCAAACATGTCCTTTGTTCACACCTACTCGAGCGAGTTTTTAAAAAACTCTGTTTTCTTTACCGCCTACTCAGACAAGCATGGAGCACTCGTAATGGATTTATTACAAACCCATAACATTGCTCGCGGATGACGCTCCCATTGAATAAAGAGACACGTAGTGTCTCGCAACAAGTTTATTTACAAATATATAGCGTCGCGAGACGGAACCGTGTCTATTTACGCAAGCCGGCGAGTTGCGCATATCTGTGATTACTGAATCTCAAAAACGGTAAATCGATCAAGATCTAAATAGGTTTAATTGATAGCTTAGGTTTGAATTGTATAATAAAAGTGTTTTTATTTTTTCTCTACGTGCTCTATAAATGTAGATATTGCGATGCAAAGTTCGAATATGGAAAATTTGCTTTTAGGATACGTTATTAACGTCATCGTCGCCCACCGTGTATTGTCCGGTTGCAACTTTTGACGCTAGAAATCAGAGCTGTCAGATCGCGATACCTCGCCACAGCGTAGAGAGGGGATGCATACAGAGAAGGAGCGTCTTCTTACGTGTCTACCACTCTCTTTCTATTGCGCGACGCTAGCCGTCTCTTCAGCTAGCGTCGCGAGGTAGAAAGAGAGGTCGGCAAATCTTTCTTCGCGTATACTATAGCTACAGCGTATACTATAGCTACAGCGTATACTATAATGTAAAAGTTATAGGTATAACTACATTGTTTCAAAAAAGGTAAAAGACGTGAGTTTATGTGTTGCTTGGAGGTGACACTGGAGGTGATACTTGTTCTGATTCAAATGATAATTTTTGTTTTGTGGCAAAATGCTATGAGAGAAAAAGATATATATATATCTATCTCCGTTTATTCATTCTAACCTTAATGTAATGTGTATATTCGTATATTTTTTCATTCAAGTGGAAGCTGTTGGCAGTGTCAAAAATATTAATATTAAAAATAAAAACATTAAATAAATAAAATTAAATATTTATAGTAAAAATGGGTGGCTACGCTGCTCCATATTGTAATAATTCAGCTACCAAAGGATATACAATGAAAAGATTTCCTAGAAATCCTGAACGACAATATATATGAGTACATGAAAAAATGTTAACCGAGAAGATTGGGTACCAACAAACAATTCACTTCTTTGCAAAGTTAATACGTTTGAATTTTTTACAATAAGATAAATAAAATATTTAATATTAATGTAATTAAAATTAAATGTGATATTTTAGAGTGCCATAATCAGTTAACAAACATAATTGCTAAAATTGTTCTATTTAGGTTAAGAATTTATAACGAAAGAAAAAGTGTTTTATTACCTCAAAGATATGACAGTAAATCTATATATAATATTCGTTAAAAATACAAAAATATTCTAAAAAGTTTATGTATACATTTCTCCTATCTGAATTTATAAGGTTATCGAAGTTTGAATTCCCGACGAAAACGTTAAGGGGATCCTAAAGCCGTCTGTTTTAAAAATCCTTTTCCATAATTAAAGTATAGATAATAACGCAGGCGCAAAGCTACATTTGGATATGAAAAACGAAAAAAAATTACAAAATTTATCGACTTCTGACATCGATTCGTAACAATATTTGCTTTATATAAAAGTTTTATACTTTGTAAGTGTACAAAAAGTAGCTAAGCGCCTAGGGATTACATGAAAGAACAACATTATGCTTTTAGAAATGGGCTAGAAACTTTAGTATAAGAGAAAAGAGATTAAAAAGATTTATATGTGCAAGCGCGTGAAATATTGATGTATTAGTATAATCTCGTTAAATATAAAA
>JANQDE010001135.1:16348-27509 GCA_037157785.1 Cephalotes varians | reverse complement strand
ATGTTGAATAAAAACAATTGTGAATTACATACAGATATAACAAAGTAACATGAACTTAATTTACAAAGATATAAAATGAAAAGAATCCTTTCGGATGAATGAACGTACGTGAATATGATTAGAAATACAAAACTGATTATAAGTTAAGAAGAATGAACTCGTGTCGGAAAACTACTAAGAYATTCTAATATTGTCCGTATTACTACTATTGGATAATTAATTTCTATGAGAGTTAACTTCACATTTCTTTATAATAATCGAATTACATGTAAAGACTAGTTCTTTTTAACAGAAATTCATGGGAACTTTAAGATTCTAATACTTATCTGTAGTATTCGTATTCCAACAGCGCTTATTATAATCTCGAGAACATTTCCTTTTTGTATTAGCGCTTTACGCGCTTAGCGCTTTATGATCCTTTGTATCAATATTTGGGCTTATAAAGAATCGTATATCCTTTTATCGCAGTTCTCGTATTTGAATTATTATATGGAATCTAATTACTTCCTTTTGGATCTAATTCACACAAATTCGTATCTCAACGCTTATTCAATAAACAATAACGCTCCTGAATAATAAACAAACTCGGAATCATTTTCATAGCAATGGTTGCTATGGAAGCGTCGTTCGCAGAYCGTGACCAACGCGCCCAATTTGAATAGATGTAATATTCTTTAACATTTCCGCCCGCCTCGTTAACGTAAGTTAACGAAAGTTAATCAGTATCAGTTTGGATGGGAAGTGGACAGATCTTCGCTATTGGTCTCTTCAGRGTRGTAGTCTGAGTTCGAATGGTAACGACGCGAACGTGTCCATCTTCACCTGGATGAGTCTTWATAATCCTTCCTAGTGGCCATTTCGTCGGAGGATAGCGCTCATCCACAACCAGAAYCATAGCTCCTTCCTTGATGGAATTGATTGGCTTGTTCCATTTGTTGACAGCCTGAAATTTTTGTAAATATTCTCGGGACCATTTGGTCCAGAAATTGTCTATCATCTGCCGTAGCAGTTGCCATCGAGATARTYTAGAATGCCTTATGTTCTCAAGAGAAGGTTCGGGAACAGCCGTAAGAGGGCTTCCAATRAGGAAATGCCCTGGAGTTAATACATTTAAATCTTCAGGATCGTCCGAAATTGGAGTCACCGGCCGTGAGTTTAGAATAGCTTCGATCTGAATKAGAAAAGTATTCATTTCTTCGTAAGTAAGTATCGTTTCGCCTACTACTCTTTTCAAATGATATTTTACCGATTTAACACCGGCTTCCCACTTACCACCRAAGTGTGGCGCTGAAGGAGGATTGAATCTCCACTGCGTACCATCTTTAGCCAGCAAGGCAGCCATTTTTTGAGATTCAGCAGTAGCGACAGAGAATAAGCGTTTAAGTTCGCTATTTGCTCCTAYGAAATTAGTACCGCAATCACTAAACAGGACCGAACAAATACCTCTACGTCCTGTGAAACGCTTRTAGGCCGCGATAAAAGCCTCGCTTGAATAGTCTGAGACAATCTCAATATGATCTGCGGAAGTGGACAAACAGATAAAGAGTACCATGTATGCCTTGTACGTTCGAGCATTTTTGCCTCGCCATGTTTTAAGGGTCAACGGCCCTGCGTAATCAACGCCTGAATGTARGAATGGACGAGATGGTGTCACTCGTTCCTTTGGAAGTTGCCCCATTAATTGTTGGGCTCTATGCTGACGGAACCGGGCACATTTAACACATTTTAAAATGAAGCTTTTAACTGGTATGCGACYTCCAAGAATCCAGAATTCTTGCCGTATATATGTCAGTGTGGCTTGAGTTCCACCATGAAAAGTTCTCGAATGCGCGTCTGAAATGACCAGCGTAGTAAAAGCAGAATTTTTGGGTAGAATGATGGGGTGTTTAGCTTCTTCAGTTAGCAATGATGCTTGAAGTCTACCTCCAATTCGTAGTATCCCATCTGAATCAATAAAAGGTGTCAAACGTAATAACGGATGGGAAGAAGGCAAGGTTTTAGACATTAGAAGTTGAAGTTCTTGTTGAAAAGCGGATTTTTGTACTCTCTTTACCCAGAAAAATTTCGTAAGCTGCAGTTCTTCAGTGGTTAAAGGATTACGTAATGAGGCGTGAGGTTCTTTACGGCAACATTTAATAACACGCTGACAAATTGTAGTAATTCTGAGTAGCCGATTTAAATTTGAATATCGTTGAAAAAGATCCCAACATTCAGCGGTTTGAATATTGATCAATAACATTTTGGCTGGCCGTTCTTCTAATATTTCTTTGCGTGGCACGGGTGGAGAATTTTGAGGCCATCTTTCTGATGGATCAGCCAACCATGAAGGTCCAACCCACCATGAAGATTGTTCAGAAAGTTGCATAGGAGTAAGTCCTCGTGTGGCTAAATCCGCTGGATTATCATAACCGTAAATGAATTTCCATTGTGCTTGTGGTAAAGTTTCCTGTATATAGCATACTCTGTTATGAATATAATCTTTCCATCTCGATGGATTACTATTGATCCAAGTATAAGTGATAGTGGAATCAGTCCACATGTAAACCGGAATATCCTTATAAATTATAATTTTAAGTACATGAGAAAGTAATTTGGTAAGAAGAGTAGCTGCGGCAAGTTCTAATCGAGGAATAGTAATTCTTTTCAATGGAGCTACTTTAGTTTTCGAGCATATAAGTTTAGTAGTGAAGGTACCATTAGCCGAAGTAGCTCTACAGTAAACAACAGCAGCGAGGGCCGAAATCGATGCATCGGAAAATCCGTGAATTTCAATATGTTGACTCTTTTGGATTCCGAGCCATCGAGGGAACTTTAAGGTAGACATGTCACGAAGGCTGATAATAAAGGAATTCCAACGTTCTTGAATTGACGAAGGGAGAGGTTCATCCCAATCCATTTTCAGTGTCCAAACTTCTTGCATGAGAATTTTTGCTTTCACAATTACAGGAGTGAGCAATCCTAGAGGATCGAATAACTTGGCAATCACTGATAAAATGATTCGTTTAGTAACAGGTTCAGCATTGGATAATTCAAAAGAAAATGTAAAAGTGTCACTATATGGATGCCAGAATAGTCCTAGAGCAGGTACTACAATTGTATCAGTAATATTGACAGTAATTGAGTGCGTGCGTCTATGTTCAGAAATAGATTCCAGAATAGTAGGATCGTTGCTACTCCATTTTTGCAACGGAAAACCGCCCACCATGCAGAGCTGATTTACTTGGTGAACAATGTTTTGAGCTTCCTCAAGAGTGTCAGCTCCACCGAAAAGATCGTCAACATATCTTCCATTGATCATAGCAGGAACTGCTAACGGGAATTTATTTCCTTCATCTTGAGCAAGTTGTAGCATCGTGCGAAGAGCTAAGAAAGGTGCACACACAAGCCCATATGTGACTGTAGTTAATTGATATGTTAAAGGGTGCTTGGATTTATCCATCCACAGAATCCGTTGAAAATCCCAATCGTCGGGATGTATTTCTATTTGACGATACATCTTCTCAATATCACTGGAAAACACATATGCAAATTGCCGGAACCAGATCAAAACATCGAATAAATTATTCTGCAACTTGGGACCAGTATGAAGTATGTCGTTAAGAGAAAGTCCAGACTTAGTCTTGCTAGATCCATTGAACACTACTCTTAGCTTAGTGGTGCTACTGGATGCTCTGAAAACCCCGTGATGAGGTAAATAATAGCTAAATGAAGGTTCGGGTAAAGTGGCGGGTACTAATATCATATGTTTCAATTTTGCATACTCATCCATGAAATCAGAGTACAGTTGTGCATATTCTGGATCAGATTGTAAACGGTTGATTAAATTGTTGGCCACTCCACCACAAAGCCCCGATATTAACCCGATTGAACATCTATAGGCAATAATAGGACAAAAATTACAAAAATTTAATATAATCCATCCAAGGCAAGTTTAAAAGAAAAAATATTGGAAGTGTGGAATTCTATATCACCGAGCGTTATAGAGAAGTTAGTAAATAGTATGCATAATCGCTTACAACATGTTATTCGTGCCAAATGTGGACCTACTAAATATTAAAGCTTTAAAAGATACCTGTTCAAATACTTTTGTGGCTTTAGCAATCTTTATGTTTGTAAAAAATAATTCATAACTATATTGTTATATATTTTGATTTGCTTAAAACTTATCCTATATTAATATAGAGAGTCATACCTACTTATACTGTTAATAATATTTCTATAAATATTGTATAACATACTTATTATAATTAATAAAGTATTTCATAGTAAGTGTTCAAATACTTTCGTGAGTCACTGTACATCAAAGATCGGATCTCCGAAGGAAGTCTCCAATAAAGCGCAACCAGGAGACGCAGACTAATCCTCCCGGGATGCCGTCCAACCAGGAGATCAAGACCAACAAGACTTACCGACCTCAGCGGCTTTCAAACCCAGAGGCTCTCCCACGGACACCCGGGAAAAATATTAACTGGGCTCGACTGGAACGAAAGAGGGTCATCATCAAAAACCTCTTTGGAGACTGATTTATCAGTGCTCCCGGCGCCGGCTGGCGCCACACAAACTCTTAACACAAAACACAAGACACAAGATACTCATCTACACATTCATTATAAATATCATTATCAAAGTTTACACATTACATTCGATACTCACACATTGTACATAAAACACACAGTAATCAACCTTGTAAATAATAACATAATAAACTATTCAGTTCACGTTTAAATTATGGGTACATCTTCTGATTTGACATCAACCTACCTACCCTGCAATCAATTGCAAATCATCAACCGACACCCAGGCAATTAAATCAACGCGATAGCAATCAACAAATAAACTAAAAAACCCATACAGTTTACTTTCTTTCTTCGAAATCGCAGCGACAGTATATGGATAATGTTCATGCGTGTCACCGCCTGACGGTCGACCTACACCCACTAAAAATAAAAATGAAAATAAAAAAAGGAAAAAAAACAACATTACAATATGCACAATTACACATATAACACTTACACCATCATCAGGAAACGATACTTCATTTATGTTTTTAAGATTAGTCATTTTTAGTCTCAACATTCAGAAAAGTTTCTGAAAACTGACTGACGACCCCGAAGAAGAATCAGTTTTTAGTAATCCTCCCGTTTGTCCCACATATGATGCATCACAATTATTGCAATGGATTTTATAAATAACGTTCTTTTTTTGTAAATTCGAAAGGGGATCCTTGTGGATCTTGATGAATTTACTCAGTCTGTTAACGCTATAAAATGATAATTTTAGATTCATATCAATAATGACATTCCTGAATTTTCCAGAGAAAGTGTTAATATAAGGTATAGTAAACCATTTAGTTGTTCCATTTAGTGACTGTCGAAGTTTTAGTGTCTTTCTATTAATTAAGCATTTAACTCTGTCTATCATAACTTTAAAAATTACATTCAAGGGGTAGTCATTATTCATTAGAGTCTTGATCACAAATTCTAAATTTTTCTGGTGGAATTCTGGATGTGAAAGTAAAAACGCTTTATCCACTAAACTCAGAATAGTACCTCTTTTTTGAGATAAGGACAAAACTTTTTTGCTGAGACCAATAATTCAGATATCTTCCAGAGTAAGTCGGTTTATGATACCAATCGAACTTAATTTTATTGCCATCTAAAATAATAGTGTCTAAAAAGTTGATTCGGTTACCCCTCACCTCCAGTATAAATTGTAACCTTGAGTGAAATTTATTGAAGGCGTTCAATATACTAATAGTTGTGTCTATTGGTATCATTGCAATATCGTCCACAAATCTGTGATATATTGGAATTGGAAAATTATTGATCTCAACAATGTGTTCTCCAATTCTTGCATCCCCTCTCTCTAATCATTGTAATGTCTGCAATGATTGGAGAGAGGGGAAAGCCCATGGGAATCCCGAAATTTTGTCTATAAATTTGGTTATCAAATGAAAAAAAAGTTGAATCAAGAAAAAGTTGAATCAAGAGTCTAATTGCTTCCAGAAATTCTTTTTTTGGTATCTTGCAATTTCCGGAAATGAGATTCCATTTATTCGTTAAGCAATAGCTAAGTCAATGAGTATGTTTGTAAACAGGGATATAATCTAGCGAAATTAAGCAAAAGTCATTGTGAATCTTTTTGTCTCTTAATAAATTAATCAATTTGAAGCTATTGTTGATATGGCCTTTCGCTTTAGGGAAGCTTCTAATAATAACTCCATGTACGAGGGTTGCCAGCGAGTATAAACGATATTAATTGACGATATTATGAAAAGGCAATTAGGCTTATGTACTTTCGGGAGACCATAGCCTCTGGGTAGTATTCTCAGTATTTATAGTATTTATTAGAGAAAAACAGAGAATTGATGAGAAATTAAAGTGGTCGAAGGACAGACGAAACAAATTAAAAAACAAGGATAAAACGAATAAAATATTATTGGTCTCCTCCTGATAAGATAACTCAGAATCTTGATCCTCAGTCTTCTCTAACCAATAATAATAAATTTCTTTTTTCTAGATCTCAACTCATACTCTAAACAATCTTGAAAAAATTATTATCAATCCTTCTTCCTTTCTAACACCCAACTACCTTCCTCGTCGTCGTCCATCAGAGATAAAAGGCTTTTAAACTTGTCTTCTTTCTCAATCCCTCCTCAAATTCAATGTATTTTTCAATTAGGGGATAATCAAGAGACACGGTAGTGTCTCGCGCAGTGTTACAAACTCGAGGACGCGGTTCCTCGTAGCAGCGCGTAGAGAGGATGACGCACACAAAGAAGGAGCAGTGTACGTGTCCGCTCGACTTTTCGGCTAGCATCGAGCAATAGAAGAGCGCAGATAATCTGTCGCTCTCTTTCTTCGCAAACTATAGCTATATTGGAGTTCAAGCTAGCATTTACGACACTGGCAATGTAGCTATAGCTATAGTTTATCAGATTGTCTGCGCTCTTCTACTGCTCGACGCTAGCCGAAAAGTCGAGCGGACACGGCTCCTTCTTTGTGTGCGTCATCCCCTCTACGCGCTGCTACGAGGAACCGCGTCTTCGAATTTAGAAAGAGAGGTGTGCAATTCGAGGCTGATTCTACGCTGACTTGCGGGTTGAATGCAACCATTCCCAAAATAGCGATATTCAACAACAGTTTCCTCTGTGCGATCTTTTTTCTTTCGTTGACGTTTCAATCGATCATCACGTGCTTTAGCGATAAGATTTGAAATTGTTTGACGAGAAGGATGTCAACGATTTGGAAATCGAAGTGCATAAAGACGAGCACATTCTCTAGCATTCTCATTACTTCTGCCATTGTTACGGCCAAGATATGCCACTAAGTAAATAGGAATTTAAATAAGGAAGCAGGAGTAAAAATAAAGCAAGCAATATCATAAAGCTTGACCTTGTAACATATTAATTTAAGCAGCGGAATCACGTACTCTGATTGCGCGGTCGGTTCTAAGAATGCCGACCGCAGCAACCAAATACGGAACTAAAATATACTATATAACTGCCGAGAAAAAGACGAACGGGGATTCAGAAATAATAAGTAAAACGGGTAGTTCGGCCTTACGCCCATCGTTCGGCATATTGTAAAAGAATTAAACTCTGTGTGAAATTTTACTATATTTTATTTTATAATAAAAAATTTGAGTCTAAAAGTGAAGTGTTCCTATTTTTCCGCCTCTTGCGCTGCACCACGAAGCCCACAACACCATATTCAATTATTATGTCTACAATTTCCGTGGATAGATAACACAGGTCCATAAAAAAAAGAGGTATGTGCTGGAGTACTGACTATACCCATCTCTTGTATTTTGAGTCGCTAAACACGAATCTAACCGCCATTTTGCCCCAGCGTGTCAGGTGTTTCTTTTAACATAAAAAAAACTGTTAGATCTCAGTATTGCTTACCCAGCTTTGAAGACTCTAACAAGGAGAATACCCCAACTGCCAACCGAGTTTTTTAATGAGCTTTGGTGTGGTGGTAGATTAGGAAAATATAAGATTACGCCTCCAAAATTAGCCGTAGATACGCAGCCGTTTTCGAGAATGTGAGAGTTGAAATTAGGCGAGCACGTTATCTACCTTAAATTTAAAGGTTCAATTGTAGCATTTCGTTAGCTGCGCAACGAACGCATTGGGCTCACAGTCCAAAGATTATACGTTCGCGCCTCGGCGTTGTCCTTTTTTTTTTTATTTAAGTTACTTTTTATTCTAAATGTCAATTATTTTACTTATTAATAATTAATTATTAGCATTGTTTATTACCTAAAATAAAAGAAATAATTAAATTCGTTTAAAAATATATTAAAAATTTATCTCGAGAAATAATTCATGTTTAAAAATAAAATTTCCAACATTTTATATTGTGACCTCGACTATTAACTTTTTGTTTTTAAAAAGTGACAACAAATAAAATATAAGGTTAGCTTCCCAATTAAATTCGTTGGGCAGTTGCATTCTTATCTTCTCCTATCCTTTTCTATCTAACCAAGTCTCCATCATTATTACTATGTCCCAGTCCCTTATTTGCTCCCAGAATTCCGGGTCCTTATTTCTTGTCCCTGCTATATTCCAAAAGGCTATTTTCCATATTTCTTTCTCTTCCATGTCTTCCTTTCCTATCTTATCTATTTCTCTCTTCTCTTCCTCCTTCTCTTTTTTCTCTCTTTCTCCTCCCTTCCCCGACTCTCTCCTCTTCCTTTCCCTCATTGACCTACTTTCTCTACCTTCTTCTATCCTGCCTTTTCTTCCTCTATCGCCTCCCCTTCCTCCTGACTCCTCCACGCCCTTCCTTCTTCGTCCTTCAGTGTTTGCTCGTTTTCATCCCATCTCCACCACTTCCCCTCTATTTGAATCTTACCATAACTTACCCATATTCTTTTTCCCCTCCCTCTCTCCTCTCTTGTTACCTCTCTTATTCTCCATTCCATCCTTCTTTCCTTCCATGTTAAATCGTCCTCAATTCTAATATTTCTTCCTTTCACTCCTCTTCTTCCTTCCATTATCCTCTTTTTTTGTTCTATGTTCTGCAGTCTCACTATCGTTAAATTCACTTCTTTTCCCTTTCCTTCTATGCTTCTCATATTTTCTGTATCTACTTCTAGTCCTAGCTCTCTCATTATTTTCTTTATCTCCCTCTCTACTTCCTTTTTTCCCCCCTTAATCCCTCTTACCACTATATTTCTCCTTCTATCTTCTCTCTCTTTCTTCTCTATCTTTCTTTCAAGCTCTCTTATTCTCTCTCCTATTTTCTCTTGTCCCCCTTCTTTTTCTTTTCCATTCTTCTCCCCTATTTGCCAACTTTCTATCTTCTCTAGTTCCATTATTCTCTTTCCCATTGTTTCCTTCTCCTTTCTCCAATTCTCTTCCCCCTGCTTTAATTGTTTTTTCATCTCCTCTATTTCCCCTCTTATCTCTTTTCCCTGTTCCTTTATTATTTCTTTAATCTCTCTCATCCCTTCTCTCATTTCTCTTTTCACGTCTTCTCTCATCATTTTTATCCATTCAATCTCCTCTCCTCCTCTCCCTCTTTCTGTCTTTTCTCCCAGTGGTGATCTTTGTAATTTTTTCTCTGCTCTGAATATCATTTTCTTCTCTTCCTCCTTTTCCATTAGCTCTCTCTTCCTCTTCCACATCTCCTCTATATTCCCTGTGCTCCCCCTTCTCTCCTTCCCCGTCTCTTCCCTCTTCTTAAGTCCCTTTATCGTCTTATCTTCCATTCCTCAAAATTTTCTATCTGCTCTACCGCTACCACCTATTGTTTCCTGCCCTCACCTTATACTCTCTTTGTTTTTGTGTTCTATGCCCTGCTGTATTACCTCTATTTTCTGTTTTCTTTGTACTCTCTACTCCCTGCTCTTTCACCAGGTTATCCAACCTTCTTACCGAAAACTTTCTTTGTTATGTCAAGCTAACCTCTAAACTCCTGACTCACTCTCCGACTCCCTTATTTCTCTCTCCCACTTCTTTCGCGCCTCCGTCCTTCTTCGTATAGGTTCACTACCTCTCCACCCACTCTCTCCACTCCTCCACTCACACTCTCTCTCGTTCACTCTGCCAATTAATTCACTCTCCGTTTACTATTGCCTCTGTACACTCTCTTCTCACTCACTACCGGAAACGGAAGCCCGAGGTTATGTTACTCTACGGGATCAATTTTTTTCACAAAACGCGTTATAGTATCTGGAAATACTACTTTTCCCCTTTAAAATCCATTTTTAATCATTCGAATATCTTTTTTCCTTTTCGAGAAATCGTCTGTTCAATTTTATTAGTTTGCCATATTTGTCGATATTTGGTAATACAACCCAACACCATCCGGCTATTCTAAGTCTAATAAGGTTTTCAGATGTAATTTTTTGCGTAGAATACGAATGGTATCTGGAAGTACTACTCTTTTCCTTCGAAATCTATTTTTAATCATTCGAATATCTTTTTTCTTTTCCGAGAAATCGTCAAGTTAATTAGTTGGCATATTCATTGATATATATCGATTTATCAGAAAAGAAAAAAGATATTCGAACGATTAAAAATGGATTTCGAAGGAAAATAGTAGAAAAACTTTCAGATACCGTCAGATGGGGTGATTTGGATACCATGGGGTGATTCGGTGAATTTGGGGTGATTCGGATAGTGGTCATTTAGCGCACCTAGCAGTTGAAATCCGAAGTTGCGAATCAGCAGAAATGTTTCGTCATACACCTGGCTACCGAGTTGAAGTGTTGAACCGAATTTTTTGGAATGCTTTCAGTGATAAAGTGATTACAATAAAAGTGATGTTTTAAAAATGTGAAAATTTTGTAAAAATTTTGTGTATAAAGTTGAATCTGCGGAAAAAGGAAAAAATACAGTAAGTAACAGACATTATCCGTAACCTCGAGCTATGTCATGGTGACAATATCATGTTTTGAAATTAATTTTATCGCTTCATGGACGGCAGTTATGACGGATTGAATGAAAGATGAAAAAACCGCGGGGTGATTAGGATAATTAACAAAAATAATTAAAACAAGTTTTTTCTTACAGAAATGCCTCGTACTTACAAAAAAGTACTTGGACCGACGCGTAGGCTCAACTATGATGAAAAATACTTGTATGCTGCGGTGAATGCTGTAAGAAAGCAGCAATGTAATATAACTCAAGCCAGTGAAATGTACGCCGTGC
>JANQDE010001134.1:0-12809 GCA_037157785.1 Cephalotes varians | reverse complement strand
TATAAAATATTTCACAGAATTTTACATATAGAGTAAGGCATTTAAATTAAGACACTATTATATACGGGGTGAAACATTTAAATAAGACAATATCTTTGAATATCTTAAAAACATCAACAATGACAATCAATAACCGTTCGAGGTACATTTAACGTATAAACTTGTTTTAAGCTATTCTGAAAATCCGTCCATCTTTGCAGAATCGCGTTGGGAAGCGGATCGTCCCAATCTAAATTGATTTTCCAAAGTCCTTGCATCAAAATCTTGGCTACTGTTATGAAATGAACCAGGCTTTCGATAGGCGCGGTCTAGCTCGCGGAACGTTCCAGGGGTCGAAAGCGGTCGTGGAAAAGAAAGAAGGCTAGCTGTTATATAACACAAAAGAATGTTTGTTCAGACTAGACGCGAGAAGGACGTGGATTACAAAGAGACAGAATGCGTTCGTTACAAGGCGCGAGATACGTAATTTACAGACAGATAGAACGAGTACGTTACAATGCGAGTGGACGGAACGCGTGCGTTACACGGCGCGGGACACGTATTTTACAGACAGATAGAACGAGTATGTTACAATGCCAGTAGACGGAACGCGTGCGTTACAAGGCGCGAGACACGTATTTTACAGAGTGATAGAACGAGCGCGTTACAATGCAAATAGCTAGAGCGCGTGCGTTACAAGGGCGCAAGTGGTCGCGAGCGTGAWGCGCGGAGTTCGCCGGCTGGAACGGGCGGGAGCGCAGGAAAAGCACGGCTGCCGAAAACTCTCGGCGGAGGCTRAGAACGCTCAACYCCCTGGTTCTTGCCGTGTCCCTTAAGGCGGGAATGGTGCGATCGACTGCCGAGAACGCTCGGCGGAGACAGAGAACGCTCTACCCCCTTATCTTGTCGAAGGCTCGGAGAGTGTGGAACGGCTTGAGTGGCCGACTGTCGAAAACACTCGGCAGAGGCAGAGAACGCTCTACCCTCTTGTCTCGTCGGAGACTCGGAGAGGAATAGCTTGAGCTGTCGACTGTCGAAAACGCTCGACAGAGGCAGAGAACGCTCTACCCCTTGGTCTCGTCGAAGGCTCGTCTTGCTCTGGGAAGCAGGCTTGGGATCTCAGGCTCAGCTGATCAGGCTGCTAGCCGGCGAGCGAAATCAAATCCTCTGTTAAAAAGGCTCCCTTTTTATACCAAACCAAACGCGCGCACGGGGATTCTCGGCGTCTTTCGGCTTTCTCCGTCATTGTTTATTCCCCACACGATGCGGAGCCGGGATAAACAATATTCGGTCGCGCGAGATATTTATCGGCGAAGTTCGGGATTCTTCGGGCGCACCGCGCCGCAATGCCCGAACGTTCCTCCGGCTGCTGTTCGGCTAGGAACGATGCTGTTATAGGGTGCATCGTTACAGTTATAATCGGACCAATTAATCCTAAAGGATCGAATAATTTACTAATTTCTGATAGCATCTTACGCTTCATGGTTACATTGGACATCATTTGTATCCTAAATTGAAATGCGTTGGAAATCGGATTCCATGTAAGGCCTAAGGTGTTGACAGCGTCACTCGCATTGATATCTAGCTGCGAAGTCGATTCTCGTATTTCTAATGGCACTTCTATCAGCGTATCGTCTGAATTCGAACACCATTTGTGAGCTTCAAATCCACTTTCTCGCAATAGACTAGACAATTGTTTTTGCAAATTACGCGCGTCTTCGACTGTGTCCGCACCAGAAATTATATAGTCAATATAGGTATCGTTCAACAACGCATTTGACGCGAAAGGATAACGCTCCGCGTTTTCTCTTGCTAGTTGTCTTAAGCAGCGTATGGCTAAATATGATGCGCACGCTTGTCCATACGTAACTGTATTCAAACGATATTCCTTCACAGGGTCGTCTGCCGAAAATCGCCACAAAATTCGTTGATAGTTACGATCATCTGAATGAACTAATACTTGACGATACATTTTTCGCAAATCGGCCGTTAAAGCAATCTTGTGAAATCGAAATCGTAAGACTATGTTAATCAAATTGTCTTGTAATACAGGACCAATGCAAAGTGCATTGTTCAAAGAATAGCTCTTGCTATTTTTGGCTGAAGCATCGAACACAACACGTAATTTTGTACTCGTACTCGATTCTTTTAATACTCCGTGATGTGGAAGATAAACTATACTCTGACAATCATTATCGTTGATTGAATCGTTATTGGTTACAAGAGACATGTGTTCCAAATCGATATACTCGCGCATGAACTCAATATAGCGATTGCGAATAGTCTCGTTATGACTAAGAGCGCGTTCTAATTGATATAGTCTTTTGAGTGCGATTTCCCTGTTAGCATCGATAGGTAAATCATTGTCATGAAAAGGTAACCTTACTATAAATCGACCTTCTTCATTTTGCGTCGTTTGTTCGAAATGTCGCTCGCATTTTTCCTCGTTTAACGATAAAACTTTCGATTTATCATTGTCGTAATTTTCTAGCTTCCAAAATTTTTCTAGACTATCGCTTAATACTGAACTAGATTCTAATAAACAAATCAATGAATTTATCGGTTCTCGCTGAAAGCCTTCACAAATTGTCAGAGGCACTGAACCAGCTATTACCTATCCAAGCTTTGTGTTTTGCAAAACTAATTGATCGGTACCCAATTCGGTTTTACCTACTTCAAGAAGGTCGAAAAAGTATTCCGCGCCGATCAACAGATTTATTGGACCGACCTTGTAAAAATCTGTATCGGCTAACTTGATATTGTTAGGCAATTGTAATTTGCTACGATCAATTTTCATCGATGGCAAATTTTTAGTGATCTTGGGCACAATCAAGCATTGAACATTGACTTGGAAGCTAGAACATTTCGACTTGATTCGAACCTCGCAAATACCATAAACTCTATTCTCGATTTCATTCAATCCCGTAACTAACTCGGAAGCTTTACTTCGTTTTAGGCCTAATTTATTACATGCAGATTGCGTGATAAAATTAGCTTCGCTTGCACTGTCCAGAAGCGCTCGAATTGGTATGTTTGCACCATTGCGCTGAGTCGCTTCGACAATAGCTGTGGCCATGAGCACTCGCTGCCCTTTAGCGTTACTCGATGAACCGCTATGCCGTTGCTCGTTTCGTGGCTAGTCTGAACTGTTGATTTCGCTGCTTCTGGTGTCACAGAAATCTCGCTCTCTGGTGTTAAGTGACACAGCGTGTTATGCTTTTCCGAGCACTTTCTGCAGGAACCTAGCTTGCACGTTTTCGCATAATGGTCATTCCTCAAGCAATTCATACAAAGCTTCAATCGTCTAGCTTCCTTGATTCGATCTGACATTGATAAACCTAGAAATTTCTCGCAAAAATATATTAGATATGCTCCATTGCAGAGATAGCACTTATCCGAATTGACTGTGGTGATTAATGAGGCTGCCCTTTGATGAGAAGTTTCTTTGCCTCCGGAATGTGTCTTTGAGCCTGCCATTGCAGAGACCTTGCTACGTGAATCGCTTTCCTTACCCCTTTCGGTTTTGTCAACGGATCTTGATTCTATATGCTCTAGAGTTTGACATCTTTTCCTAAAAAATTCCAGCATGTCATGCAAATTGCCAATTTCGTTTCTCTCTACTTCTTCTTCCTATGCTCGAAGAGTTTTAATGTCAAATTTGGTCTCCAACATATGCATGATCAATTCATCCCAGATATCCGTTGGTAAACCTAGAACCTTCAACATTCTCAAATGCCTAGAAGCATAATCCATTAGGTCTCGAAGCGTCTTTGCAGATTCCTTAACTACTGAAGGCATCGCGAATAGACACTGAATGTGTTTTTTCTTGAGTGATCGCGGATCATCGTATCTTTGTAGCAATAGTTCCCACGCCGTCACGTAGTTCCGTCCAGTTAACTCTATTGATTCGATAATTTTTGCGGCGTCGCCCGTAATCGACGAAACAAGATATTGAAACTTCTCGATGTCTGACAAATTTGGCTTGTCATGTATAATGGAACGAAAACTGTCGGAAAAGCATTTCCAATCTTCGATTCTTCCCTCGAAACGCGGAAGCTTAATCGTCGGTAACTTGATTCTCGTGTCGGAATTAATAGTTCCCGTCGCTATTGCTACGCGATCAAGAATTTCCGTTTGTCTAGCAAGTATGGCGGTTAACGCTTCGTTCCCATTTGCTGATCCCACAGAGGCCGTTGGAACGCCATCTTGTACATCGCGTTCACGCCCTAAATGTCTTATTAATTCGGTTTGCTGTTGAAGCAATTGTGTAACCGCATCCATATTTGGCGATAACGTAACACTCTCAGTAGGCGTTTGATTTATAACTAGTCTCAACTTAATTTTTACCTGGAGATATCTTTCCTCGAAGCGTTCTTCCTCTGTCGTATCATCAACAGTGAGATCCCCTAGAGTCTCTAGCAATCGACGATGAATGTCCTCGAATTCTCGACGTATTTCCTCTAGCCTCTCGAGCTTGATTTCAGCCTTTATCTTATCGAAGTTTCCGTCAACTTCACCAGAATCGCCAAGTATCTGAGTCGTCAGTCTTGTGAGCTTCGCTTTCGCATAGCCTCGTGCCTTGCGTAAACTTGCCGCGTCCATTGTAACACGTTTATCTCGTCACTCGTTAGACGAGATTTCCAACTTGAGATTCCCTCGCGAATCCACTCGTGGATCCGATCGGATATCCGGCTCGAAGGATCAATGTTAGTATTGCCAATATTAGTATCGGGTAGCAATTAGCGCCGTGTCGAGCCTGGTCAACTTGCGAACGTCTTCTCCCAGTACCATTCGAGAGAACCAAAAAACAATTGAATTCCGCGCGATCGCCGTGCGTCCTGACGACAGGAAACGTATTTAATACCGCTAGTTTACCGCGTCATTTGAACAGAGGTGGAGAAATGCAATATTCTCTAACGATACGTGAATATATTCATGAACATATTCATCAATAAGTAATGTGGTGTTTCCTTTATTTATTATTATATTTAAATACAAAAATAATCTCGTAAAGAAACGATTGTAATAAATGAGACAATCAAATCTGTGTATTAAAAATATAAGAAAAAAAATTATTTCTTTTTTCTTGTATAAATATATTTCTATATTACATTTATATATATAAAAAGCTAAAAACTAAAAATTATTAATGTCTCAGTTATGATTTATAACTTTTGTTGCAAATAGAACATACACGATAGAGCAATAGAAAAAACAACGAATGAGAAAAAAGAAATTAATTTGTCTAATAAATAACGCGTGATGCAAGCGATAGCTAAACCAAATACCTCTTCGTCTTTCTCAGCAAGGTAAAAAGAAATAAAGAAAATAATATTAAATTATCTTTAAATGTACAATATATATGTGCGTGCAATGTGTGTGTATGTATTTTTTGTACTTTAGTTATTAACTTTTTATATGGATGTAATATATAGAAATATATTTTTGCAAGAAGTAACATTTTATCATTTTATTTCTTATATTGATAGTACACAGATTTGATTGTCTTATTTCTTTACGAGATTAACACACTTTTGTATTTAAATATAATAATAAATAAAAGAAAGCCCATATTACTTAYTGATGAATATGTATATTCAAATGAATTCTTAAAAAATCAGTCAATTATTCCTTGCAGCATTGATTGTGACAGAAAGTTGTGACGGGATAAAACCCGTCACTATGAACATTGTAAATAATGTAAATACGTTAAGTTTATTATTATTACTATTACTATTATTACTATTATTAGTATTATTATTATTACTATCACTACTTTGTACTATTACTATATTATCATTACTTATTAATCATCGCTATAACTACTATACACTTTCCGTTTATTTTGTTGTGTTTAGCATTTATTTTCGCTCGGCGATTCGTTTATAGTAAACACCGGCTATAGCCGCTGTTACCCGGCTATAGCCGCTGTTACCCGACTATAGCCGCTGTTACCCGCCTATAGCACGCATACCTTAGCACACAAACAACCGCGCCCCACACACCGACCCCGGACGGACCATAGGCCGCTCCGGGGTATATAAGCCGGCCAGTCTTAGTAGTCGGGACCATTCCTTTCCCGAGCACTCGAGGAGCTGACTCGAGAAGCAGGATCATTATCCCGACATTTCGAGGTGCTGACTCGAAATCCTGAGCCTTCCGGTCGAGGTGCTGACTCGACTTCCGCCGTCCGAGGTGTTGACTCGGACTCCGTTCCGGTCGARGTGTTGACTCGACTTCCCGTCCGAGGTGTTGACTCGGACTCCGTTCCGGTCGARGTGTTGACTCGACTTCCCGTCCGAGGTGTTGACTCGSAYTCCGYTCCGGTCGAGGTGTTGACTCGACTTCCCGTCCGAGGTGTTGACTCGCATTCCGCTCCGGTCGAGGTGTTGACTCGACTTTCCATCCGAGGTGCTGACTCGGACACCGTCCTAGTCGAGGTGCTGACTCGGCTTCCGTTTTCCTCCGAAGTGCTGACTCGGATACCGTTCTAGTCGAGGTGCTGACTCGACTTCCGTTTTCCTCCGAGGTGCTGACTCGGATTCCGTTCCAGTCGAGGTGTTGACTCGACTTTCCGTACTCCGAGGTGTTGACTCGGATTCCGCTCTAGTCGAGGTGTTGACTCGACTTTCCGTTCTCCGAGATATCGACTCGGACCCCGTCAAGGGGTTGACCCGCCGCGCTCCAACGTCACCGCGTCCGCCGCTCTTTCGACTCAGCCCCGAGACCGTTCGACCGTCGCCGTACCTCCGCGAAATGTTGTAAATAAACCCGTGTACATAAAACCCCCCCATAGTAATTAGTTTGTGGAGTTCGAGCCGAGGCATATCCGCGCCGAGCCTGTTTCGCGGATCGTACCTCGCCGATTTTTACCTCGCTAGTAACAAGCACCTGTAGTATGACAGGAGACAAATAAAGGTATACTTGATTTACCCTATACGAGTGTCGTAATTTCTTTTCCTTCCCTCCACCCGAACCTTGGCGCCGACCGAGCTGTCCGGCGAGTGGAAGGCCGGGCGAAGCCGATAGCAAATCGGCTCCGTTACAAAGTTTTCCGAAAAGATTATAAATTTTTCACTTATCATGTGCAACAGTTTATTTCTGAAAGGATTCTGAAAGAATTCTGCGAAATTTTATATAGACAGAGCGTCTTTGTGTGCGTTCGTTACGTGCACTATAGCTTTTCAGCGCTAATAGCGTCTGCCCGAACGCAATCTTATTCGATTTTCCGCCATCGCTGACGCACACGCTAGATAATCAAATTTGTGTACTATAAATATAAGAAATAAAATGATAAAATCTTACTTCTTACAAAAATATATTTCTATATTATACCTATATAAAAAGTTAACAAGTAAAGTACAAAAATACATATACACATACTTTGCACGTACGTATATATTGTACTAGCTCATTCAATTCTGCATCATTGAATACCGAAAATGATTTAGAAAAATTTTCTAAAATTATTTACAAAAAGCTATATTTATAATACTCTATATAAATTAGCATCGTAATGTCGTATACAATTTTTTATTAAAATTTTAATAGAAATAAATTCGAAACTTTAAAAAGTTTGCATGTACCAGAAATATCCACTCGTTATAGGAGAATCTATAGTGGCTCCGTCATAGGATGTTCAGCCTGTCACCGTGGGAACTCAGGTTCAAATACCCCTGCGTCCGTCAGCATCGGCCGCACCGCCAGGATACGTACCAGCATCAGCCGCCACCAATCGGGATAATATCACCGCATTGGCTGCACTGCTAGGGTATGGTAGTAAATCTGCCTTCCCGCTGGAAGTTACATGCCAAAAGTGGCAACGCTTGACGCACAAAGAGGGGGGGGGGCGCATCAGTGACAGCGAACAGTTCTATATAGATTGCTGTTTTTTTCTTTTTTTTCTTTTTTTTTATATTAAAAAACATTATATGAAATTATATTAAATGTACATTTTAGAAATGTGATTAATTTTTTATTTTGTTAAGAAAGTATATTTTAAGTTAAACTAAGGCGATCAAAACGAACAAAGTAAGGATGTTTGTTGTCCTTTATAAAATATTAATTACTAATCAAAATGTAAAACACTTTAATTACATAATATAATCAAACGTTTCGACTATACGCAGTCTTCTTCAGTGAAAATAATATATCAAAGAATAATGAAAATGATATCGCAATATAAAGTCAAATAAAATTGATCTGATAAACATAAGAATTACTCTCATTTGACAAAGACATTAAATAAATTATAAAAATTATAATAAACCAAACATGAAGTAAAATAAATTAACAAAGTCAAAGACAAAAAAATATAATAAAATATAATAAAATAATAAATAGGCTAATTGGAATGACAAAATCAGAGTCAAGGCTGGACAATCCTCCAGGACAACGGTAATCTCGATATAATGTATAAAAAAATTTTAATATATATAGCTATTTAGTAAATTTAGTTAAACAATTTAGTTAAACAACATAACGCTCTTTTATCTGAAGATTGTAAATTTTGTTGAACCATTATAATTGGGTTATTATTGCTTTTGACGTTACTGTACCAGGATTAGACACAGGCACCGGAAAGCCATTTATTTCTTTGTTAAAAATATTACAAGCAGATTGTTGTTTTCTTACTTGACAGTTACATACTACAAAGATGACTTTCCTACCAAGAAGAATCACAGTTAAAACCAAGAGGGATTTTCGCCTTCGAACGACTAATTTCATCATGCAACAAAATTTACAATCTTCAGATAAAAGAGCGTCATGTTGTTTAATTACTAAATAGCTATATATATTAAAATTTGTTTATACATTATGTCGAGATTACCGTTGTTCTGGAGGATTGTCCGGCCTTGACTCTGTGATAATGATCTCGCCTGCTGAAGGAATCATTAGAAGGATTCCTTGTGTCGCTGGCGAAGTTAAGCTGATTCCGCCTCGATTGAGGCGAGAGACGTTGGATTGGCAACTTTGGACAGGAGGTTGACGGGAACCAAGAAAATACTGCGCACGCTGATCTTCAGCACGATCGAGTTCTGCTTTATTGAATCAGCAGACTTCCATGTGTGATACAGAGAGAGGTCGGATTTTCTCTTCTTGGACAGTCAATTACCGTCAAATCGTTGTTACGGTCCTCTCTTCTCAAGTGTCGTATGCCACGGTGCCTACAGTTGTTCTCTGACGCGGAAAAGCGAAGCTGGGTGGCGTTGTCACCGATCGGAAGACTCTATTACGCAGACGTTCGCGAATTTGCCTTTTCGATTGGTTGTTCCGTGAGCCTATGCGTAAGCTGGCGCTTCGCAAGTTGGCGACGCGATTTTTAATAACGGAGTAGAGTACGTTCTAGCTCGCGCATTGCTCCGCGTAGGCCAGAGCCATCGGAAGCAATACAGCTGTTCAGGCGAATCCTCAACATACCGCCTGTGGCGGTCGTCTTGACCGCGCACGATAACTAGGCGCCTGCCCATAGGCAGCCGAGTAACAAAAATCAAATAAACAATACGAAGGCGCGCAGTATTTCGCGAGAGCACCCTGCGTGATTGTTTTTCTCGCGAGTGCTTTAGAGAAGAACAATTTGTGATGGTGTAAACAATAGAGGGCTCGCACAGTCATTTTTCTCGGAAGAAAGAATCGACGAGGACTTGTATAAAAGGACGCGGTTTTCAACCAGCGAGCACTTCTGATCAGATTCGGCAGGACGTCGCTATTTTTGAGATTATACGGATCTGCAGCCTACGAGGACTTTCTGGCCCTGTACGCTGAGACGACCAACCGGCACGACGGCAGAGTGGAAGCTTACTCGGATCCAACTGTTGCCGCCAAGGCTCACTCGTCCGCCCAGGGAATTCTTGGCCTTGTGGGACATCCGAGTGCGGAGGCGCACCTCCCCCTTGTGGAGACCACCAGCGCCGCTGTCACCACTGGCAAGGACACCGCAGAGGACACCAGCGAGGGTCCACCGAGGTGTGCAGGCACGACCGAGCACCAGCAAGAAGTCGACCCAGACTCAACCGGTGAGGACGGAAACTCCAGCGACCCGTTCTACGGGCACACAGGTGGAGGAGCCGAGACGGAGCGACAGCGCGACTCAGACGTCGCGAACAGACGAGCGCCCGAGGACGCCTACGAAGACCAAGTCCAGGACAGACCGCTGGGGACCAGTGCGGCATACTAAGACGCAGCCCGCGATCACCTGGCGAGAGCGACGCTAGCCGTGAACATCAACACCGGCCCTTCTCAGGGCCCACATAATACACACTGTACATATATAATACATACGCACACTGTACATATATAATACACACACACATTGTATATACGCAATACACACAAACGGTGCATATAACCGATACTGTAAATATCCAGATACACCGCTATTGTATATATTCTCATTGTACTTAGAGCAATAAATCAAGTGCAACAAAACACGTCTTACTCCACTACTGCCTGTGAACACGCAGGGTGCTCCTCACCTACGACCGCTAGGGCAAGCATCCGATTTCGCTATACCGCCCGCCCCGAAGCGTCAGTTTCGAATTAGAGGACGCCGTGCAGTAGCTGGGCTGCAGTTTGTTTTCTCGAATAGCTTGAGTTGTCCACTCAAGTTGCCGAAGCGAGCGATAGAGTTCCTTTACTTGACTAGAGCAATATCTGACTCCACCGCCCGCCGTGGTGGGTTCATCATGTTTCTAAGACATAGTACGACTAATGACAACAGGCTTCAAGCGAAGTAAATTACGCTTACGTTGAAACGGGCTGTGTGGATCCAAGATTGATTGGCAATAGACATACCTTAGAAAGAGGTCATTTATACTGTGATCGCGCAGTTTTTATCGTTACGACGCGAACTAGATTGTCGGACCCAGCGTTACATTGCGTCACTCGGCCAAGTTCGCAATTGCATGGCGGAGATACCGGATCTCGAATTAGTATCATTTGTCCCGGTTTAATAGACGGAAGAGCTTTGTGCCATTTTGTTCTCTGTTGTAATGTGTTAATGTAGTCCGCTTGCCATAATTTCCAGAATCGCTCTGTAATCTGACGGATCAGCTGCCAACGCGACAAGCGATTTTCGTTTCAAGTACCGAAGGTTCAGAGCTCGTTGATTGCTGAGCCGATTAAAACATGACCAGGGGTCAGCGGTTCATAGTCTGTTAACTGATCGTGCAGCAGGCCAATCGGTCTTGAATTCAGACAGGCTTCAATTTTACAAAGAACGATAGCAAATTCTTCGTAAGTTAACGTGTGCGAGCTGAGAACCCGGCGCAGGTGATGTTTGACGCTACGCACTCCTGTCTCCCACAAGCCCCCAAAATGAGGTGCGTGCGGAGGGATGAAGTGCCATTTTATTTTATCTGTTGCGGCTTGATTTAAGAAATTAGAATCTCTAAGAGTCGCCTGATAAATTTTCGCTAATTCACAATCGGCGCCGGTAAAAGTCGTGGCTTTATCGAAGTACATTGCACAGGGCATTCCTCGTCGAGCGCAAAAGCGAGAGTACGCATCTATAAAAGCGGAAGTAGAGTAATTTCCGACTAATTCTAAATGAATAGCGCGAGTAGCCATGCAAATGAATATCGCGATGTATGCTTTGCGAGTAACGACGCCACGGCCTGCTGAAGCGCGAATCGCCACGGGGCCGGCATAGTCCACTCCGCAATGTAGGAACGCGCGAGTTGGACGTGTGACGTGCATTTGAGGGAGACTACCCATGAGTTGGGTGGGAACTGCTGCCCGCTCCCGAACGCAGGTAATACATTTGTGAATAATTGCCTTATCTATATTTCGAGCTCGCAGGATTCAAAATTCTTGCCTGAGGGTGGCTAGAGTCAATTGAAGGCCCGCGTGCATAGATCTCAAGTGAGCATGACGAATGATTAAAACAATTACTGAATGAGTTGCGAGCACGATTGGATGTTTAACATTAAAAGCCAGAGGGGCCTTTTGTAAACGTCCGCCAACCCGAATCAATTGTTCGTTGTCGATAAATGGGTTTAGAGAGGAAAGGGGGCTGTGTTTCGAGAGCGACTTCCCCTTTAACAGAAATTGGCGTTCCTGCGAAAACGCGTCTGTTTGAATAGATTTGAACCAAAAGATGCGAGCCTGATGACAATCGTCCGTTGAGAGAACGAGCGGAGTTGCTCTTTTCGTGTTGGCTGAGTCCTTTTTTCGACAACGAGTTGTGAACTTTATCACGTAAGCGGTGACTCTGATTAGCTTAGGCCATGAGGAAAAACGATGTGCGAGATCCCACTGAGTGGTAGGTTATATTAAGTGACTACTGAGACTCTTTTCCTCTTGAGCTGCTTCGGATAAATGCAGTGTGGAGCCACTCAGTGGAGGCCAGACCAAGCCAGGCAGGGCCGTGCCACCATAGGTGATGAGATGTTAACTCATGGCCGAGAAAGCCGCGCGACGCACAGTCGGCGGAGTTTTCTGACGTAGGAACATGGCGCCATGAAGCTGCCGGAAGTCGCGAGTGCACGTTGGTCACTCGATGCGAGACGAAGGTTTTCCATCTAGCCGGGTGCTGACTCAACCACGCGAGCGTTACTGCAGTGCTGCCAGAACGTGGGACGTGGGACCTCCCACCATCTGACCGCGGGATCTACCACTACATGTGCAGACGGCATGTGCGTGTACGCTCAGCGCTTCGGCCGCTTTCGAGTAGTCGAAGAGTGCGAACRTRTCTGYTATCCTTCTTCTTACCGCTCCTCCTGAGACGCTCGACTCGAACCGCTCGAGCGTCCGATGCTCAGCACTTCGGCCGAGTTCGGCCGCTTTCGAATAGTCGAAGAGTGCGAACATATCTATTATCCTTCTTCTTA
>JANQDE010001133.1:0-17841 GCA_037157785.1 Cephalotes varians | reverse complement strand
AAGACGGTCATTTCATTTCTAACATTTACTTTTCTAACATACTCCAATGGTTTATAGCTCGAYATTTAATAACTGAATAATTGTCGACTAGCTTTAGTTGAATTTGTTAATTGACAGTTATGAACCAAGATAGTAGTACTAACATCAACAAAGAATGAATTTAATATTTTTCAATACTTCTTTCCTATTCCACTTGTACATATTCAATATTTAATAATCGAACGACAATATCGATTAACTGTTTTCTCTGAATTTGTTAATTAACCAATTGTTTATAACTCAATATATGTATAACAATCGTACGACGATATAAACCAGCTACTTTTATTGAATTTGATAATTAACAGTAATAGGCCAGGCAAAACGGTCATTTTATTTTTAACATATTTTAATTGTTTATAGCTCAATATTTAATAATCGGATAACAATATTGACTAGCTGCTTTAGCTGAATATGCTAATTAACAGTTATGAACCAGGTAAAACGGTCATTTTACTCCAATTGCTTATAACTCAATATTTAATAATCAGACGACGATATCGACTAACTGCTTTTATTGAATTTGTTAATTAAGAATTATTTATAACACAATGTTTAACAATCGGACCATATGAACTAGCTATTTTTACTGAATTTGTTAATTAACAGTTATAGAGCAAAACGGTCACTTTACTTCTAATACACTCCAATTGTAACTCGATATTTAATAATAAATAAAGTTATTGACTAGCTGCTTTGAAGCTAGTAGTTGAATTAACAGTTATGAGCTAGGCAAGACAGCTATTTTACTCCAATTGCTTATAACTCAATATTTAACAATGGACAATATCGAGAAGCTGCTTCTGTTAAATTTGTTAATGAACAGTTATGAACCGAGCAAGATGGTTACTTTACTTTAGTTGTTTATAAACAACTACAAAATGCATGATATCTTCACAAAACCTTCTTAAAAAATTACCTTTTTTAAAAAAAGTAAAAAACGCGACAAGTTTACGCGTTGGTTGGAGGAAATATTGCTGTTCTAACCCAAATGGTAGCAGCTAATTTATTCTAATCCAAGTGATAGTAGCTCTAATTTCTTTTAAAAAATATTATCTCATAAAATTGCGTTACTTAACGCAATTCAAATAATATTTATCTAACCCGTGGTTATTACTCAACCTAGATAATATGTATATCATTTGTACAAAAGATATGAAGAAATAAGAAGGGCCAAGTTTTATCTCATTATCTCGACAGTTATTAAATTCCACACGCAGTTCRAARAAAAAACTGTTGTATCAAACCCAAGTGATATTATCTTTAATTTAAAAAAAAATAAAATCTAATCTACTATTTGTATAATATTACTCAGTCCAAATAATATGTATATCATTTGTATAAAAGATTTGAAATCAATAAATGGCGCCAAGTTTYATCCTATTATCTCGACARCTAAATAYATAATTKCTATTAAAAAATAAAATTCAAGTRGAACGTAAAAATCCAAGTGATAGTATCTTTGTATTTATGGGTCTTTTCATTCCAACCCAAATGCTTGTAGTTTTTAACAGTTCGAATTGAATAAAAGATTTAATTACAAAGAATTAAAGAGGTAACAATACAAAATGAAAAAATTTAATTTTAATAAAAAAAATTTTTATGTAAAAAAATTTGGCGCTGTTAAACTTTGAAATAAAAACGAGGAATTTTGATTAAAAATCCACTGCTTCCGCCGGCTCAGTGGGAACTCGCGCGTGTCATCGAGTGTTACCCTGATTCGCAGGGTTTGGTTCGTTCCGTTCGTGTGCGTACATCAAAATCCGAGTACACCCGGCCGATTAACCGGATGTGCCCTCTGCTCCGTCCCTCGGAGGAATCCGAGCCATTGTAAACTTTGTACATTTGTTGTAAATAGTGGTGATTAACTACGTTGTACTCTAGTATAAGCCTTTTGTATACATTTAGATATAAGGTTCTTTATGGTCGGGTGCCTATCTTAGATTCTAATTCGGCCATGGAGGGAGGACATGTCATTAGTTGTAAAAAAAAAAAACCGTTGTATTCTTTGCTATGGTCCTCAAGTGTCTACACAACGGCAGCACCATTGCAGTCTAGTGCAGTCTTATTTCGCCGCTTTCGATTCGGCGTTCCGTCTCGCCTAGTGTTCATACAACAATTGCGTCGGATTTATTTCGAACCCTTAGAGGGGTTCAACGCGGGCGGTATGTTTCGGCACTTGCTAAATGTGGCAGGTGTTCGCTGATTTCGCTCCGATTATTAGTATTATTAGTTGAAGGTAACGACAAAGCGAATCGAAGGTCAATTCCCCTTCATGTACGTGTACCCTTGTCGAGCATTCCTTCGCTCCCTCTACTTTGTTTTAGGGATCAGCATTGGCCCGTAATTATCACCCGAGAGTTTTCGTGCGATGATTGGTGTTCTGATTGAAAACACTTTCAGGCTCTCGGGAGGTAACCGAGGYTTTTCCGTTATTAGAACGTCGTGCGACCGCTCCGCGTTTGCGTTCGTTACCGATCTGTGCGTGAGGTGTATCTCGGACAATAAAGTTTAATTTGAACTCTTGTACACTGCATCGAATGCATTATTGGCTCCAAAACCTCCAACTAAACGTCGATCCTAACATCAATCCCCCTCCACGTCCGCAAGTGACGAGTCAGTGAAAAAAAAAGAAAACAAAGTCCTCATCGGATTACAACAAGGTGAGAAAATAAAAACAATAATAGAACAAAATTACAATAGAATAAAAACAAATTAAAAGGCGAGAAAATAAAAACAATAATAGAACAAAATTAGAATAAAAACAAATTAAAAGGCGAGAAAATAAAAACAATAATAAAACAAAATTAGAACAAAAACAAATTATAAAATTATAAAAGAATAAAGAATTTTTTTAAAAAGCAATGAATAAGCAATAAGCAGAATGCTCTAGCATTTTTATCATTCCACATTATATTATTAACATTTAACGTATTCTATCTTACATTTTAAATTAAGAAATTTAATTTTTATATTAGTCATGACAGTAATACGGGAATTTCTCAAAACACGATATGGATAAAAGTTCAATTACAAACGTTATGATAGTTCGCACATTATGCGTGGTCTACAATGAGCAACAGCAGTAATGGATGAGGCTGCAAGAGTAAGAAATTGACCGATCACGATTAACTATTCTTCTTACATTCGACTGTGATTAGTCAATTTCTTACTCTTACAGCCTCATCCATTATTGCTGTTACTCGTTGTAGACCACGCATTAGATCCGAATATTCATAAAACATCGTTAAATAATTCTTCCAGGTCGATTAATACAAACAAATTGACTGATAAAATAGAGTTCTTTCGTTTCTTTCCATACGTTCATGTAAAGGCGAATGATGTCCGCAGAACAAACACACATTTGTGTTATCATCTGCGGGAGACGACTCGAATTCGGAAGTAGAGATGCAAACTGAGTATATAAACTGTTACAGTAAGTAGTGCGTCGAGAAGTAATGCTGGCGGTAGACTATTTGCGTTTTCGTGATACGTGATTCGCGATTCGTGAATCAATGTAGTTCGTAAATTATGATGTTTGGAGCGCAAATTGTTTTATTTTTTTCACAAATCACTCGGCAATACTAGCAAAAAACTGGGATACGTTTTAACTTTGAGCGATTCTTTTGCTTTCGTTGAAAGAACATAATTTAGTAATCACAAGCACGAAGATACACACGAACAATCGCGCATAGTGTAACGTTATATATGAATCAACACGAATGAGTTGATTTATTACACTGCAAATTATATCCTCTCTATATATAAAGGACACTCATATTTTATAACGGAATATACAATGTTAAAACGGATATTTTTCATGTCCATTTTATTTAAGCGTGACTGCTGTAATTCTTAGTGTGTGGCATTTTATTCATATATATTACAATCCTTTCTATAAGTAGGATTGGTAATGATTATTATGAAATAGATGTTATAACGGATTTCGTAAAAGACATGGTCATGACTGTGATTTTAGTCATATTTATTTAAAGCAGATAACAATAACGTAACCATAGCAACTCGCAATATGGTGGTAGTGTGATATTGCTCATGTCGAGTGTGCGCTTTTACATAATATAAACGTAGTAAATATTGTATATTATTGAATTCTATAAATCAAAAGGATTCGTATACATATTAGAAGAAAAACGGCTTTTTTTTAAAGTAGTCGAGTTAAGAAAGATATCTCTAACAAATTATATGCTCTCTATCTCATATAGCACGTTGGAGAGGTGCAGAACATACGATCTATTAAAACATCTCTATCGGCTCGTCTACTTTAACGACAATTCTTTTTCTAATATACAGAATTACATACAAAGTTTAACGCTATATATTCTTAATTGTCAATAACAAGCAATATGGGTGTCGATTGACGCGGTAATCCTCGCAGCAAGTGCAAATGCACGGCGGTGATTACGACGAATTCGAGTCGTCTCCCGCAGATGATAACACAAATGTGTGTTTGTTCTGCGGACATCATTCGCCTTTACATGAACGTATGGAAAGAAACGAAAGAACTTCTTTGCATGAAGGTAAGTTTTATTACAATTAAATTATTATACAGAGTGTCTGGTAATTACCGTGCCACCTCTTGTGAGCGAGTAGAAAATTAAACTGATTATAAACTGATTTCTTTACCGTTTTACGAGTTTCTTAATAATTAATGAAAAATTAATTAAAAAAGATCTGTAAATGAGTGTGTATCCATGTGATTCAACAACAAAAAACACAATTGATATCACGAAAATATTTATCTATTTAGCTTAATCTGTTTTACATATTCATGAAACATGCTATGTATCATCTTTAATGCATGAATTCCGTACATCATTACATCATAAAGAAAAATGAATAAAATTCTAATTCGTACAGCTACAACTGACAACTGAAAATTCGACTGGATCATACAATGAAGCAAACAATGAAGATCATTCTCAACAGACTCTGCAATCTGCCAACAACATAGCACAGCAAGAGGATAATAATATTGTAGCTTATTGAGGAAAATAATTCGAAAGTAATGATTTACGAGTGTTTGCTTTGTGGATTAATTTACAACAAAAAAGCGCGTTTAATACATCACATAAATGTAATACATACAAATAGATCGAAACACACAATGATTTGTCGTTGCTATAAATGCAATTTGTATTTTTCAGTATTATCAGAATTTAAGTCACATAAAAATGTGTTGTCTTGTCATTTGCATATGATTTATCGATTGCAGATTTACTGAATGAGAATGACCGACATAAATATGAATGTAACATCAAATATGCATGAGAAAAAATTGAATCTTGCTGATAAAATTTTAGATTTTTGTGTACTCCTAGAAGCAAAGCATAAAGTTCCTAAAGTAGTCATAAATGCAATGGCAATTTTCTTGGTTACATTGGTCACGAAAACGATGTTCCTCGGTCAGTCACAGATAGATTGCGTAAACATCTATTATCAAAAAATGGCGTGTATCTGATTCCAAAGCAAGTAGATCTTTCTGACGGCAGTAGTGGATATTGTGATCTCAGTTATTGATATCATTCAGAATTTAGCAAAATTTTGTTTTTCTTAAAAAAGAATGTCCCATTGTTAAGTGATGTCATGACTGATATAATGCAGGGTCAAAGATACATCCTGGCCAAAGAATCATCCTGGACAGACTGCACACAAAAAAAAAATATTGCTTTGTTATTATACAACGATGATATTGAATTATGTATCCAATTGGCATGCACAGAGATATGCACAAAATTCCCGATCACCAAATCTGAAAAGATAGATTATACGCAGAATGCTATCTGTTATCAATTTCTGATGCTAGAAAGGCAATAAATTTCACACAGACTCTGTAATATCTGTCAATGTCGGCAAACTACTGCCAGAAATGTGACAGAACCTGTTGACATTCTATGTCAGCAGATTGGCAGCAGAAATGGAACAGATCCTGCTGACAGAACTTGACGTCAGATTAGCGGCAGAGGAGAGCAGGATCTGCGCGACATAATCTGACGGCAGACTGGCAGCAGAAATCAAGCAGATTCTGTTATTTTGTAGATATTTACCCAGATAGGTGAAACCAACCTGAAAAAACAGATTTTGAGCAGATCTGTTATAAATTTCAGATGCCAAAAAGGCAAATTGCAAATTGTCAGCAATAGTCAGCAAATTGCTGCTAGAAATCTGACAGAACTTGTTGACATTCTATGCCAGCAGATTGGCGATAGAAATCAAACAGAACCTGCTGTCAGAATCTAACAACAGACTGGTAACAGAAATCGAGCAGGATCTGCGCTATCTGAATATTTCCAAGATTGCCGCTAGATAGTGTCCATTGGTGTCCATTTCTCGTATTTAAAATTTGTCGGGGTCTTTATATAACTGAAATCTATTGAAACTGAGGCATGTCATAATTATTTCTACTATTATTTATGCGTACACTCATTAGTGCGATATGATAGTGATTTTGCAACAAGGAAGCATAGTTAGAAAATGATCGCTGTTAGATCGATGTTAGTATAAAGAAGAAAGGCTACGATATTTTTATGATTTTAGAATATATTCTTCAGAATATTTTCTCAAAATCTAATGTGCTTTAATGTAAACTATATTAATTTCTGTTAATAAAACTTAATATTATTTAATTTTTACTTATTATGTTTAAAATTACTATTTTAAAAATAAATAAAATAGAAAAAGTTATTTTTGAAGATTTTTCAGTAGCAATGACGTCACAAATAAATGTAAATACCTATAAAAGTAACAGATTCTGCTCGATTTCTGTCGCCAATTTGCCGTCAGATTCTGTCCGCAGGTTCTGCTCGATTTCTGCTGCCAATCTGCTGTCTTACTATGTGAACAAGTTCTGTTGACAGAACGGAAGCAGAATGGGACCGCAGTTGATGTTAGCCTGCTGACATTTTCTGATCAAATCTGCTGTCAGTCTGTCGATAGTCTGCTAACATTTTGTTTGCCGGGATGTTTATTTTACGTGACAGTACTGAACAATATTTCCATTTACGATCACGTTTAGCAACCACGTTTTGCATAGCTGTGTGTAAAAGTAAATCATTGAAATCTTTTAAGGCACATGAAGTTCTTCTCAGTAATTTCATTAATGATTTGAAGATGCTTGCTTTCACAAGAATTACAATTCCTTCTAGAGAAAAATTTTATGGATATTTATTTGCATATTATGCTGATGCACTAGCAGCACATCAATTATGTGGTTTTAAGGAATGTTTTTCTCCTCTCGTTAAGCAATAATGTCGAATCACAATGTCGAATCTGTACTGCGTCATTCAAATTATTTCTCAAATTATTGTATCATTCTCAATGTCCTTTGCGAGATGAAGTGCAACACTATCGAATTATCGATGAAATGAAGGAAATGATGAGGAAGAACAGAGCTTTATATTCCAAGAAATCTAAAAATAACGGAATTAAACGAGACAACATATTTCGTCAGATTCCTTTCTTCAACATATTCAAAGAATTAATTAACCATTCAATCCTTAACTACAATAGAGACTTTAGTGCATGAACACCAAGAACAATATGTGAAATTGTATAAAGGCAATTTTTCTCCAAAATTGCACATGCTAATTCACTTAGCTGCACAGATGCGCACTCATGGACCAGGTAGATTCCAATCATGTATGCGTGTTGAAGGCAAGCATTTTATTGTCAAGTAAAAGCGTTTTTTTTTTTCATATAAAAATATTTGCTATTCTGTGATGGATCATTTTCAAATAGAATGTGCTTATCAAATGTTTCATAGTAATGGCTCCGTTAGAAATACTTTTTTATTTCCATTAATAGATATAAAAATTAAAAATGTTATCCTAAAAAAGCATGAAAGCGTTATCTTCGAAAAGTTTCCTGAATCTGAAGGTGACTTTGAGGCAATCGAGTTGTCATACTTGAAATAACATACAATATATTAACAATAGTATACAATATATTAACAATAGTATTTTGATAGTTGGAGAGGTTGACGAATATCCTCTGTTTGGTAGAGTTTGTCGTATATATCTCTTTGAAGATGTATACTATGTGTTTGTGAAAATTCTTGTTACAATACACAAACAAAACTCACGCAGTTGTCATGTGAAAATCAATTTGAAATGTACATTTGCAAACTCAAATATCCATGGACTATGTCCCAGAATATGTTATAAATGACAAGATTCATTCTTTTACCTTCAGGATGGTTTATTGGTCCTATAAAATTAGAATAAATTTGAATTACATTGTTAGATATATTTTTAAAAAATATATGGTAATTTGATGCTATGAAATTGTTGATTTTTGTTAAAATTCCACTTTTCCATTATTTTAAGTTGCAGCATGATAAAAATGAAATCCAATTATTACCTAACTTTAGCTCGTACGTAATTTTTTGGAGAGACAAATTATGGACCAAAAAACAAAGAAAAATCGTGCACTCAAGTGAAGGACGAAATAATAGATCATTTGGAGTAATACTTCATGTCTTTATTTATGATGTCCATATTACGAAAAAAATGAAAATATATAAAATCCTGTGTATTAATTGCGAACCTTATTTAATTAGTAGGCACAACTTGATTGCTCACACTGACTGAACCATATGAAAAAATGTTGGAAGTATCGTGATGTAGGAGAAGCGCTTGTAGTAAATTTTCCTTTAATTCATCTAGAACAATCATCCAGATTTAAAACAAATACGTAAGTGAAAATTGCATTTTTATATTGATATTTTTATAATATTGCATCTATAATAAACCGCAATTTTGTCATGTGAAATAGAGACATTTGCTGATATTAGACATCACAGAAATAGTCGAAAACATATGCATGATTCTTTGAAATTGCAAAATAAAAAAAGCCGCAAGTAGTAACTCCAGAAGAGGCTTACAAAATACTTCAGGTAATATGCATGAAAATATCGTAACATTCAGAACACGACATTAATTTAATTTTAAAAAATCTTTTGCATTTTTATGTAAAATTTTTAAACTTTTTTATTATTCTTTTTTAGGATTCAGCAGAAGATCAACTATTGATAACCACAATTGCTTGAATTACTTCAGCAATCTCTCAATATTCGACCTCATGTTGGGAATGTGTGGCCCTATCTTTCACAAAAAAAATGTATAAATATTTTTCAGAAAAAAATATTTCAGAAAAAAATATTTGTGTATACTGTGATGAAATTGTATATAAATTGTAAATGTATTTGTATTTAGTTGTAATTGTAGTTTGTCAAAGAAGCTGAATTAAGGATGAAAACATCTATTGAAAGTATAATTAACGCTATAAATAATATACATAAAAAGACAATAGAGAAAGGAATTTGCAATATTCTACAACTACAAAAATTTTTAATTTTACCAAGAGTTAAAGACTGTTTTTTTCAACAGGTAAAATTTATAATAATAAAATCTGTAATAAATTATTAAAATTGTTTTTAAAATTGGTTTATTATATGCTTAAAAAAATATTGTTTTTAAAGTGTCTTTAATTCTTATTTTATATAATTCATGCAGAAAGTTCCGACATTTGAAGATCTAATTACACCTTTGTTGGTTCAAAAGTGTATTACAATGATACTACAGGTTGGCTCGTGATCAATGAAACTGATCAACTAATTTTTTATGTTGCACCTGCGGAAGAGGCAATCGCTCTGGGATTAGCTGTTTATTTTATAAAAGATCTGAATTATCCATCATCTTTTAGTCAATTGCTAGGTTTAATCGAAGGTTTAATCTCTGTGTCTGAGTAAAAATGATTATCAATTTTGGGCAAGCGAGCTAAGGAAATTCCATCTAACATAACAAAACCGTACTTTATAAATTGTAGCACAGATCTTTTATAATTTTTGTGTTCATCCCTTTTTTCTTTATATTTATATATTATACTGTGAGTAAAATTTTTTTCCTATTCATTTAATTTGCTTTTATTTATATTTTCATTACGCGAATTTTTTGGTCTCATAAAAAGTTTGTTATGTTATGTAAATGTTATATATTTAATATAACATTTTATGTATGTATTTATGTGCATTATATAAGTGTAATAAATATCGTCTTCTATAAGATGATATGTTCTTTTATATATTTCAGGAAAAGAATAAGTGCTTTCCACTTTAGTGGAAGACACAAGTCGACACACAAGTATAATCGTTCTATTACTTATTAAATGCCAACAAAGGTAGAACAATGTTTGTGTCGACTTGTGTCACTAAGTGGAAAGCATCTCATATAAATTTACTAAATTTCCGTTCTATTTATAAAAGACATTGTCATAGGACAGCGTCCTATATATATAATTCCGTTTTAATTTCATATTTATTTAAAGTGAAAAAAAAGTCACTTTTTTCCGTCATAGTTTCGCGGAATTTAGAGTAGACATGATTTGCAGTGTATGCTTCGTGAGCTTTAATTTCATAGTAAAATCGTTTCCTGGTGAATCAGCGCGAATGCGAAATTTATAAATTTTTGCTCCATACTATTCGCGAATTACGTATGAATAAAGAATTACGCATCACGAATCGCGAACACGAGCATAGTCTGGCGTTAGCATTACTGTTATAATTACATTTTTGGTAACGCATTAGTAAAGGCGATATTATTTTTATCTTTGTAACTGAAACAGTAATGTAGTTACATTTTTTCCAGTATCGGTAACGAATTTAATAGTTTGATCGTTACTTTTACATTTTAAACTTATTATACTTTTATGACACAATTTCGATGTATTCAATCTTCGGTCTTCGACTCGTATTCAATTTCATTGTTATATTTCAGATTCTCCTAACCCATTAAGTCCCAGAAGATTGGATCTTAATTAAAATTTTTAAACTGAAATTAGTATTTAAGAGCAAAAAGTGATGCTTTTTATGAATCTTGTCGGCAATGGGATAGGATATCTAAAAATATCTAAAGATAAAAATGAAAATGGAGGTAAAAAAATAAGTGGCTCCTTACTGATATCTTTCTCTGACAAATATTTAATTGACCATGACAATACCGTGTAAAAACGGCATTTTATCTGTACAGACAAGGATATTTCGAATCCGGCTACTGTTTCATCTGTTTAAAGTGATTAAAAAAAATCTATAAAAAATCGTGAACATATAGTAATATAGTAATATGAATATATACTTTCAAGTTTGTAGAATAAATGTTTGATCTTTATTTAAAAAAAAATAAAATGTAAGGAGTGAGGAACCCTTCAAAGTTACGATAAATTTTCATGGATAAAAATCGATCGCACTTGAAATATTTCCGTTTGCACGGAACCGGTTAATAAATGATCTAATGTTTTGCAAATAAATGAATATAATTATTATTTGTGTGACTAATAAGTAAATTCAAAATTATGGGGTCAAGAAGGTAGAATTGTGAAAGGAAGTAGAAATATGTAAAGCAATATAATAAAGCATTGAAAGCTTGAGTAAATACAACTAAACAAAAATCTTATAAACGAGCATGGACAAATATGATACTACTATTAGATGATTTAGGTTTGTGTTTATTTAAATTAACTATCTTTCTTGTAAGTATAATTATTACTATGACGTTAAAAAATATATTTTAAGAGATATTCTATAATTTTAGATAATAAGAAGATAATAAGAAGAAGCGTTGAAAGTGGCAAACAAAGCTTTGAAATTTATTCCAAATCATGCTTCTATCTACTTCAATGTTGCTAATATTTTAGGGAAAAAAGGAAAATATGAAGAAGCAGAAATCCAATTTAAGCAGGCGATATCAAAAGATCTTACAGCTTCTATGATTTATGTAAATTTAGGTATATTAAGAAATGCATGGGAGAGAGGGAATTGTTTATGTCAAATGGACCATCTTGTTTCATCGATATTAGAGAATACATAAGTTTGAGACAGAGAACAGGGATTTAATATATGATGATTATGACCTATATCATCAAAGAATATTAAGAGTAATTTGAAAAATGATATAAATGAAAATAGACTCATGATCGATATGTGAAAACACAACAATTAATTAATTAACTAAAGCGCCAAGCAGTCAAAGCTAGGTCTTAGTGCTGAAATTCTTATGTGAATTTGTATACATATCTCAAGTTCAACTGCGCGCCGAATAAATTTCCGGTCTTAAAACACAGTCTTAAGATGAACAAGGATAGTAAATACACAACACACAATATTAAATTGATTATCAATTTATTGTGCTTTACTATTCTTGTTCATCTTAAGACTGTGTTTTAAGACCGGAAATTTATTCAACGCGTAGTTGAACTTGAGATATATATACAAATTCACATAAAAAATGATATAAATTATTGTATATTGTATCGTATAAAATTATAATTTTATCAACCATTACATTCCAAATTTCCAACCATTACATTTCAAATACATTCATGAAATGTTTCTGATGGATCTACAAACAAATACAGAAATTTGATACATATACGTATATATTGGGTCTCGTAATGACTCTCGATAGAACTGATTATATTTCTAAAATGGAGAATTGTTTATCAGACGTTAATACTTACACTTTTTTTTCAACGTAATCCTGTCAATAAATTGCTCATTAATTTAAAAGAATTATTGAGGCGCTGGTTAAATTCAAATTACATTTCTGCTCAGACACATAATTATATAAATTCATTCAACTCTATCCTGTCAAGGATATACGGTTTGCCTAAAATTCATAAAAAAGAACTCCCATTGAGAATTATTGTTTCATCTTCTGGGAGCCCTTTGCACAATCTTGCCACATACTTACAGAAAATTTTACAAGATAGTCTACCGATTTCATTTAGTCATAAGTAACAGTCTGGATTTAATCAATAAACTCAATGATCTGCATATTCCTGAGAATTGCACCTTGGACTCTTTAGATGTGATTTCGTTGTTCACTAACGTTCCGATTGAAATGGTTATGGACATCTTGGATGAAAAATAGTCCTTTAGAAAAACACTTTATTTTACCTAAAATCGAATTTTTTAATGCTATTTAACTTGTCCTGCATTCCACATTTTTCACATTAATAATAAATTTAATAATAAATATTACAAACAAACTTATGGAGCTCCTATGGGATCTCCTCTTTTTCTCATATTAGCGGATTTGATGTTACAAAAATTAAAATCTGATATCTAAATAAATTTCTTATAAAACCAATTTTTTATTATAGATTCGTGGACGATATTACACTTTCTGCTCCTTACACTTGCTTAAAGGATCTTCTTTACATGTTTAATTCCTTTTGTGGAGGAGCGCCCTTGTTGGTAACCGCAGGTGGAGGACGCCGCTTCGCGTTCAAAGATAACGGAGACTAGTGTTGGTATAAATATTATTTTATTCAATTCGTGATGCTATATACAGTATGTACAGAAGTCTTTATGACGAGTGGAGTAATATACTCGTCCGTGTGTACGAGTGTAAGTGTATGAGTTTATGTATGGCCCTAAGAAGGGCCGATTTCTCATTGGCGCTCTCCAGGCGCTCACGCCACTCGATGGACGGCTTCGAGTTTGTTCTTCGGCGCGGTCCCCAGCGGCGTAGCTTCGGCGGTGTACCTGTGGTGGAGTGTAGAACCTGTCCGGGCTACCCGCCTGTGTCCCGCGTTCTATCCATACAGCTTCCTTCACCTGAGTATCTCGAGACTCCTGATGGTCAGGACGGGCGGCCTCGTCGTCGTCGTCGTCGGTGGTCTCCCACTGGTAGGTACACTGCACAGATCGCTCGATAGTGCTCGGCTTACTCTGGACACCTTGGTGCACCCTGGCTGGTCGTCTCGGGGGCGTCCCGAGTAGTGGCGAAAGGAGCGACGGCGGCTTCCACAGTGGCGACGTCGAACGCCGGATCCGGATATCCCAGAGGTTGAGGAAGTCTCTCGGTGGCCGTGTTCTCCTTGGCGGCGAAAGCTGCAGTGGAGTGAGCTTCCAAGGGATGGCCCGTAGCTCCAGCAGCAGCTGGCTGACTGCGGGCGTAACTGTTGGCTTCCTCGTCTGTGGCGGCAGTTTGGCGTCTGTTATGGCTCAGCGTCTGCAACAGTTCTTTCGGATAACTGGATACCAAAAATCTGTGGTCTTGAGTATTCGCCGCGGCTTCTTATACTCTCTTTGGCCAAATCTTCCGAGAAAGGATACAGTGCGAGCCCTCTGTTGTTGATCTTCCGCGGAACTTGTTGATTTATTCACTCGCAAGAAAGCTCGCGACTCGCGGCACTCGCGGGAAAATCGCGCGCCTGATGTGCGCAACTTAATAACTGCTGCTGGTAGGCTGTCTTTCGGCAGGCGCCCCGCGTTTCTTGTGCGGGCATGATGACCGCCACACCTTTTATCCTCGACTAAGTTTTACTATGGAGATTGGAGGCAATACATTAAATTTTCCAGACTTTTCCTTGATAAAAAAAGATAGTTTCTTGATTTTTAATTGGTTCCATAAATCAACTTTTTCTGATCGCTTCCTTAATATTATATATATTATAATTCACAACATCCATTCACACACAAAAAGGGCACTGTCATTAGTTTAATCGACAGAGTTATTATGCTTTCTCATCCTGAATTCCACAAGAAAAACTTCGATTTCATCATCAAAATTCTTATGAACAATGGATATCCACTTGATTTGATCTTCTTGACTATCAGAAAGCGACTATTCTTCAGATTCAACCATCCAAAACCACAAAAACAGTCAAATCAATAATGTTCACATCTTTTCAAAAGAAATTTATTTCACCATTCCATATATTTCATCCATTACTAAAAAATTCATACAATATTTTAAAAATATTTCTTTCTGCAAACTTGCCTTCACTTTTTATAATAAATTCAATAAATTTATTAAAGGACACAAGGATCCTCTACCTATTGCATCTCGTCCAAATGTAATCTATAAGATAAATTGTCAAAATTGTGACGCATCATATGTAGGACAAACCAAAAGAATTTTAAACACAAGGATTAGTGAACATAGGAATCACATTAGAAGAAACTCTTCTCAGACTTCCGTTATCTTTGACTATTGCTTAGAACTTGATCATGAATTTGACTGGGACAATGTTGAGATGTTGGACGAAGAGATAAATTATAACAAGCGCCTTATCTCCGAGATGATCCATATAAAAAAACAAAGTTAAGGTTTAAATTTGAAAAAAGATACAGACTTGTTACATCCGATTTACAATGATTTGAATGATCATCTCGGATAAATATCATCTCTTATTAGTATTCGTATTTGACCGGACAAGAACGCCGGTTGAAAAAATTACTATTTTAAATCGTTTGTATTTTGTTTGAAGAGTTTTGAAGTGCAATTGAAAAGATTTGTAAGTCATTCTGTTAATTGTAATTAAATAATCTATAAAAAATTACCTTTTTTAAAAAAAAGGTAAAAAAAGGCGCCAAGTACACGCTCTTTTCAAAATCAAAACTGAACAATAATTTTACCTTTCAAAAAAGCTGTCATATATATACTTTCTACAAAAAAATGATATTAGGAAATGGCGCCAAGTGAAATTTAAGAAAGGACTATGTTTCGAAAACGAGGACGTTTGTCGGAGCCAGGATGTTCCGTCTATGTTTCCCTTGGATCACGCGTTCCCGGCCCCGCCCCGCCATCCGCCGGATCGCATACCTGAGCGAGCCGGGCGGGGTACCGGGGGTGCGGGGAACCAAATCATTGTTTAATCACGTGCGACCACTGTAGTCGCGTCAATACCACCGTCAATATTTTTCCCATCAACCGCGCTGAGCTTTCAAATCGATCGCGTCGGAGCATTCAGTGAGTCGCCTTCCGAACCGCTGTCAGCATACCAGCGTGCGATACTTTATCTGTGATTTTGTGAACGGTTGTAATCGGGCTAACTACACGGCAGTAGCCAACGATCAAGCGAATAAACGGGGTGACGGCGAGATTTCTTTCGCTCGTTTTACCTATCTTTCTTTCCACTCCTCTTTTTTTCCCCTTGCCCTTAACATCTGTCGTTAACCGACCTACTAATGGTGGATCCTGCTGACCGAACCTCAGCCGTCCGACAAAGGTGAACCAGACTATAAATACAATATATTAAAGAAATAAATATGTTACGTCCTGTGAACTCCACGATTCTTTTCTTTCAAAGAGATCTGGTCATCGTCATGATTCTTAAACAGACGCGAGAGAATCGAATGGGATCCATTTGCTTACAATTCTCAAGCCTTTTTCGAATAACGGACTCATTCGTTTCTTCTCAAGAACTCATAAAAGTCGCCTAAGAAAAATAACAATTGAGAGGAGCATTGTTTGGGAAGCAATAAAAACTGAAGCTCAGAGCCTATGGTCTCTAGAAAATCAAACAAATGTCACAGAATATTCTTTCTCTAGAAAAAGTAAACAAAGATATGAATGCTGCAACCAATAGTAACAAGTGACTAAGGGTGTCACTTGATATAGAATGCATATCGAGATAAGCTGTTGCAAGCGCCTAAAAATCCTAAAACGAAAAGATAACGCTTTAAGATCAAGAACTGAGCTTTTGTTTGTCGTTATCCGATACCGCACTCACGATCAGCGATTACGGGATCTCCTTGCTTTCAATAACTGTAAGGAGCTCTAAGGAGCTATAAACATAAGAAAGACTTACACATGACACAAAGATAACAAATCTTAACTAACTCTTACCTACTAATCATCCCCTTTCCTTGACAACGCCTTTCGAATTTTGACCAATCCTAAGACAGAAAACAGACAGGGTAAACAATTTCCAATCTACTTTGTCAAACCCTGGACTGTGAGTGGAACCGATTCCATAATAAACCTTCCAATCAAAGTCTAAGAAATTAAAAAGTGTATGCCCAAAAAAGGATCCCACCAACCAAAATACCTAACACTGACATGGCACACCCCATAGGAACGAAAGAATCCCTATATAAGCCGCGACATCGTAAGATTCGCTCTCATTCTCTTCATCCGAGTTCCTTTTCTGAGTTCTCTTCTAAGTCATCTCTCGTTTTTATCCGTTCTACCAACGGCTTCCTCGTATTTTTGTCTGAGTGATATAAGAGTATATGGCATATACTCTTTGTTCGGAAGTGCATAAATAGCTATTCGTTGACGTTCACACAACCAGTTCTTCCACGTATATCATCCGCCACAATCAGGGGACCCACAGACAGACCAAGTCATCTCGAACGAACTATAGCCGTCTGCAGCTCTCACAGCCACATCAATAGTAAGTCATCTTATATATATATACAGGGTGTCCTACAACTACCGAATTTCCTTTTAAAGACGTATTCTTGAGGTAATTTGAAGTCTAAAATCTTAATATGAAAATGTCGAGGCTATAATAGTTTTTAAATTAGTAGCGATTAAAGTTCACTAATCACAGAGTTTACATTTCGCGCGCTCAGGCATGGTGATACGACAAGTGATAAAGGTGCTATCACGAGGGCACCTTCCTATTTCGTAACGTYGAGATTTTCATATAAATATGCAATAATATTTTTACTATGAAATTGTTTTTATTTCTATATTGAATTCATTAGTATAACACTTGTATMATTAATACAATTATTATCGGAACATATCACAAAATATCAATTCAATAGCGAGATATTAATTGACATACATGTGTCAGCAATCGAAATAACTTCATGCTCCCATGTTCACAACGACCACGTTCATTTGCCTCGTATGATAAACATTTTTATATGTAATAACATCGTTAGATAAACTATTTTTGATATGAAAAGAATTGAATATGTTGAGAAAATAGGGCTGAAACATAGGTCAAAAACCTATTTTACTCTGATGTACATATCAAGTTACCATA
>JANQDE010001131.1:2881-16891 GCA_037157785.1 Cephalotes varians | reverse complement strand
TTGAATATCGCCATTTCAAGGTTAATTTTTATATCTTATAAATAATTAATAAAAAAAGAAAACATTGTGAAATATTAAGAGCAGAATAGTGTGAAAAAATTAAACCGACTCTTATTAGTTATGCTCCTTGTACCTTACTACTTATGCTATACTATATACGCGGTACTACTACATAAAATTAATAGCATGAAAATTAGCTTGAATAACATATGCCTTGAAAGTATGTTGAATACGCTTCTCTAATTGAAATTGAATTGTTATTACTTCGACCTCGGTAAACTGGCATTGTACAAACTCCACTATGACTTTCATGCGCACCTTCTAAACCAATACGAACATATGTTTTCTTTCCTGTCAATTTTTCTTCATTTTTAATAATAAAGTTGTGTAGCACTAATGTTGCTTGTACAAATTTTCGTACGTTTATGACAGTTGCTATAATTGGCTTACGATATATTCTCCATCGTGTAACTAAAATCCCGAAAGCGCTCTCCACAATGCATCTTGCTCGACTGAGCCTATAATTGAAGACTTTTTTTCCAATATCCAATGTCCACTTTGTGAATATGGCCTCATTATATACATTGATAATGGAAAAGCTTCATCCGCTACCAAAATATAAGACAATGCTGGTCCGCCAATTTCGATTTGCTTCGGTTTTGGTAGTTTAAATGAATTGGCTTCAAAACGTTTGCAAATTTCGCTATTGCAAAATACTCCTCCGTCACTTTGTCTTCCTTCGGCTCCAATGTCAATTATTGTAAAGCAATACGATGCATCGCTTATTGCAAGAAGATAAGATTGATACTGTGAAAGCCCTTGTAATTATAATACGTGGAGCCACTGTTTGGTGGAGCCTGAAATAAGAATGTTTCTTTTACATCATTTATTTATATTATTTATATTAAGCGTACATGACAAATTAACTTTTGACTTTCAGCAAAGTCTTTTTAATTTTTGAACAACAATTAATATAATACAACTTAGATTAGATTAGTTCTAACATTACGTTATGTAATATATAAGTAGACATAGATCCGCTTTGAACATACCTGGATTATAATATGTTTTCCATCAATAGCTCCTAGGCAATTCGGAAAATTCAATAATCGCTCAAATTCATCAGCTACGGATTGCTAACTCTCTTCATTATCTATAAGAAAAACTGTATCTTTTAGATACAGACAATTCCAAATTGCCTCATAGGTTTCTGATACAATTTTTGAGATAGTGTTGTATCCGACTTTAAAAGCATACGATACAGCGATTTCATGCTATTTCCTGATGCTAGAAACCGCAGTATGTAGTCGAGTTTCAGGAGAAATGGAATCACGAACTACATGTTCTTTGGCAATGACAGGTCCGATTAATTTCAATAAATCCTCAAATAATTGAGGTGGCAATCTAAAATAATTAACATATTTTTCTTTATCTTCAGCCTGCATTTCTTTCACAAGATTTGTATTTGCTCCTTGCAATAATCTCCTTTGTGAATTAAAAATAGGTCGGATCCAAAATCTTCGTTACCTTTTTTTGTTTTCTCTTTTTTTTAAATTATATACAGAATATACAATTTTGTAACACACTATATTTGAGATTAGGACCGACTTTGAAATAAACAAATACAAATATCATAGAAGGCTAAATGTCGGTCTTGCAGTATACACTGCGGCGGATCTTGGTGCCTTATGCATGAGCAGGAAATTTAAAAAGATTCACAAATTATAATTAGACACCAAGATCCGCCGCAGTGTATACTGCAAGACCGACATTTAGCCTTCTATGATATTTGTATTTGTTTATACAATTTTGTAATCTTCCGGCGTAGTCCCTGCTGCTCAAATGTTGTCTGATTTTGTTTTAATTTTTTCAGAAGTCCACAAATAACAATAAACAATTTATTTGAATGCATAGCTGTAACCAAGATAAATAACTGTGCTGTATTGTTATATATGTATATTGTTGTATGTGTAATATGGTTACTAGCAAAGATGGCAAATAAAGATAGCACTCTAGTACACCTTTTACATATGTATGTAATTCCGATCCGCAAGAGTTTGTTTCTTAAGTCCCATTGAACGGAATTTGCAAACGCGTAATCAATACGAGCCAATGACAAACGCTATTCCGATAGATCTATGGGAAGGCTCTTGCGATTGGTCAGCGTTCATTGCGCACTAGTAAATTCAATGAGACTTAAAAAACACATTTTAACGGAGCGGAATATGCGGAATGTCAATATTTGGAGAAATTTCGTTCCGCCAATTCCGCAGATCCGCATCTCATGGGACTCCTCCCTCACACCGCTCGACGGAACGCGCGGCGCGGCGCGCGCGGTGTGCGCGCGGGACGCGCGATGCGGTAATTTCGATTGTTAACATAGATATACAAAGTGTGAAATGGTAACATAAAACGGAAAATAGGATCGATTTATAAAATAAACATAAAATTTAACAATAAAATTACAATGCTACACAGTTCTCAGATTATATTGAATATTTCGATATATATATATCTGTTGTAAAGTTCGGTGTCGGATTGCATATTCAACGCATTTTTTTGTGATTTGATGTTTATCATTTCCGATATCAATCTTCTGTAGTAGTTTTTTCTTTATCTTTATTTCTGGATTGTCCGAATTAAATTCGTGATTGTTGTTTATCCTGTGTTCCGTTATTACAGAATGCTTGCCAGTTTTCTTATTAATGTCTCTTCTATGTTCTGATATTTTTGTATTGAATTTCCTTTTCGTTTGTCCGACATATGTAGCATCACAATCTATACAAGACAACTTGTAAACTATGTTTTTATTAAAACCCGGCGATAAGGTGTCTTTTTGCGCTTTGATTATCCTCCCCAATTTATTGAGACTGAAAAAGGCTAATTTAGCTTCTATACTGCTAGCAATATTTTTAAATTTATCTGTGACTTTTTGAATATATGGTATCAAAAACTAGCTATTAATCCTTTCTTCCTCAGGAATGTCAGTAACTTGTTTTTTAGTTCTTTTATTAAAAAGTGATTTTAATCTTGTCTGTATTGTGTTAAATATAAATTGTAGGGAGGATAATTATTATTTATGAACGTCTCAATGATAAAGTTTAAATTTCTCTCATGGAATTTTGGATATGACAATAAAAAGATTCTATCTATCATGTTAATGTGATCACTCCTCTTTTTTGAGAGGTGGGGTGATGGGATAAGAAATTAAGTGTTCTTCCTGAGAATGTTGGCTGTTTATATCAATCAAATTCTAATTTCCCTTTATTATTTATTAACGTCACATCCAGAAAATTCAATTTATTACCTCCTATTTCTAACATGAATTGCAACCTGGGATGTAATGAGTTGAATGTATTCAAAAATTCATTGATTTTGTGTCTGGGAGCCGCCAACGTTATGTCATTGACATATCTATGATAAAATGGTGAATTCCGATTGACAACAGTCCAAGAGCCTTCTTCTCCAGATTTTGTAGAACTATTTCCGCGATAATGGGTGACAAAAGAGAACCTATTGGAGTACCGAATTTTTTTTTTTATACATTATTTCGTTGAATTTAAAATAAGTTGACTCCAATATTAGTTTTAGTGCCTTTAAAATTTCATTTTTGGGTATATTTGTCTTTACTTATCTGGCACCATCTGTTCGAAACACTTTCCAGTGCCAGATTCGAAGGTATATTTATAAATAACGAGACAACATCCAAAGATATAAGTTCATAATTTTCTTCGATTGATAAGTCATTTAATTTGTGCACTAATTGATAACTGTTTTCAATATGGCTATGCGGTTTAACAATATTTTTTGAGATTATTCTGTATATGAAGTTAGCTATTGAATATGTGGGGCTGTCAACAGATGAAATAATGATTCTGAATGTGAAACCTGGTTTGTGGATCTTAGGTAACCCATAAGTACGTGGTAAATTTCCATCGCTACAATAAATATCGTATTATATTTGTTGTCAGTAATATATCCCTTCTTCTTCCATACTGTCAGTACCTCGGGTGGGCTCCGATAGCCCACGTCGATTGGCTAATTTAAAATAAAATTTTCTAATTGGTGATCTAGTGGAAAAACTCTAAGCACCGGGCGATGTGTGTGGACGTGTGCTATCGGGACGTGTGCTAACGGGACCCTCCCAGTACCTCTCGTATTTCATTTGTAAGTTTTTTAGTGAAGTCTTTATTGATTTTTTCGTATGTTTCAGTGTCATTAAGTATTTCTTTTATTTTATTGAGGTATTCTACAGTGATATTCCCCTTATCTGCTCTGGTGAAGATAATATTAGAAATAGATTAAACTTATGTAAACTTATGTAAACTTATGTTCAAGATTCCTAAAACAATATATAATTCAAATTTATTTCAATAATTGAATATCAAGTTTTGATAACTATAAATGAATAAATTCTATAACTCTGTGGAGAAAATATTCTCTTTATCGAACAAAGAAACATTGCGCTCAGAGATCGTAGTTAGTGAGTCGGATCGTAGTTTATAAGTCGTCCTATGATTCACTCAATTCTAGGAATAAAATAAAAACTAGCAAACATAACCATATATGGAAGCATCAAGGACAACACGCCATATGACCATATATGGAAACAAAAGAAGTGAATATCACCAAATAAGGAAATAGCTTAGAACTTCGCTTCTGCGTGACTTATACGACAAGAATGCGAAGCAACCCCACTCCCGTTTTTAGAAAAGTATAAAACACGGAAACTCAGCGCAACCGCCTGACTACTTCTAAAGTCAAATCCATTTCGTAACTTAGTTAATCAGCTTACTTACTTACTGTAACTAGAAGAGGATTGCGAATTGTAGGGCTTAAGTTTTAATTACAAATCATTTAATAGGGCTACGTGCCAAGCGAGATGTACTTGCTCATAAAATTGTCGGTGTACGAATGTAATTACAATAAAAAGTCAACGTTGACCACGGCCTCAGGAGGAACGAACATTACCGTAACATATCATTGCGGAATTCTTTTGACAATCGACAATTGCGCGGGCACAGCAGCGTCAAGAAATTCCATACACGAACGGCGCACTTGTACGTAAGATTCCTGCCTAAAAATTTGCACATCTCTCAAATTTCAAAATAAGTGACGTTGAACGCGACAACCGTGACCTTACCTTGTTATACAGCTTAACCGATTATGCTAAAAACAATAATTGTATATGTTTTTTACTACAAGTCGTTATGTTCAATCTGATTATTACTTTAGATTATTATTTACTTCTCGCACTGTTCTGTTATTTATAATCGTCGTCTTTAATATTCACTGAGGATGACCCGATATGAGTCGAAACGTTAACGTTTGAACTTTATTATGAATTTTATACTTTGACTTTTTATTGTAATTACATTCGTACACCGACAATTTTATGAGCAAGTACATCTCGCTTGGCATGTAGCCCTATTAAATGATTTGTAATTTTATCCTTTGTGCCTTTGTATCTCTTTTTTAAGTTTTAATATTGTATTCTGAAACTTAATAAATCATAGTCAGTTATAAAACTGTCTCAAACATTTATTCATCGGCTCCTACATTTCGAGTGATTGAAATCCTGGAGATCAACGCAGTTAACGGCTAATTAAAAATTCTACATTTTCACGTCAACTGCGACGGAAAATCCCAATAAACGTGACGCTTTGCCGAGCTCATTCGAGCTACCAGGACGTCACACATAATTTTCTTTTTGATTTTTATAATTAATCACTATTTCCTGTTCTCCGTGTGTAGAATACAATCAGTATCGTGGTTCGGATAACGTTATCCAGAACGTGGTACTTGTTATTATGAGCCGTTTTTCACAATTTTGTGTTTGACTTGATGTTTTTACGATATTTGTATCTCACATGATGCATCTTCATGCACGTGATAAGTCGGTTTCGGTCGCACGTGCATCTTATGGAGTCCTGGGTGCATTTTTTAAATCGCGCTCATTCAACAGGAGATAATGATGATTTTCCTTATCTATAGCTAGGAAGTGATATGTAGTCTTTATTAACGTAAATACATTTGCGCTATTGTGTATGGGTACAGGCGTTATTTTAATTATTTCATACACAGGGTATGCTACAATAGGAAATCTTAAAACATTAACAGGTGTCAAATTGACTAATGGGGAACAGTGCGCACGAATAATAAAAATAAACTAACAAAGATTGTTAAATATACATATAATTTCGATATGTTTCCTTATAGCCTTCTTCAGTCCATAAATTGTACAGGCGATCAGAAAGTCACATGGGTATGCTGCACTAACTTAAAGCCAGTCTTCCTCAAGTGGATCATTGCATAAGTCGAGACATCTTAAAATCGAAAAAATCCTTCAGTAAATCAGTCATCAGGAAAAAACCAAGCAATGACTCCCAAGACAAAAGAGCGGGTAGACTTACCTCCAGTCAAATAAGAACTTTTTTTAAAACAGTAACAACTTCAAAAAATCACTAAGCAGATAAACATTAGAACTAACGAATTAATACAAAACTGTGATCAAAGTCTTAAACCGAGATAAAAAGAAGTATGTCGAAAAATAAAATAAACAGTTCAAGCACGTAATAAACTGTTCATCACGAGTGTCAACGATGATTTGATATGATAAACGCCATCAGTGAGAACAAAACAATAGTAATGGCCCGTTATTGAAACATGAAAGTTAAAGGTGAAAATGACAACAAATTAAAATTAAAAATGAAAATAAAGACGAAGATAAAAATAAAAAGTAAAAAACCATTGCCTAGTCCCATTTAAAAACTGAAGCACGACTCAGAGACTCCGTATCTGTCTGTAAATTAATGCTCTTATTTTGGAATTTAATATTAATCATTTCTGAAATGAGACGCTTACTGTAATTCCTCTCAACATCCAGAATTTTCACATCATTCCAGTCAAAATCATGACCCCCTTGCAGCCTATGTGCAGTAATAACAGAGTGGATAGATGTTTTCCATTTAATATGGTTTTTGTGTTCGGATATCCTAGTTTTTAATTGCCTACCTGTCTGTCCCACGTAGGATGCATCGCAATCTTTACAATTTATCTTATAAACAATATTTGTGGTTGACAGCTTAGAAAGGCGGTCTTTCTGTGATTTAATGAGTGTGCTCAGTTTATTAATGCTGTAGATATCCTCGCAATGTGGCTGTTAATTATATTTTTGAATTTCTCAGATACTGAGGAAACATAAGGGACCGTGAACCAAATCCTTTTGTTCTCATTAGTTCTCATTAAATTAATGTTATTTTTTGGTCAAGATTCATCATGAACCAAAAATTTAATTCTCGACGACATTTTGTTAAAAATAAAGTTCAGAGGATAGTTATTCTCCAGCAAAACTCTAACAACAAAATCAAGGTTTTTATGATGGAAATTCGGATGCGAAAGTAAGAAACCTGTCAAAGAGACCCGTAATCGTGCCTACCTTCTGGGAGAGAGGGTGCTGGGACAAATAATTCAAGTATCTACCCGAAAAAGTAGGTTTGTGAAACCAGTCAAAAATGATTTTGTTATTCTTGATAATAATAGTGGTATCCAAAAAATTAATAACGTTGTGACCAATTTCTATCGTGAATTGTATTCTTGGGTGGAACGAGTTGAATGCACTAAAAACATAATCAATTTCCGCCGTTGGAACGGCCATAACTAAATCGTCCACGTATCTGTAGTAAAAAGGCATCGTGAACTTGAAATCACCCAACACGCTCTCCTCCAAATCCTGCATAACAATATCCGCAATGACGGGTGAAAGCGGAGAGCCCATGGGGGTTCCAAACTTTTGTTTATAAATTTTCTTGTTGAAAATAAAGAAAGTCGATTTCCAAAATCAACCGGATCAATTCCGTCAGCTCATCTAACGGGATGTTGCATGCCGTTGAAATATAATTCCATCTACTGGTGACGCCCTTCGTTAATTCGATGGGGATATTAGTAAAAAGTGAGGAAACATCTAATGATATTAAAGAGAACTCATCACCAATAAATGTGTTAGTTTCTTCACTAATTCGAAACTGTTTTCAATGTGAGACCGTGTAGTAGGAATGTTAGTTTTTAAGATTTTTTGTAAAAAGGTGGCAATAGAATATAGCGCGCTATTAACAGACGAGATAATGATTCTATAAGGACAGTTTGGTTTATGAACCTTTGGAAGCTCATACACCCTCGGCAATAACCCGTCACTGCAAACTAAACCCCGATGAACGGCCGGGAAAATAAACGTAGAGTCTTTCCATCTAGTTAGTAATTTCCTGAGACTGCCAAAAAGGCTCTTCGTTGGAATCTTTTTTTATTTCAATATAACTATTATTGTCTTGTAATTTCTATTCTTGTAATTTGTATTCTTTCAATATCTCTAATGTAATTGTTCTTGTCTAAGGCTACTGTAATGTTGCCTTTATCTGCTCTAGTGAGCAATATGTTTTTATTATTATTTAAAAAAATTGAAGCTTGTTTTTTTAAATCATTGATATAATCGTGAATAGAGTCTTTTCTGGTTTCCACTATTCAGAATGAGAGATTCTTAATTATGGGAATAGATTTATTCCTAATGTATTCGTGAGTCGAATTTGGAAGCTTCTTTATGTTGACTTCAATGTTTTTTGCAAAATCTAACTTTACTTTATTGCTCTCGTGAATCGGTAAAGAGAAATTTTCACCAAGTTGTATTAGCTGTTGGACGTTCGTTGGGATGAACTTCCCCGATAAAGTAAGAAATCATTTCGTTCTTAAGGAGGTAATCGACGATGTAGGTTTATAGTCTTTATATTCTAATGGTTTAATACAAACGGTTCTAGGATCTTGATTAAATTTCTGTCTATCATTGGAAGGGAGGGCAAACGAGTAATGCTTGTAAGATGAGGGAACTCCCTCACAACATTCCCAAGTATAATGTATGTTTTTTACCCTCTTTAAGTCTGATTCAATTTTTTTAGTTAATAACCAATTCATCCAGGAAATCTTAATATTATATATATGCTAGGACAATCGTAATGCGCGTTTTTAAATATATATTTTTGTATAATTCGCCAGTTTGCGATTTGAATTCTAAAAGGAAAAATATAATCTGTTTGTTAGTAAGGTACTTGCTTTTCCCAATTCTGTTATTATCGTTTCTATTGGCTATAAGTGAGTTAGTATAACGCCATCTTTAGTGTAGGTCATGAATTCTATGATGTTTTTGACGTCGTTCGTCAGGTCAGTCACGATAGTGTTTAGTAATAGATGCTCATCTATGTCCTCTCGACGTATGGTTTTTGTTATTTGCTGCTACATTCTGTTTGTAACGTTTAATAGTAAATTTTCATTATAGATTAATGTTTTTTCTAAATTTTCAATGTGTCCTATTGTGGCATTTAGGACTTTTATTTGATTTTGTGTAACATGCTGTATAGTTAGCTGTTTGTTCTGTAGTAATTTTATTTGTTCATTTATTAATGTTGCGTCCTCGACGACCACATAGTACTGAATAGTGTTTTGCTTATGGATTCTATGACGTTTAACAAACCGCGTTTTAGTTTCGGTATTTAGGTGTTCAAGCGTTCTATTAACATTTCACAACGTATCTTTATAAAATTATCTTTTTAAATGCAAGTAAAAAAGGCGAAAAGCCTACGCATTATTTGAAGGAAAAACTTTTGTACCAATATACTTCTACCATTATAACTTCTGAAAACTACAAAATGCATGATATCTTCACAAAACCTTCTTAAAAAATTACTTTTTTAAAAAAAGGTAAAATACGCGACGACACGTTGTTTGGAGGAAATATTGTTGTTCTAACCTAAGTAGTAATAGTTTTAATAATGATAACACAATTAAAAAATAAAAGTAAATAATACATTTTAATATTCTAATTCAAGTGATAGAATTTATTCATAACACAATTTTAAAAAAATAAACTCAAGTAGTACATTCCTATTTCAAACAATCATAATAAATCTTCTTAAAAATAATAATAATACAAATAGTAGTATTTTTATTTTTAAAAAACCTCAAATATATATCTTTGCACTTAAGAGTTTTTCTATTTCAATCCAAGTATTATATCACAAAACTGCTTTTCACCTTACTGAATTCAAATAATAAATCCTAATAAAATGGGTATCATTTCAACCCAAGTGTTATATCACAAATTTTATTTTAATCGAAGTAATAATAGCTCTAATTTCTTGTAAAAAATAATAACAAATTTAATTTTAATCGAAGTAATAATAGCTCTAATTTCTTGTAAAAAATAATGATATAAAATTGCGTTACCTAACTCAACTTTAATAATATATATCCAACCTGTACTCAACTCAAATAATATGTATCAAGAGACACGGTAGTGTCTCGCGCCAAGTTCACGCGTAGCGCGAGACGGACCGTGTATCTTTACGCGAGACCGAAAGTTGAAACGAGCCGAGATTATCAGATCTCAATAACGGCTGAGCCGATTGAGTTGATAATAAGCTCAATCGATAGAGCATACCCAAATTATATAAAAAAAATATGCTTAATTTTACTGTACGTGTTGTATGAAAAAAGTTATTATAATGTAAAGTGTAAAAATCCAAAAATCTATCTTATGTATGTACACCCACGGTAATTGATTCTGTCCCTTGATAATTTTTTCAAACTGACATGTCACCACCTTTCTACATTAATGCTTATAGTTCATGCGCGATTAACGATACGACCAGAGCTTATGCAAGCTTACGCAAGCTTACGGCCGCGTTCGGGCAGACACTATTAGCGCTGAAAATCTACAGTACACGTCACGTGCATTATAGATTTTCAGCGCTAATAGCGTCTGCCCAAACGCAGTCTACATATCTTAATCGCGCATGGACTATGAGCATTAATGTAGAAAGGTGATAACATGTCAGTTTGAAAAAATTACCAAGGGACAGAATCAATTACCGTGGGTGTACTGTAGATTTTCAGCGCTAATAGTAGATGCGTTCCGTTTCACGCATACGCGCGCATTTATCTATAGTATACGTTACATATATTATAGATAAATGTGCTCAAATGCGTGAAACGGAACGCACCTAGTGTCTGCYCGAACGCGGCCGTAAGCTTGTGTAAGCTTGTGTAAGCTCTAGTCTTATCGTTAATCGCGCATGAACTATGAGCATTAATGTAGAATGGTGGTRACATGTCAGTTTGAAAAAATTACCAAGGGACAGAATCAATTACCGTGGGTGTACGTATGTTCAGTTTCGAATTTTAGACGTTAGGTGCGCTAGCGTTATTGATTGACAGCAGTGCTCATAAGGATGCGTTCCGATATTCACTGCGAGTGCTAGTATACTTAATAATAAAAAATATTAGGGCTGCGTTCGGGCAGACGCTATTAGCACTGAAAATCTATAGTACACGTTACATGCATTACAGATTTTCAGCGCTAATAGCGTCTGCCTGAACGCAGCCTAGGTTTTGGAAGACTTTGTATCACTAAGCTTAAACATAAGCTTCAGGTTAAGTACATKTTAATAAATGTTCAYTTTTATTGACAYATCGAGGTTATCTCTCCTTCTTGTTATCTTTCGTTAGTCAAAATCAACCTATGTATATGATTTTTAACTCGTATATACCCTACTAGAACACTCGTTTTATTCATGTATCTTATGCATCGCAAATATGTCATGTAGATTACGTATGAATATGATGTATGCGGTACATAACAATGTTATATGTAAGTCATAAGGATGTCATAATTATAAAACATTGCCATATATCCACAAAAATAATTCAGGATATCATAACCATATCACAGATATCTATTTTTGAAAACAACAATAATATAACATATTAGATATATAACAATATTAATATCAATTTAACATCAACTAAACTATGTTCATAAAATATTGCAGTATCATATAAAATCAAGATGATTTGTGCAATGTAATATTCACATTACAAGTTTCTTTTTCTGAGCACTTCTCTGTGAGGAACATATCACATACATAACAATGTTCATATCATCCTAATATAAGTATCATCATGTCGAAGTTACCTTAAAATATCAATATAAATTCAATATTTTTCAGAACATGTATCTGGATAATATCTACATATTTTTATATTCCTTTTTGTATATATAAATTCTCATATATGTAGAAAGTCAATTTTTGTCAGGTATCAGACAGATTGGTTACGTTCAGAAAACTCAACGGTTGAAAGATCATCACTTGTGATAGGACTATTCCTCAAAACTTGCTACGGTTCCAAAGGTATGCTCCAATCATAAGTGATTATCTCTCAACTGTTGCGCAACTGTTGTCTGAACGCACCCACTGATGTTACTTTAAACGTGTAGTATACATTACGTTACTCGTGAGTGTTTGATGTGCTTATAACTGTTCAGTAAAACTCAATTTTCGTAATGCCTAAAATAAAAGAACATTTCTCTGGTGTGTCAAAACGTCAAAGTAGAAGATTAGTAACAACAAATTTTAAAAGATTGCAGCAGTCAATAACTAAAGATGTTGAATTGAAATATCAAAAAACTACCCCATATTTACTTAACCTCAATTCCAATCAGTGTAATATTAAACCTATTAATAAAACAGATATCCATTATTCGGATGATTCTCAACGATGTGAAGAAATTGATGATTTTAATGATAATTCTCTTTCTTCTAATGCAAGTGATAGTGATATTAACGACGAAAATATGTCTCATAATAATGACTTTATAGATATTGATGATGTCATTTATGTGCAAGTAAATGACAATACAGGTTCATGTTCAAGTAATAGTGTGGGTAGTTCCTTGTGTGATGATCTGAGAGATTTGTTGATTCAATATGCAATAAGTAGAAATTTCACTGATGCTTTGCTAAAATTATTGAAAAAACATAATATAGATGTACCACTATCTTCAAAAACTTTATTCAATACGTCAAAGAAAACTATCGAAACTTTTATTGTAGAGCCAGGTACATATTATCATTGTGGCTTGGCTGAAGGTCTAATTCGTTCCATAAATGAATATTATCCATCCCATAATCTACCATTGAGAATCAAATTAAATGTGAATATAGATGGCGTGCCTTTAACAAACAGTTCACATAGTGGGTTTTGGCCCATTTTAGTTGCTATTCAAGAGAACTTCTACATTGAACCTTTTGTTGTTGGGATATATCATGGTCATAAAAAACCTAAAAACGTCAATGATTTTCTTAGATATTTTGAAGAAGACACACTCCAAGTCATTCATAATGGAATAATAATAAACAAGCAAAAAATTTTAGTAGAAATCAATCATTGTTTTATATGTGACGTCCCTGCAAGAACATTTATTACATGTACTGTTGGACATAACGGATATTATGGTTGCCATCAATGTATTCAAAAAGGTAAAAGTGTCAAGAATCGCCTGACGTATCCTGAAGTATCTTCACCATTAAGAACGGATGCATCTTTTAGAACAAGATAACAAGAAGCGCATCATACAGGAACTTCTATACTTGAAAAACTGAATATCGGTATGGTCTCACACTTCCCTTTAGATTACATGCACCTTGTTTGCTTGGGTGTAATGAAGAAACTCATAAAATTATGGATAAGAGGAAAAAAAATGTCAGAATGTCAGAACGCTGTCAAACAGATGCTTCAAATCAATTATTATTATTATCTAAATTCATACCGAGTGAGTTTTCCAGAAGACCAAGATCATTAGAATACTTTTATCAATTCAAAGCCACTGAGTTGAGACAAATTTTATTATATACTGGACCTTTAATATTTCAAAGAAATTTGTCACGGGATAGATATTATCATTTCATGAGTTTAAGTATTGCCATTCGTATCTTGGCAAGTGAGAAATTTCACAACAAATGGAATAGTTATGCAAAACAATTACTCAATTATTTTGTTACAAATTTTGCTAAATTATATGGACCAGAACATTTAAGTTATAACGTACATAATCTCACTCACTTAAGTGATAATGTGAAGTTATATGGGCATCTTGATAAGTTCAGTGCTTTTAAATTTGAAAACTAT